>OX453274.1:15163694-15391540 GCA_949710005.1 Ricordea florida | reverse complement strand
TATATATATATATATATATATATATATATATATATATATATATATACATATATAAAAACTCTCGGCTCGATTTACTCGGGCTTGCGAGCCACGTGGTCTGACCGGAACCGACACGATTAGTAGCCTCGCTTCGCGAGGAAATATATTGGCGTACTAAGTTTAGCAAAACGACTCAGAAGGGAAACCGAGTAGGAACGACTTCAACGATTGGAGATGTCTCTGGAAAATAATTCTATTAGTCTAAAAACGGAATCGGAAGACGAGCAACAGATTACAAGAGAATGTAAGTAGGTATTTTTCGTAATAAAACGATAGCGTTTCCATTATGAAGAAATTCCCAACACAGAAAGTTGCAGTTGTGATAGCAATCATTTATAACGATGTGATCTGATATCATTGCAACAGTGAAAATATAGTAAATTTTCTTGACCTAGCAGTTATGTTTAGCATTTTCAACAGAATATATACCCAGTGTCACTATAAAGTGATGGTTCTGCAATATTATCAGTGATCAATGCGATCATTTGAAAATAAAGCAAATGTTATTACTGACTTCTGAGTAGTATTTCTCTTTGCTATATATATATATATACGTATTCTCTGATTGAAAGGTTTCAATAATATTGCGTTGATATAACAAGTTTCATAGCCTTTTCACAATGGGTAAGTTTTACCTTATAGTTCAATGACCCCCTGATAATATTGCTATCTAGAACCCCTGCCCTTTTCCCACAAATGAAATGTTAATACAAGCCTTAATTTGCAAAGTTACACATAACATATTAACCTTAATATTTTCTGCTGTTTACTTCATTTTTATGATGTCAAATATCAACATTTAATAACAACCACAACATACAGTTGACCTTTTACATTGGAAAAACCTTGTAACAAAGAAAATAAATTTTTGTAATGTCAAAATGTTTATGATCTTTCTCATATATTCATTGCAAGTGTGCTGTAACAAGTGTAATGGTAACAAGTAAGTAAGTGTAAGTGTAATGGTAACAAGTGTTTCAAGTTCCCTAAATGCCCTATACTTTCAATCATGATTTTCCACACTAACTTTATAGACAAATGACTGCACTACATTCTAAGCGTTAAAGAAGAAATGGTATTGTGTAGAGCAGTTTTGATTACTACCATCTCTGATGGAAAGCCTATTAAGAAGATTTTTGTATTCTTTGTAGTAGTAGTAGAGTAACAATACCTTTACCAAGATGAGGACATGCATCCCACCCCATAACAATATATTATGTTTAAAATAAAAAATATAACAATAATAATAATAATAATATCAATACCAGTAATAATAATAATGATAATAATATAATAATAGTGCTTCTCATTACTGTATGTCATTGGTTACAGTTCAATACCTCTAGCTGCCATGACTTTTTCGATGAAATACCATCTTTATATTAAATCTTTCTTCTGCAGTTCTTATAATCAAAATTTTCATATATTCAAAATCATATACTATTCTCTGGTTGGGTATGGATATTTTGCCTGTTTCGGTAACAGCACAATTAAACTTTCATATGGTATATACTTTTGACTGATTGATGTTGATTTCACATTATTTTTTACAGGCATATCTAGTGCAGCCATCTTTTTCAACATATTAAGATTTCAACAACTCTTTCTTACATGTATTGTTTCTATGATATGACCTAAAAATAGCACAACCACATACTATACAGTAGGCACTCACTATTACCAAACCTTTATTCAAAGTTTTTGTAGAATCCAATTGTTTTACCCCCAATTTCTTTATCTAATGACATTGTATCTCACAGTTCTGTTGATACGGCATCTCTTTTTGAGGGAACAGGAATTTTTCTATCTACCACTGGGGGAACCATTGCAACTGAAGAGAGTACACAAATTGAAACATGCACTATTCATAATGGTCTCAATTGTGGTTACCTAGGAATGAAATAATGACTGCAGTAGACAATAAAATATCTAATCAGAAGATTCTTCTTACAATGAATCTCATGCAGTTATAACCAAGAAACATAAACAAAAAATAATTGGAGCATTCAACTCATCCTCAGTGTAAGAACATATTGTGTTTAAAAGTGATCACTGATGTACAACAAAGAAGCCAAAGCAGTAGAGACTAAGAAAATAAACTAAAGAAAAAAAAACACATGTTTTTACACTGTGGTAAACACAAGCATTCATATCAACTCTTCAAGATTTCACCTGCAAAAGACTTACAATCATTTTCAATTTGTGTTAAGTGAATATTATTGTGATACTTCATCGACTCTGTATTCCCTGTCAAGATAATTACTTCCATTCCCTCTGGTGCAATCTCAGTGGCAGTGAAAGAGCTAAATGAAGGTCAATTTTTAAGCACTGTGTTGAGCGGTATACTGATCATGTAATTTGCACCAGGTGTCACTAATTGTGTACCAAACACAGCATAACAAATAAAATAATGGGGATTACGCCGATATAAAAAATAAAATATAAAATATAAAAAAAAATAAAGAATAAAATATAAAAGCATTGTGACTTCTTCAAAAACTAGCTTCGCGAGGTTTTTGCGGGAGTCGTATTTCTAGTTAAAATAAAAAGATCAACTGTTAAGGGCTATGGCTTTTTGTTTACATGTCTAAGAGCAGGAGCAGTGCATTTAGAGATAGCTGACCCCTTTGATACTGACAGCTTCATTATGGCACTAAGGAGGATGATGGCAAGAAGGGAAAATCCACGTCACGTTTACAGTGATAATGGAACCAACTTTATTGGGGCGGAACGCGAGCTTAAAGAGTCCCTCGACAAGATGAATCAAGCAAAGAACACAGACACCTATCGAAAGACCGAACCCAGTGGCACTTCAATCCACCATCTGCCTCACATTTTTTGGATGGGTGTGGGAGCAACTTTTCCAATCAGCAAAGAAAGCTCTCAAAATCACCTTAGGTTAATGACGAAGGAACCTTGCACAAGTTTTTTACTAGTTTGTGTATACTTACGTTGTACACAGGGGTGGCTAATTTGCCGACTGCCCTTGTCAGCGGTTCAAATTATTATAACCCAATCCCTCTAGAAAAGGTTGCACGTGAGTTACACCATTGAGTTGTGAGCCACGCTTGGACATTTTGAGCTTAAATTGGGCCAAGTTTCTTATTGTCCGCGAGGGAGCTGGGTCCATTAAAACAAACAAAATATAATATGGCGTCCCAAAGTGAGCCTAGCCAAGACGAGCCAAGACGAACTTATTAATGGATCATAGGAGCACTATACCGTCAGAAATCGGAGTTCCAACGCCAGATTTCAAATCTCCACATGTTGAAATCTCTTGATGAAACGTTTTAAAGCATTAGAAAAAGTGGCTAAGGCTGTTTTGAATAAAAAATGATATTATGGTCCCCTTCGTAAATAACACGAACATGAAATCAGTCAAGTATACCCAGTATTGTAAAGCACGAAATGCGTGCCAAAAATGAAATTAACCCTATCTAGACCGGGGGGGGGGGGGGCCTTTGAGGCCCTACCGAACCTTAACAGCTCGTATCTCCCAAACCAGGAAAGCTAGGACCACCAAACTTGATGACTTTTCCTAAAATTTATCTGGCAACATTTCTATGTTGGTTATGAATGTCTGTCATTTTTGGTGTTTCCATGGTAACCGATTCGTCACAGGTATATTTTCAAAATTTTGGAATGAGTATTTTTTTGGACATATTGTTTAGAATTTCACCATTGCACCGGTCTTTTCACACTGATTCATCAATAAATCATTAGTTTAATAGTAGTTAATACAATTTATGACCATTGTATATAAATTAGATGAATGCATGAATTTATAATTAGCAAAAACAAGGATGGCGGACAATATTTTTAGTTTCATGAGAATATCTCTAATATTAGATACGTAAATACCATGATTTGATTATAAAAATGTTTGATAAACAATAATTAGTTGTTTCCAGTCAATTGATGTATGTTTTTAAACATTGTTATGCAGAAAAGAATAACTGAAAATTTCAAGATGGCGGATCCAAGATGGCGGATTATAAGAAATAAATAAATTTACTAAGCTTGATTTTTTTTTTGTAAACCTTTTCTCACAAACACTACACACATGTTGTTAAACATTGTTGTTCAAGAAAATTGCTATTTTCTGGCGAGTCAGTATGACACTGATTTTTTGGAAATCTATGGAGAATTGCATTTTGGGATAGTTTATCAATGCATTGTGGGTAATAAATATGGCGATTGACATTTAGACTTGAACTTAGACCTGAACTCTGATTTGTAATGATCTTGTAATGATTACCTACATTTTATGTATACTTTGAAAAGTCATAAAGTTATGTCATTACACATACATATATATGACGTTATCATGACGTATATATTAATCGCCAATTATGTGAACAATGCTTGAGATATACAACACTGTTATTAGTAACATTTATCTTGCTCAGTTTTATGTTATAACGTTTGATGCCTAAAAGAGAAAAAAATACTGCATTTTACAATAAAATACAAGATATGACGTCATAAAAAGAATGGATTACGTCATCATGACGTCAAACTACCTGTGTAGATTGTTTTTGGCCTATACACCTTTCACGGTAAATTTGGTGGTCATACGACCATTCGTTAACGAGATACGGAGGGGGGCCCATTAGGCCCCCCCCGGGGCAAAACAGGCAAAAAAAGCCCGGTCTAGATAGGGTTAAAGGAGGCCCTAATCGTGGATAAGTAAAATAAATCCTTAAGTGATCTGTTTTGATGTGTTGATACCCCAGGAAGTGCTTGTTTAAGTATTAAGGGATTATTTTGAATTGCACAACTTTTGATGTAGAAGACAGAGTGTTCTGTTCAATGAATTTGAGTACTTTAATGGATTTACAAAGGAACTTCGAGCTGGGAAAGGGGTACTGAAAATTATTGTTGGCGACAGATTGAAATTTAAAGAGGGATTCTTACAATTTAAATTCCATTACGGGCACACTGGAATGCCTTTGGCATCATTCAGCACTAAAACAGGGTTAGTTGTTTTCAAGTACTGATTGATTCAAGTATTAATGCGATACTACTGTGCACAAATTGACAAATGGATAAATACAGGCAAGCTGGACCATGCTACTCTGAATTTATGATATAACTTAGTTGTAATCAACATTAAACAATCTTAATTTTAACTTCTTGTTTTTACAAAATCTACACTAGGAACTGCGATACTATAACGAGTTACATTTTTAAAACAAGTTACATTATTATAACCACTCGCATTCTTAGCTTAAATGCATTTAAAATTACCTAAAGTTTAACTTATGTACAGTACCTTAAGAATTCTGGGCTTGGTTTTCTGTCACGTACGGACAGCCTGATATCTTCTATGAGACGGTGATTACAGACGAAACAGTGTTTGGCATCAGCATTGTTAGACAGGCCACAGTAGCAATATAAAAATGTTGTGGATCCTCTTAAAGAAGAGTTGGAATAAGAGTGTTGTGGGACTGATGGAAAACAAAGAGTGAAAGTTGTTGTGTGCCACAACGTATTGATAAATTAATGGCAAAGAACCTGTGGCCAGCATTGTTTAGACAGACTGTTTCTGACGCAGCTTGCGATTTGAACATGCATACATAGCCTCTTTCCTTCGCATGGTGTTGATTCCTAATCCCACCCTGAATTTGTCAATCATTTTCTTTGAGTGGGAATAAACTAAGTGCCCAGTACTCCAGACAGTACAAAAAACATGACTGGACAAAGAAATTTCAATAACATAATGATATAATAATGTTTGGCCTAGTTTTGCAACATTTTCTTCACTTAATTGATACATGGAGTACGGTCCCTTAGTTTAAAACCAATGTAGACAATTGGTAGCAGTTTCACAATTAACTTGGGTTCATGTAAGTCCCCCATAATTGCCTCCAGTAAATACACAAGTCTGTGCAAAATGAGGTGAGACTGCCTGTTAATCTGTAGGTGAAATCTTTATCTTTGACCCTGTCCTCAGTGAGCCAGTTGCCCAGTTGTTTTGTCATTGTCATTGGATGGAAGAGCACTTGAAGCAATGACAAGATTTATAGCATGGAATATAAATGCTGGACATCATTAATTTTAAGATGAAGTGACTCAACCAATTCCTTTTTAAACAGCTTTCCTATTAAGGATCTTAACTCTTCTCTGGATTTTTCCCCGCAATGAATTGTGTTACTTTGGTTCGCTTTGTTGATGCTGCTAACTTATTGGATAATTTCTTCTTGAAATATTCAATCTGGCATGCAATACTTAATTCTTTGTTTATATTGCCATGGCTTCCAATTATATCAATTACTTCCAATTACTCATCAAATTTTTCCAGTCAAGGATGCGCAGTCACCTTGACTGACATTTGAAAAGCTAGAAAAATATTTCGCAGAATTACTTAATTCTCCATTGACATAAACAAGAAATTTCATATCTCCTGAGAAAAGCTCAAACGGAAAGCTGACATTCTTGCTCATAATTGGATAGGCTTTATTTTCTATCACTTCTATTTCTGAAACAAGTTTCTCTATAAACAGTAGACCAGCCTTCTTGTCTTTTTTACAGTTAGCCCCAAATAGCAGGACGCCATCACTGGGACAAGCTACTCTAGTTCCCACATTTAGAATCTGACAAGCCAAGACATAGATTGATCCCATTTTCCAGAGAGGGCCCCATCTTCACCAATCGCTTCTTTAAATGCCCCCTCTTCTTCATCAAAACAAACCAGTTTGTCCCCAGGTTTTCTGAATTGGTCAGTCTCCAAATAAACTTGCTCAGCATAAGAAGACAATTGTCCAGATTCCTATCAACCATGGACCTGGTGGATGGGCATAACACAAGGTGTTCCTCACGAAATAAACTTTCCCAACATTAATTTCAGCAATTCTGGTAACTAAAGCCCCATTAGAAAGGGGTTTAGGAATGAAGAGACCCATAAAAATTTAATTCTTCCTTTTGAAATTGAACGTTTTTAGTGGTCTTTCCTGTTAGCTTCATAAGAAGTGCAAACCTCCCTTTCTTGTACTTTACTTTACCAATTACCCCTCCCGCCCCTAAAGACGATTATTTTTTTTTCTGACAAATACTTATCACAAAGGTTACCTTTTTATTTTGAGAATTTACCTAGTGTAAATCAGCGTTTCGATGAACACTTCTAAGATCTTCTTGTTGCTTCCCATGTACACAGAAAAGACTCCACACTTCACGTAGAACTCAATGTAAATATTTTTTTCCAATTTTAATGTGATTAAGCTGGTTTTTAAACCAGGGTTTTCAGCGGCAAACCAAGTACCAAAAGAAAGCTGTCTCATCAAGGATTTCAAATCCGGCGTCAAAAAATTGTTTGCTAACTACAGCCAGTTCCCCGTTAACTGTCATTGTCACTTAGGACCGGGCAAGGGCCACGGATCGAGGTCGGCCGATTCCCTCCAAATTTTCAGCATTTTTTCTCTATCAGATAAGATTACGATCGGTGGTATTTGTAATAAGATAAGATAAGATCCTTCAAACTTTGACCATCCCACTAATTTTTGGTGCTATTTCAGCAAATTGAGAAAGGAAATTCAGGTCAACTTCCAGGGCGAATTTTACTTACTTCGCATCAGCCTTATTCATTTGTACGAATGCACGTTATTGCCTGGCATACAAGCGGCTCATTTCTGGAAGATCGACCATTTTCGTTAAGACAGTTGTATTTTGGAGCGGTTCCAATTTCTACAACTTCGTGGCTATTGAATATAAGAAGAATTTGGGCAATTCTCAAATCTGGTTTTCTCCAAAGTGCAGCAGGTTATTTTCAAAACAAACCTATGCTTTATGAGTCCACCTGTAAGTCTTAACAAATTCCCAAACTCTCATTTGGCAAGTTAAATTCCGGCCGCGTGAGCTTTCTCAAGACTTTGACCGGAAATTGACCAAATTTGCATAATTTAACGTAATTTGCATAATGATGCTTTCCCGGAAAGTGTTCACGCATGAGTTGTTACATGTTGCTGCTGTTTATCGTCTTCTTTAGCTTGACTGAGAGGAAACAACTACTTTCGCATGTGAATGGAGATATTATATTTCAGATTTCTTTAATTCGACAAGTTAAAATTCCTCATGTAACTTCCTTTTAAAATTGGAGCTAATTGGCATGATGCCCATTATTCCCGGGAAAACTCCACGTGCTCTTTTGAGATACAGGCGACAACGACTGCACGTGCCTTGGAACGTTTGTCTGAGTTCTTCATTTGTAACTTTGATTGTTTTGATTTTTCATGCATAAATACCGTAAAATTCCGATAATAAGCCCTGGGATTATATTTGTTCAAAAGGCTTTTTTGCTGGGCTTATTTTCGGAGGGGCTTTTTATTGGAGGGAATTTTGTATGTCAAAATGGGTTGGGGCTTGGAATGAAACCAGCTTATCCTAACAGTCCATGGGCTTATATTCGGGCGGGCTTATTATCTTTAAGGGGGGATTACAATTGAATGCTCAACATCATCCGTACATTTTATCCATTTTTTTGTTTAATATCCCTCGGTGGTTTCACGTAGTCCAAAAGTACAATCATTGATTCCTGTTATATTTATCACTTAAACTACATACCTGCATACCATTTCACAAATATCCAACAAGTTAGCCTGCTGATACGATTCCAACTAACTCTTTTGATGCTCTTTTCTTAACACGTTTGTAATAAAAAATAAGAATTTGAGGAAATTGAGCCCTATCTCAGGATAGGGTATCGATAATAGTGGAATAATATGGAATAATTATCGACAGTAATGAATAACGAAATATAATAGATAAAAATAAAATCATTTTAATTTTTTGGAACTGGAATAGAGAACCTTTTTATAGCTGGAATAATAAAAACCCAGTTATTCCTCTTCATCCCAGGAGTAAAATGCTTTCATCTGTTTAACGAAATCGTAGTATGTTCTCTGGTACTGCACTGTCATTAATGTCTTCAATGACTACATCTGCTCAGTTGGCGGGAAAACTAAGACTTCGAAAATCAGTTTCTATATCTAAAATAACACAACAGAACGCTGGCTAGCATGCATAGCTGCGGTTTCGTTTACTCGCAATACCGGATTAGCACACAGCAAAAAAGCTATGCAGGTTAAACACTGGTCAGTGCCACACCTATCACAGGAACCCCCACCCTCCCCCCCCCCCCCCATCCCCCCCATGCCCCAGGAAACAAATGTCAGAAAGTATGCCGGACGGAAATATAGTCATCCCACGAGCAACTATGCCTTGGCATATCGTCCCTATTAAAACTCTTAAAGGTTACTTTTGAAAGCAGGAGCAGCTCTCAGAAAATGCTTCAATGGCCTCAGAAAAACGCAGAACACCAACGCCTGGTAGGCAGGCTATTTATTTAGATATGTTAATATAAGAGTTAATGAACGAATGAGATTTCATTCCCTCCTGCTCTATTACGAAGGATGTAAAGATAAAAGTAACGGACAGCAAATAAAATAAGTGAGGGGTACATTTTACAGGTCAGATTTCCCAGGTCACAATTGCAAAGTGCAGCTCTCTACCTTTTTTTTTTGATAGGTGAGATAGGTAGCTAATCCAAACAGTTTGGTACTCGTTCTAAAGCATGTTTTGGATAATGATAGGAGACAAATTTAATGCTGTTTATTTATCTGTAGCATGATGACCTGTACTTTGACCTGTCGAATGTGACTTGTGAAAAAAAAAAAACCGCCTTAAAATATGCGCCTTTGAACATTTACCAGTCAACCCTCGACTCGGACAACTATTTACTGCGGTCTGGTTGCACATAGTTATGCTTACCTGAGCCGATAGGGACCTTGGCATAATGAATCTGGTATATTTCTTCCGACAGGGTGGCGTTTATGGGTCGTGGTCTCGTTATTCTTTTCCGCGGCCCTCGGTGAGTTGGATACCAGCACGTGTTGCTCTTTCTGCCAGCCCAGTCTGTAGTGAGCTTTTTTCTATGTCTCGGGCATATTGTCATTGCCATTTTCTCCTCATTTGTAGCAACAAAGTGTCCAGCTCGATTCAAGATGGGATCAATCTCATTAATGTGATCGTCTTCTGATCGCTGTTACCCTGAGCTCACCCCCAGGCTTAACAGATGAAAATTCACTTCTAATTTGCAAGCTAACAGGGTCACAATCTGGGAACCTGTACCTTCCAAACTGCAGGCAGAATCAGGAGAACTGAACGAACAACTTAACGGAACATTCATGTTGTAAACAGCAAAGCCAGCTCAGAAGCGCATCAGACACAATGTTGGTACATTAGCAAGATAATTGACAACCGCTGTCTGCCACGGGTCAATCAGATCAGGCTTATATTATGAAATTCTACAAAAAAAAAACAAACAAACAAAAAAAAACAGATGCGCTCGAATATTTCTAAGAAGAGTTTGACGTTTTGCCAACTCATACCTGATTTGCTGTTGCTCTTTGCTCTCAGTTTTGAATTACAGAAAATATTGGGATGATTACGTTTTGGGTTACAGTAAGAGCCCTTAAAGAGAGCGGCCGAAATCAAGCCAACATATTTTCCATAACTGTTTATGACAGGATTTATTAAGCAAAATACCGAAATGAAATGTGCCGGTTGATATGAAAAAGAAATGCATTGATCTCAGCATACGGCAGCGCAAGCATGAACATTTCGCGGAAAGGAACATAAGGTCAGAGATATGTATATGGGGGATTCTAGAACACACGATTAATTTTCTGTCAAATTTGAGTAAAAAAATTAAACAAAGATTAATCAGGAAAATTAATCAGAAAATTAAACAGAGATTTATAAAGTGTGGAAAAAAATATTTGAAATTATGATTTAAAGATTTGAAATAAATTATTAAAAATGGAGCAACTACGCGGATTATTAATGTCACAATTGAGACCTCTAGCTAAATGGTATAATATTGAAAAATGGTATCGAATAAATAAAGAACCACTTATTAAAGAGTTGTGGAATATTCCTGAAGTCAAGGATAATATTACAGAAATCATAAATAATATTCAAGAAATTGTTCAATCGTTAATTAATACACCAGTGCGTCCAGCAAACCAACCAAATACACCACTTCCAATTCCTAGAAATAATGTACAAAATGATACACCAAAACCAAAAACGAAAAAAATTCAAAAAAGAAAACTCGCACCTAATTTTATAAAACCACAAAAGCCATCAAACAAAACTTTTATTTGGGGAAATTATTCATTTAAGGTGATGGATAAAGATGAATTTTCCAAAAAGCTTGCAGATTTAACCAATGAAAATATCATAAAACTTACTAATAACAAACAACCACAACCTAAACCTAGAAAAGAGGTAAATATATCTGATAGTGTGAGAGATGAATTGGCTGAAGAAGAATTTAATATAATAGAACGAGAGACAGCATTGAATAGATATTTGAAAGTATATAGGATAAATGGGAGGAAGGGGTATGATCCTTTAAGATATCTAAATAAAATAAAAGAAAAAGTTGTGGATTTAATTAATAAGAAAAATAAACCAATAAAGGTAAAATTTATATTAACATGTAAGTTAATAAAAGAGTCTCCAAATACAAATCGTATTGAAGAAGAGACACGAAAATTCTTTCATTCACTTACAGAAATAATTACTAATTCAGATGATATATCCAAATTGTATGATACTATGGCTAATCGCATACTAAAGGAGTATGAAAAATATTTAAATAATGGTTATAAATGGGAATTTAGCAATATAATATGTTTTGATATTGGAATAACACCATACAAACCGCTTAAGGGAAGTTCATATATTATAACACCACCACATTTAGCGACAAAAAAGGCAATTATTAACCACAAGAATTTTAATGATAATGAATGTTTTAAGTGGGCAGTAACTGAAGCTGTATTTCCAAGAGATAAAAACCCTCAAAGAGTAAATAATGAATTAAGAGAAAACTCAAAGAACATTAACTGGACTGGAATGGAGTTCCCAGTTTCATTAAAAGATATTGATAAGTTTGAAAGGCAAAATCCCTACTATATTAATGTCTTAGGATATGAAAATGGTTATGTATTTCCTTTAAGAATAAGTGATAATCAATTAGGAAATAATGTCATCAATTTAATTATGATATCAGATGATAAAAATAATCATTACTGTTTGGTAAAGAGTTTAAGTAGGCTTTTATCAGCTCAAGTTAGTAAACATAAATGTAAGAGACACTTTTGTGTTAGATGTTTTAACTCATTTCGAGAAATAGATTCATTAGAAAAACATATCGAATACTGCAACAAAAACAAAGCAGTTAGGATTGATATGCCAAAAGATAAAAATGGAAATCCTTTATTTATTAAATTCGTTAATTATAAAAATAAAATGCGAGTGCCATTTTTAGTATATGCCGACTTTGAGTGCTATCCAGAGAAAATTGATATAGATATAAGTTGTCTAGATAATAGTAAAAGCTTTACTCAAAAGTATCAGAAACATAAACCATCTGGATTCAGTTATTATATCAAGTGTTTTGATGAGAATATATTACCACCAAACTTTGAAAAACTTGTAAGATATACTGCAAAATCTCCAGATGATGATGTAGCACAGATATTTGTAGAATATTTAGAGAGAGATATTAGAAGAATTTATAATGAAATAATAAAACCAAGAAACAAAAAGTTCTATTACTATAAAATGAGTAATATGTCAGAAATAGATAAAAAAGACTATGAAAATGCTAAGAAATGTCATATATGTGAGTGTGAATTAGGAGAAGATAAGGTATTAGATCACTGCCACCTTACAGGAAAGTATAGAGGAGCAGCTCATGAAGATTGTAACTTGAATTTCAAGATTCCAAAGTTCATACCTATAGTATTTCATAATCTATCTGGATATGATTCGCATTTATTTATTAAGAATCTTGGGAAAACAGAGGGTGAAATAACCCCCATAGCACAAAATGAGGAAAGGTATATTTCTTTCTCAAAAAAGATTGTAGTTGATGAATATATAGATAAAAGTGGTGAGCAAAAAATAGTTAAGAGAGAAATGAGATTTATAGATTCATTCAAATTTATGTCAACCAGTCTTGATGGCTTAGTTGATTATCTCACTAAATGTGGAAAGTGTGACGCATGTAAGCCAGGAGATTGTCTAAAGAGATACAATGAAGATGGAAAGATCATTAAGTATGAAGGTATTGGTAAATGTGGCCGATGTAAGAATTGTAATTTAGCTGAAAGTAAATGTCTTTCTCCATCAGATAAATACCTAACTGAAGTTAAAAAGTATTTTGAAGGTGAGGAATTAAATCTAACGTTAAGAAAGGGTGTATATCCATATGATTATATTGACAGCTTTGATAAACTAAATGAAACCCAACTTCCACCAAAGGATGCATTTTTCTCAAAACTAAATGATGAAGAAATAAATGAAGAAGATTACCAACATGCTAAAAATGTGTGGAAAACTTTTAATATGAAAACATTTAGGGAGTATCATGATCTATATCTCAAGTTAGATGTATTATTGTTGTCGGATGTATTTGAAAATTTTAGAGATGTTTGTATTAAAAACTATGGATTGGATCCTGCTTGGTACTACACCTCGCCTAGTTTATCTTGGGACGCTATGTTAAATTTAACTAAAGTAAAATTGGAGTTACTAACTGACATTAACATGTTACTTATGTTTGAACAGGGTGTAAGAGGAGGTGTATCTCAGATTTCAACTAGATATGCTGAAGCAAACAATCCATATATGAAGAAATATGATCCAAACAAACCTAAAAAATATATCATTTATCTCGATAGAAACAATCTATATGGTGAAGCAATGAGTAAACTATTACCTACTCATGGTTTTAAGTGGTTTGAAGAAGAAGATTTTGAAAATTGGAGAGATATACCATGCATAATCGAGGTTGAATTAGAATATCCTGAAAATCTTCACGATTTACATAATGATTATCCTCTAGCTCCAGAGAGACTTGATGTTAATAAGGTAGAAAAATTAATCCCAAACTTAAAAAATAAAACAAAGTATATAGTTCATCGAGAAACTCTAAAACTTTATGAAAGTCTGGGATTAAAAGTTACAAAAATTCATAGAGGTATTAAATTCAATGAGTCTGCATGGTTAAAACCCTACATTGATTTGAATACTAAACTAAGATCTCAAGCAAAGAATGATTTTGAAAAAGATTTCTTCAAGCTAATGAACAATTCTGTATTTGGTAAAACTATGGAAAATATTAGAAAAAGGGTAGACATTCATCTAGTTACAAATAAAGAAGATGCAGAAAAATTAACAATAAAACCCAACTTTAATCATTTTACTATATTTAGTGAAGATCTGGCAGCTATCCATATGAATAAAACAAGATTAACATTCAATAAACCTGTTTACTTAGGTATGTGTATTCTAGATTTAAGTAAAGCAATAATGTATGAATTTCATTATAATTATATCAAAAATAAATATGGAGAAAAGGCAAAGCTGTTGTTTACAGATACAGACAGTCTTGTATATGTTATAGAAACAGAAGATTTTTACAAGGATATAAGTCCAGATGTTAGAAAAATGTTTGACACAAGTAATTATCCTAAAAACCACCCATCAGGTATAGAGACGGGTATGAATAAGAAATTAATAGGAATGTTTAAAGATGAAGCTGGTGGAATGATAATTAAGGAGTTTGTGGGATTGAGAGCAAAGTTATACGCTTATCTGACTGAAAATGATGATGAAGTAAAGAAAGGTAAGGGAATGAAGAAAGAAGTTATAAAAAAGAAAATAAAATTTAATCATTATAAGGAATGTCTAAACACAGGGGAAAAACAATATAGAAAGATGAATGTAATTAGAAGTCATTTACATGATGTTTATACAGAAACAATTAATAAAGTTGCACTATCTGCTGATGATGATAAGAGAATAATTTGTAAAGATAAAATAAGTACTTTAGCCCACGGGCATTATAGTCTCAAAACAGAATTAGGAGGTAACTCAGTATTATAAGGAATAACCTGTAATTCTTCTCTTACAAAGCCCCGTCTTGGCCCATCTACTAAATAATACAAAACTGGTTGATTAGGTGAAATAACACTTCTAGAAATATCAAAAACTTTAATACTCCAGATAGGATCTGTAGCCCTCCTTTTTTCACCACCCTCAAGTTCGCCCGGAGATAATAAATATCTAACTCTAACGCTAGGAGGTAATCTAACCTCATCAAGGCCAACAACCCGCTGGTATCTTCTAGTTTCAAGTTCCACTTCTTTCAGTTTTATAGCTTTATCAGGCTCTTTACCAGTTATTCTTGTTGTTGTATTATTCAAAGTTTTCAAAATATCTGGTAATCGTTTCACCCATACTCTAGATCGGGCAAAGCCCTCCCCGCCTTCGGTGGACCTTTCATCACTAACCATTTCTTGTGCATATTGATGACTAAATAATCTTTCACCTAATATTCTGTTTGCGTTTTCTACAAATGCTTGAGCTCTATGATTTCCAGCTTCACTTCTTTGTATTTTCACATTATGATAATTCATAAGTTTAGCAACTTCACCCATAAATTCTCTTCCAGGATCAACCATTAATGTTTTAGGATATTTCAACTTCCTGGAATATATTTTTTCAAAAGCATTTGAAATTTCTCGACTTTCTTTTGAGGTTAATGGTTCAGCATCTTTGTATCTCGAGGCAACATCAACCACAACTAATGCATATTTATATGTTTTTCTTCCAACTCTATCATGTGGTAAAAATAATAAATCTGCTTGGTGAATCTGATTTGGTTTATCTACAGTCCAGTGTGGTCTAGGTATATGCTTGGGAGCTGGAAGATAGATTTGCCATATTGCTTGTTTCTCTAACCATTGTTTTGCTAAATCTTCACTTACTTTTGCTTTTTTAGCTAATTTGGAGATTGCGGAATATCCTTTCCAATACCCTTCAGTTGAATAATATATTTTTGAAAGTATATTTTCGTTATTCATTTAAAAAATTAACAAAGTATCTTATAAATTAAAATGGAGGAAGAAAAAATAATTTTTTCAAGATATCAAATTAACATTATGAAAAAAATTATCATTAAAAAAATTCTAGATATGGAAGATGGTGATGATATTTTTAATGTTTTGATTTTAATCCCCAGTGCGAGAGAAAAGTTATTAAAACATATTAATAAATTAGAGAATAATAAAGTAGAACTCATTTAAAGATTAACCAAAGTATCTTATAAATCAAATATGACGTCTGAAAAAATTAATCCAAATAGAATTCCACGAGAGCCATTTGGGTTGAAAGCAGAATCAACAATGAACCGAATTACTCTCAATCCATCATCTGCCAGCCCCGGAGAAACATTATATATAAATATACCAAAACTTTCTGAGAATTTAGTGATTGTACCAGGAAGTGTATCTCTATTATTTGATTTAGATGTAGATGGACATGCTAATAATACACTTGTAAATAATGTAGGTAGTAATCTTGTATCTAGACTTAGAGTTCTTTTTGGAGGTGAAACATTACAGGATACTCAAAGATATGATCTTTTTCAAACTTATCATGATTTATTCTTAACAGATGAAGAACGTGAAGATAGATTAAAACAAGGTATTTCCTCTGAAAACATGAGGAAACTCAGGACAAATGCAGGTGATAAGAAAACACAAGATGTTAAGGCAGTGACTCTTGCATCAGTACATAATACCAAGTATCGTATACCACTAAACCATCCTATTCTAAACGATCATGGAGTTTTCTATCCAAAGGCACTAGATAATCATCTAATCTTTGAGATTACACTTGCTCCAGTAAATGATATTGTTGTTTATTCTGATACTAGTAAGACTCCAGCATATTCAATCAAAAACCTTGAGTTAGAATATTCTTCCATTTCAAGTGAATACTTAGCTCGTGAGGCACAAGCAGCTTATCAGGTTGGAAAAGGATTCTTTTACGAAAATGTCACTCTTCACAAAACTTTTACCTTTTCCATAGGCGGTGATGGTGTTATCAATCAGCATATTAATCTACCTAGAAGATCAATGACAGGAATATTATGTTTGTTTACATTGCCAATCGCAGCAGGAGCTCGTAACTCTGAGAATTTTTACAATCCAGGCATAACCTCAATTAATATAGATGTTGATGGCGTACCAAATCGATTATACTCTAAGGGAATGATACCATCAGATCTATGGGAGTCGGTAAAGAAACGTTTTGGAGCGGCTGAAAAGAGGTGGTCGGTAAAAGAAAAAGATTTTTATGCTGATAAGTTTGCTCTTTGGGTTGATATGAGAACTCACCCTGATAATGGTATTCATGGCGGCGGTCTAGCATTAAACAATACACAAGATGGTGTAAAACTAGAAATTAAAAGAAAACAAAGTGGATCTGGTACTATAACCTGTCATATGTTTGTTGTGGCTGATGCAATGATGGAAATAATGAATTCAGGTTTGAGATCAATTAAGTACTAAATTTAAAAAACCTTTAGTTATGATACAAAACCATGGAAGAATTACGAGAAAAAATACCATTCCATTGTATCATAACCGGACCAACAAATTGTGGAAAAACAAAGTACCTCATTAATCAGCTAAGAGGGTCATTCCGAAAAATTTTTGATTACATTGTTTTAATATGTCCAACTTATTCTAAGAATAAAACTTATCATAATTTTGCCCGAGGAGATAAACGTTTCTTTGTATTATCACCAGATGCTAGTAACATTGATGAGATTAATGAATTGTTAACTGATTGTCAAACTTTATTTTCTGGAACAAATACATTAATAATTTTAGATGATTGTGCTGTATCTAATGATCTGAAGAAGCGATCAAACAAGTTTATAGATTTGGCATTCTCCGGAAGACATCATGGATTATCAGTTTGGGTTCTCACTCAACAATTAACATCAATAGCAAAACCATTCCGTGAAAATGTAGCTTGTGTTGTTACTTTCCATAACCCATCGCAAAAAGGTATGAAGATGTTTTTCGAAGATTATGGGGGTGATTTGGATTATGAATCGTGTAAAAAGTTTATCCAATTGTTAAAAACTGAAAAATATTCTAGACTTTGTTTATCTTTACGACATCCATTTAATTGCTATTTGGAGATACCTGAAGTGATTTCCTTCGGACCGACAAAGTCGATTTAAAAATAATCCATGTATTATCACAAAAGATGACAAGCGTAGAAGATTATATTGAAGAAGAAAAGATTGGAGAAAAGACAGAGGTAAAAGATAATGATGATAATGAACTTGATATCAAACAAGAATCACTAGCCATTCTCGCAGCTCTTGGAACCACAAAGGAATATTTGGGAGTTGATATGAGTTTGGGGGATATAAAAAAATTATCAGTAAAAGACATTGAAAAATATTATAATCGATATCAGGCAGTATTAGGTAAGAAAATTAACGGTGGGTTAGTGGATTCATCTCTTCAATTAATTTCTAAAGTTATTTCTTACATGGTTCCTGTAGATGATATAGAAGCTCTTTGTAATGATTTGAAGAATGATGATTTGGTTAATCGTGAACTAACAAACATTGTAGGGCTCTTAGCATTGAAAGCAGGAAGATTGGCAGCACTTGCTAGCGGGCTATTCCAGGTTGCTAAGCATGTTAAATTCAACAAAATACAAGAAGTTTCAAGAACAATTACAGATGATTCTAAAACTCAACCAGCTCCGCTGAACAAAACTGAGCAGGCTGCTGATGAGTATGATACTGTTTACTGAGCATGATTTAAAGATTTCTTAATGATATGTAAAATAATGTCTGAAGAAGTTGTAAAAAGAAATATAGAAGTTATAAAGAAAACTATTAAAGCGATTGAAGATGCTGTAAGGATAATAGATCATAAAAACCAAAAATTTAAAGAAATTATAAAAGATATTGAGATGCTAAAAGAACAAATACGAAATAATTATAAAACAACTGAGCAGGTTACTGAGCACAACTGATTTAAAGATTCTTTACTTTGAGAAATAAAATAATAATGTCTGAAGAAGTAGAAGAAAGAACCGGGGGTGTTGATCAAATTACTAGAGACCAACCAAAAGAAAAAACTGAAGGTAATAATTCAAAAAAGAGAGAGAAAGATCCTAAAAAAGTAGCAGCAGGTAAGAAATTAGCTGAATATAATAAAAAAGCAAAAGAAGCATTAGCAAGAGAGATGAAACGAGAAAAGGAGCAAGCGGAGATTAAACAGGAAGAAGAAGAAAAGGAAAATAAAAATACAGAGAGTGAATCAAAACCGTGGATTCCAGAGCTATCTTTTACTACTGTATTATCTATTGTTGGAATAGGGTTTAC
This sequence comes from Ricordea florida, assembly GCA_949710005.1. Lineage (NCBI taxonomy): Eukaryota > Metazoa > Cnidaria > Anthozoa > Corallimorpharia > Ricordeidae > Ricordea > Ricordea florida. Next base: position 15,372,225 of record OX453274.1, on the reverse strand, counting down.
TGCATTTGATATGTTTATGAGATATTATAAAAATAGGATAGTTGATTTATCCCAAGTCCCATCTAATGTTCCACAAAGACCAGCTCCGCTGAATATTCCTGTACCACAACCACCACCCTCACAACCGCCGAAAATAGGAATGTTATAAGATTTGCTTCGCGGCCCTAAAAGGGTCTAAAGGGTAGGTAAAGTATCTTATAAATCATGGCAACCGAAAAAAAACTTGTGAAAACTGTTACTGATTCAGCGGTCCTTATCGGATTAGCTGCAGGTGTTGGTTATGTAGCTAAAAAGGCTATGAAAGAATCATTTATGAACGACCCCTCCTCAAGTATTACAAATTATGCAAAATGGGTAGCTGTATTGTCTGGTAGTATGTACCTAAAAACATATTTAGAGGATCAAAAGATTTTACCAAATTAAGAATAATAATGGCACTTGTTTCAATAGCAATGATGGTTGGAGGAGCAGTATTAAACTCAACAGCATTTGTTGGTGGATCATATCTCGCAAAATATTTATCAGGAAATAAAACTGATACAGAAAAAATAAGACACGATAAAGCAATGGAAAAATATCAAAGAGATTATGCAGAATATCAGGAAAAAAGACAAAAACTAATGGATTGGAAAATGAAGAAAAAAGATGAAAAATATCAAGCATCAAAAAATATTTCAAAAACAAATGAACAATTTGCATTATATAGCCAAATGCAAGAACCTAAATTTTCAGATTATTATAGACCTAGTAACAATCAAAAGATGGGTGAAATGGCATATGTGGGTGGTGGCATGTTAGCCTTAGGTTATGCGGTTAGTAAATTATTTTAAATTATAAAAACATTAATTGTTTTATAATTAAAGCATTATTACAATATATGTTCACACAAAGTTTAGAAATTAATCTCATCTTCCAATAAAGTTTCACCCCAAGTTTCTCTATTAATATCATCATCTAATATATTTAAAATTTTTACTATTTTTTTATTGCTATTTTTCGAAATATAAAGCATTTTAATTATTTTAAATAACTCTTTTAGTTTTTCTCTATCTTTTAAAGTAACGGCAATATTTCTTAACAATAACATGTTATCAATTGTAATTATTCTTTCTTTACTAATTTTTCTTAGGGTATCAAACCAAATATATTCACTAAAATCCTTTAAATTATTAAACATTTTAAATTCCATTGTTATATTTTTTAATTTTATATCTTTAAATCATAATTCATTTTTTATAATTTACAAACATAACTTTTAGGTCTAAAGATTTATTACAGATTAGTAAAAAAAATCATGGCAGAAGCGGGAGATTTAGATCCAACTGAACTAAATGATCCAAAAGATGATGATGGAGGTAATAATGATACAATTTATTTGACGCCAACTAGAACATCAACCTCTATTGATAAAGATTATGCTGGTTATGATGAATATAGCCAACCGAAGGTAGGAACTGATGATGAAGTAAGGAACCGGGGCGTATGGGATATTCCAGCCGAACGAAGGAATCTAGGCGATGTTTTAAGAGAAAGAGATGAGGAATATGACAGAAGGCGAGAAGCAGGTCAAGAACTCAAACCTTATTTACCAACTTACAATCCTAATGATGGGACATTTAATGTAACATATGGAAAAGATGGTAGTATATTAGCAGAATTTAGTAATAGGGAGAATTCTGCACCGCATATCATACTTACTAAAGATAAAGTTCTTATGCTTGAAGATTTACCAAAAACAATGAGAAAAGCTCTAGGTGCTGATTATGTAACAATGCTGAAACAATATAATGATACTATAACACAATTAAATGAAGAAAAAGAAAAAAATAAGGAATTAAATAATATCGCAGAGGGGTTGATGGCAGAAATAAATGCACATCCGCTGGAGATTAGTATATATAAAGAAAAAGAAACAGAACTTCGTGAATACATTAATAAACAAAAAGATGAAAAAGATGCTAATAAACTTCTTTTTGATAAAGCTGTTAAACAGAATATAGAATTAAAAACACAAGGTGAGAAGCTTTTGAGTGAAGTAAAATTATACAAAGAAGAAATAGACAAATATAAGAAGGATAAATTAAATTCATCAAAGTTAGAACAAAGTAAAGAGCGATTACAATCAGAGAATGATAAATTAAGAGAACAAATTAGAAAGATTACATTCTCAAATGAAGAACAAATATCAGATATTGAGAGTCGAAAAGAAGAAATACTTAAAAATTTACCATTAAGAGAGAGGCTAAAGTATATATTCAAAAAGTATGGGTTTACAGTATTTGCTGTTGTGAGTGCTGTTGGTGTAATCATTGTAGTTATAGTTTCCAATCTTTCTAAAGGCCTATCAACATTAGGAAAAGGTGTTGGTAATGGATTGAAAACTCTTGGTAAAAAACTCGGTGAAATATTACCAGGAATGGTTGGAGCTATCGTGAGCTTCCTATTTAAAACAGCTGGTGAGGTTATTGGGTTTTTAGGTAAGAATGCTTGGCTTTTGATAATGGCTGTGGTTCTATATTTTGTGGAACAGTTTAAGAAGAAGAGAAAGTAGATCTAAAGACCAGCTCCGCTGAAAAACAAAATAATGCATGATCGATGTAATGATGAAATAATAACTTTTTTATCAATCACAATGTTAACTACAGAAACAACGATTTATCTTGATCCATCATTATATAATGTAAAAGAGATACAAATGTTAGATTTTTCTGGTACTAATGCATCGTCTGAAAATCCTTTGTACTTAATGTGTGATCTTATTGAACCAAAGTCTTCATATTACAACCGTATCCACGACGGTGGAAATGTAGAACTTAATCCATCACAATTATTAGCCATTGTCCCCTCCAAAAGGTATCCTAGTTTAAGAATTACACAAACTAAAAATCCTGTGAATCACTTTACATTATGGATTCTAGATAAAAATGGAACAAAGTTAATTTCTAATACCGTGCGTATTCGTATCAATTTAAAGATATCATGTTGAGTAGTAAAAATACAATATGGGTGACTACAATAGAATTTATCCTGGATTACCTAATAATTCAGATCCAGTCAATTTCAGACTACAAAAATCAAGTGAAGTATTACAAAATCTTGAGAGAGAAATTAAACATTATGAAGATGTAAGAAAAAAATACAATAGAGCAAGAGGAATATTTACAAAAATCAGTGTTTGTAGTGGAGTGATTTCAATTATTCTATCTGCAAGCGGCCTTGGAACTTCTCTTACCGGTTTTGGAGCTATTATTGGTGTTCCGTTGGGTGTTGTCGGTGGAATTTGTGGTGGAGTATCTGTTGGATTTGGTGCAGCATCAAAAAGACTTTCAAATAAAGTTAGCAAACATGAACAGACTGTTTCCATAGCAAAATCAAAATTAAACACCATTAACGACTTGGTTTCAAAGGCATTGAAAGATAATGTTATATCCGATCAAGAATTTTCTATAATTTTATCAGAGTTGGAAAAGTTTCAAAAACTAAAACTGGAAATCCGTCAAAAATTTAGGAGAGATACAGAAAAAAACTTAAACATGTCGCAGATAAGAAGAGAAGTTCGTGCAGATCTATTAAAAGAGTTAGTCGGAGAGCCCCGAAGGGGAACCACTCCCGCTCATTAAAAATTTCATATGAGAAAACTGATGTAGGATGTAATTGTTTTGCTGGTATTCAGCGAAGCTGGGCCCCGCCTTCCGGCGGATATTAGAAAAGAGGTTATCTAGTCTAAAGACTTTTCATCTTATTCTAAAAGTAATAAAATGACGCTATGGACGGATTTTAGAAATAGGTATCCAAAGGTTGACCTTGATAAATTTACATTTGTGAATGATTCATTTGGAGGATATATTAAGTGGAAAGTTAATGGAACAACAATCATGTCTAATGATGATCCTACTGGAAAAACATGGACTGAAAATCTTTCTAATAATTTGAAAACATTATTATGGCAAGATTTAGGATTAGAAAATAAATTTAATCTTGGTTCATTTCCAAAAAGTTTATCAATTACAAATCAAACATATCCAATACCAGCCATTAAATTTGATGAATTTGCTCCTGATGTAACAAAAATGCTAAACTTTTTAGATATATATGTTTCAGATACAAAGAAATTCACTGTTTCTATGAGAAATATATTTAATTCCCAAGTTATAGAATTTTATAGTGGAAAAGAGAGTAGAAGTTGGCTTAATAAACCTAATATTAATCATTGGCCACAACAATTAAACATGGCAGTATGGTGTGCAACATCTGGTTGCGGTTTAAGCCTTATTGAGAGTTTAAATTATCCCAAAGTTATTAGTAGTTTTATAAAGTTTCATATATATTTCACAATAAGGAGAATATTATATGAAATGGGATTACCATTACCAGGCGAACAAACTTTTTCGTTAAAAAATAACCCCTATAACAAATTGGCATATAATCGATTGTGTGCAGAATTTGGTCTTAGTAATAATCAAGATTTTAAAGGATTAAATAAACCTTTAGCAGACTTTAGATGGAAAGGTGGTAGAAACGCAGGATTAGGAGATGTATTTATTAATTATGGAAAAGGATATAATGGAAAAGGAGGAGGAAATCAAAGTGTTCATGTTACAAGAAATTATGATCCTGATGCAAATATATGGCCCAGCGAATCAGCTAAATTCTCTGATGATGGTGGAAAGAAAATAGATGGCAATTTAATATCCTTACTTCGTAATGATGACTTTGCTAATTTCAAATATGCTTGGTTTATCCCAACAAGTGGGCATGGACTCACTAAAGCAGGACTTGGTAGATTGAATCGATCTGTTGAAGCTTATGTTTACTGTATATTAGGAGCACAAGTTAATACTAGAAATTCGATTTATGGTAGTGGTGGTGGAGCACTCGAGACACAACAAGAATTCTTAGCTTTATTTGAAAGTAGTGTGATTGAGAATGACATTTCTAGCTCTATCCAAAGATATCAATTAGCTGTACAAGAAGCGAAATTACGGCTTGATTTAGCTATTGCTCCAGGTTTGTGGTTGATGCCAAGTAATATGATCATAAATACAGAGAGCGTGGTTGGATATAATAACAAACTTATGAAAGCAACTGGTGATATGAAATTTGGGGTGAATAATTCGCTAAACACGGAATCAAAACCGGTTGGAATAAGTCATAACATGAGATCTTCAAAGGTAAAGTTACCTCATTCAATAGTTGAGACAAATCCGAAACCAAAAATCCCCCCAACGCAAAATAAAAAGTCCGGCTCCGCTCGATCAGACGTGACCACGCAACATGAAACCAATGCACAAAGCGAGCATGAAGTGCGTATATTAACATTTATAATTATCAGCGGAGGGTTAGCGTGGTATCTATTTCGGTAATCGGTCAAAGACCTCCCCGCAAAGCGGAAATTTCACGTGATTATCATTGTTTTTGGATTAGTGTTCACGTGTAGAACAATAGATTGCATACTTTTACGACATAGCAACAAGCAAAATGTAAAGTGGATTTGAAATCGAAAAGTAGATTTTATGTTTACTTTTAAAAGGTCGGTTTCTAACGTCGCTCAGGAATGTGATTACGTCAATGCAAATTTCAGGTCTTTTGTTATGTAACGCTTGGTTGCGTTATATAACATAATTTTTTTATCAATCTTCACCCCATAACTCTTTCAAAAACTTTAACTCCTCGATATCAACGCACCAATCTAAATATCTAGATGGCTTCCATGTTTCAAACATCAGATCATCATACAATTCTTTGTAGAATTTCTTTTTATGTTCTAACTTATGTTTATCTATGCTTATTCTAACCTCTATTGAATCAAAAATAATATAATTTAATTCTAACTCACGCTCTTCATTAATATTTTCATTAAAATCTCTTAAACCACCATAAGATAATATTTTTTTAAATAAATTTTCATCAAACTCCAAACCTTTTTTAAGATCTAAAATAATTCTACCTCTATAAATTCTATCATTTTTCTCAAAACAAATATTACAACAAAAAGCATATCCATTTTCTTCAACAATAAATTCGCGATATTTTGATATCTTTTTTAACAAATCTTCATTTATTGAATCTATAAATTCACGAATTAAAAAACCTTTTTTCATTTAAAAACTTTAAAGAAAGTTGCCCGTATTTTAATAAAAATTTATTTTCCATTTTTATATTTTATTTTATATCTTTAAATCATAATTCATTTTTTTAATTTTACATTCCTTACAAGAAGCTTTTTGTTTACCATGCTCACATATTTGTGAACCACCACATTCTTTACATTGTTGTTTTTGTTTATTATGTTTGCATATTTGCGACCCTCCACATTCTTTACAACGATACTTATATTTATTGTGTTTGCATATTTGCGATCCTCTACACTTTTTACAAACATACTTAATTCTATCATGTTCGCATATTTGTGATCCACCACATTCTTTACAAAAATATTTAAGTTTTCCATGAATACAAATATAAATGCTAGTAGTAGTAACTTTTTCAATTAAATTATTAATTTCCTCCTCTTTAAATTTTTTAAACTCATTAATAAAATCTTTTTTATTCATTTTTGATCTTCCTTTTATTTTTAACTCTTTTGCGATTCTTTTTAGTTCATAAAGATATAAATTATTTAATTGCTCCATTTTTTAATAATTTATTTCAAATCTTTAAATCATAATTTCAAATATTTTTTTCCACACTTTATAAATCTCTGTTTAATTTTCTGATTAATTTTCCTGATTAATCTTTGTTTAATTTTTTTACTCAAATTTGACAGAAAATTAATCGTGTGTTCTAGAATCCCCCATATACATATCTCTAGGTCAAATTATGCAAATTAGGTCCCCGTAGTGAGAGACCTCACCCGACGGGATTGAGAGTTCATTTCCAAGACAATTTTGCTGAAATGTGAGGGAAATATTAAAACTGTAAGTCTCGATAACATTTACGATACACTCTTTAAATAGATATGTGTCACATGTCTTGAAATTTAGTTCACTAATTTGCCCACCCGTGTTAGACGGAACCGTGTTTACTCAAATAAAAGAATAAATTCCCCAGCTGTTAAGTTGGACCCGTAATTCGCGGACTTTTAACGTATGAAAAATCAAAATAATTAAAGTTAAAAATGAAGACCTCAAGCAAATGTTTCATGATATGCACGATCTTTGTCACCTGTCGGCTGACAGTGTTCGCGGAATAATGGCATCATGCAAATTAGGTCCAATTTTAATAGGAAGTTACATTAGGAATTTTTACCTGTCGAATTACAGAAACCTGAAATAAAATATGTCCATTCACATGCAAAAGTAGTTGTTTGCTCTCAGTCAAGCTAAAGAAGACGATAAAGAGCAGCGACATGAAACAACTTAAGCGTGAACACTTTCCAGGAAAACATCATTATGCAAATTACGTTAAATTATGCAAATTCGGTCAATTTCCGGTCAAAGTCTTGAGAAAGCTCATGCTGCCGGAATTTAACTTGCTAAATGAGAGTTTGCGAATTTGTTTAGACTTACAGGTGGACTAATAAAGCATAGGTTTGATTTAGAAATAAACTGCCGCACTTTGGAGAAAACCAGATTTGAGATTTGCCCAAATTCTTCTTATATTCAATAGCCACGAAGTTGTAGAAATTGGAACCGCTCCAAAATACAACTGTTTTAACGAAAATGGTCGATCTTCCAGAAATGAGCCGCTTGTATGCCAGGCAATAACGTGCATTCGTACAAATGAATAAGGCTGATGCGAAGTAAGTAAAATTCGCCCTGGAAGTTGACCTGAATTTCCTTTCTCAATTTGCTGAAATAGCACCAAAAACTAGGGGGGTGGTCAAAGTTTGAAGGATTTTATCTTATTCTATTACAAACACCACCGATCGTAATCTTATCTGATAGAGAAAAAATACTGAAAATTTGGAGGGAATCGGCCGACCTCGATCCGTGGCCCTTGCCCGGTCCTAAGTGACAATGACACTTAAAATGGGTCAAAACCTGGCGTATTTTTGTTCATCAAAACCAGGACTAACCTGAACGTCGTAAGACTGATAATGATGTTGTTAGAAGGAAATGTGAACACTCTAGATGTTCCCAAATTTTATGAAGAAAAGAATATGAAATCCATCAACAGCTATACTCGACAGTTTTAAGAAGCAAACATAAAATGAAATCCTTGATGATCAGCCAGCACTCGAGTCTGTGAGAGGTCATGAAATCAGGCAGGTCGTCGCAGAAGCGGTGCTACAAATGCGAGAACCAGCCAAGTTATTTCATCTTTTCCATTTGATCCACATTTCTATCAGTCCACCATTGTTGTGGGTTAACACTTACCACTTCCTATGACCAAGCGTCGTCGCAATGTAATAAAATCCGGCGATGAAAATAGGGTGTAGCCGGTGTAGATATAGTTTTTGGCAGCGTAGACGTTTGTTTTTTTTTCCTCAACTAGTTTCGTTGCGGGAATATTTTTCAGTCACGGCTTGTTCATTTCGAGCAATAGCTGTAAGTTTTCAGTGAAGAAATTTAAAATTTTTGTACTTACAAAGCGTTCCGTGTTCAACTTGTAACTCCATCGGATGTTTGCGTAGTTTTAAAATAAGTCCCCTAATTTTCCCTCCTTTTGCTTTGAGTTGCTCTTTTAAAATACTCCCCTTATTTAGCATTTTCCTACTTGCAGTTCTTCAAACGTGGTATATGTTTTCGAAACTATGTTTGCAGTTGAGGAGTAAACACACAACGCAGCTTGATTGGCAAGATGTTACTTTGTTTGATGTTTGATTTCTTATGGCGCGTCACGCAACAAGTGCCACACATACCGAACAACAACTAACACTTCTCATTTGAAAATGTTTTGGTGCGTAGTACTCGTGTGTACTCGTTGTTTGTATTTTACATCGCCCTGAGGGCTCGTCAAAATACAGCACAACTCGTAAAAATACTGAGCGATACTATACGCCAAAACATTCAATAAGATATATATATATATATATATATACACATATTTTACACCGGTATGTGGACTCTAAGGGAGATCTAAATAAGCATTTTTCTTAACCTTGTGAGCGGGAGAAGTGTTAAATGAAAGAAGAACACAGGTTCATCCATGACCTCTTGGCTCATCATGTTATTTCTCTTTCAGTCACTGTTGAGCGCAGATTGGCTCATGTCCACTTCATAGATACATAAATATATTCGATATGGGTGATATCGCCTGATTACTTTTCCCCATGCAACATTGTGATTAATCATGTCTGGAAGTGAACAAGTACTTTGAGTTAGTGCTATACAAGCCGTGCTATTTTAAGGAAATAACTCTTTGAGTGAAACAAAGTACCTAGAAAACAGCAAACACAGAAAAGTTACAAAACAGTTCTAAATTGCATTACGCCCAAACAGTCTTAGAGGTTACTCCAAACTTTCGCAGGGTAACATTGGTTGAAAATTAAACTTCGTCATTTAAGATATCAATTCCTCAAAAAATGTAAGTAAGATATCAAAACTTGCGCAAGTTATTTGGAATTATCCAGGAGATCCTATTTCAATTCATAAGCATTTTTTGTTTACACTCAACCGTGGTACGCTTTTGAAACCAAATCATTTCGTTGTCATGAAACGCTCCAGAACGGAGAATCGTCCTTGAATAATAGGCAAAATAAAGGCAAGACCAAGAATAGAAGAAAACTGTGGAGTTTCATCTAGATAGAAGGCAAAATCTCAGCAAAAGTTGAAGGGCTCATGGCTTAGTCAACCCGTCAGTAAGCGAAGCAGATTTTAAAAAGTTGTGACAGGCCAACTGTTCGCAAATGTAAGAGAGCAGTTGGGAATGTTCGTACTTTCCCAACAAAATGGCTATACTACACTACAGTACTGGCTATACTACACTACAATACTGAAACCTATATCATATACTTTAAACTTTGCTGGGCACAAAACTTTACCAAAAGATCTCATGTCCGTAACGAGTGCCTCCTTGAAAATGCGCTGTGTCTCTTGCTCCTCGGTTTGTTTTTGTTTTGGGAAAGCACGTCGCTTTCTTTTCATTTTGCCCATAGTTGACCACGGATAAAACGTGTACCCCAGGAACGTGACTGCGAGACTATCGGTTTCCCGCAAAGCACAAGTTTGCATACTGTGAACACTAGTGGTTCTATTATTTTATTGGTTGGCGACTTTTCAAGTTGATGCATTCCTTTCTGAAAGCGTGATATGTTAATAAAGCTTAAGAAGGCGAAAACCCGCACTAGTTTTTCAAGAGAATCCCCTCTCTTTAAGCGAATCAATAGGATATGCAGACTTTACGGTTTTCCATACAATTTGGTCAGAACATTCACTGATGGATATGGAACAAATGGGTGTTGGTGAATTCCTTTATTTTTAAGTAATGGTACGCGTAAGAACTAGGCAAAAGAACAATAGGCTAGTGCAATAGCTCTAACGTTTGATTGGCGCATATAACAATGCTAATATTTGACCGTGAGGTAGACAGGAGGGACCTGGGGAAAACTAAGGAGAAAAATGTTATGTCGGGTTTTTCATTGTTTTTTCGGCGATTTTTGGCCGTCCACCAATCAGATTCGTCGATTTAATTGATATTAAAAATTAAGAGTTCACACTTTTTAATCGATTATGCGTTTGACCTTCCTAGTTCTTACGCGGACCATTACTTAATACTTTTCTCATGGTGGCCTCTAACGCAACAGGTTACGTGAATTTTGTGATAGCCAAACGCGGCAGACCTATAAAAAGATAACCAATAGAAATAAAAGAAAATGCTGACAATGTTTTGGAGATTGCTGCTTTGTGATTAACACTGCACCGTTATTTTGCATGAACGATCGCATTTGATATCCGATTAATTTCTTGGAAGGTCAGTCGGCCATTTTGGAGTTGATGGCTCCCGCCACCTTTGGAAAGCAAAAGCCAAAACAAAGCATAATTTTATCTTATTCTATGTTTTATGACCTTTTTGTTGATATATAGTCTTAAGGGGGTTTCCTTGAAAACAGAACGGGTACGATTTTTTTGCTAAATTTATTACATAATAGTCTTTTTTGATTTGGGATTTCGTACCAGAATCAATTACCAGTTCAACAAGCTTTTATAACTGTAGAATAATAAAGATGTTTGGATTTTTGCTGAAGCGATACAGGATTTGTCAACTGTTCCTGCACACACTTACAAGTATTTGAAAATAATATACAGTTTATTTTTAACCTCTGCTATTCCATTTCTAGCATTCTAATTAGCTCATTTAATCTTGGTTATCACCTTATAATGTGTATCTCTTATTTGGGGTTTACATTCAACTCTCTCGTAAGCGCTGACACTCTCAGAGATTGGAAAAAGTATCCTTAGTGGACCTCTCCATTTACGAGAATTTTAATAGTGTATCCACGATAGGACCAGGCAAGGGTGGAACAAGCTATCTCACCGATTTTGATGAAACTTGGCCAGTTTGAAGGGATCCACCCATAATTACTTCAGTCTAAGTGTCAGGAAATTTTGTCAAAACGGGGGGAGTTGACCACCTACATTGTTTTTTTTTGACAAAAATGACCAAAAATCACCTAAAAATGGTCAAACGTATAAGGCTCTACCGCTATAAGAATTCAACCAAGTCTTTCCTGTTAGTCAAGGAAATTTTCAGTGAATGGTGTCTTTACCAAAGACAACCTATTTTCTACATTTCGTTCTTCAACGACTTGTTCCTATTACACAAGTCGTCTCAGCCAAGACCACACGCTCACCCAATGTTGAAAACTGTTAAAATATCAAATGTTTAAGCCAAAATATCTCCAATGGCGGAGTATTCTTCAAAAAACGGAGCATACCGTCTAAGAGGTTGGACCTCATACTAACATTATCTGCAAAAAAATCTTTAGGGCACTCACCGAACTATTCCACAGGAGGGCTGCAAACACTTCGTCCACCACAGGGTACCCGTGTCAATGTTTTTTCACTACAACGCGCAACTTCGGTACTTATGACACAGCAACAGACAGAAAATTCCACAAACTGGTGACACAACATAAACTTTCATGAAATAGAACTACTTCGGATTGTTATGTTTAGAAGGCTTTAGTGATGGCCACCGATAGATGCCAGGACTTCCTCTTCTTTCCAAGCCAGTCCCGCTGCGTTTCGTGATAGCTGGTTGGAATGAAATTCATCGTCCAGTCCATTATAAGCAGTACCAACGATGAGGTTGTCAATAATTTCACTCTTGGCCTCGTCTTGTTGAACTGAACGGAGAACGTGCGACTTCCAATCTTCTATGCGCCCAGCTCAAATCATAAAGTAACTCCTCTCGTTTATCAGGACAAAATGGAAATAGAAGAGCTTGTCAACATCATGGCACGAAAGCATCAGAAATATTTCTTTGGAGCCGTTTTATCCAAGAATAATAATTCCTCTCTTATTTTTTTTTCTTAAACCGCGCTTCATTAGGTTAAGAACCACCCAAAGCCCTATAAAATTTCCAAAATCATGATTAGCACCCTGTGGACGAGGTTGTTAGTTGACTACAAATGCTAAACTCTGCTTTTCTGTCACAAATATTTTCTTACCTGAGGTGTACGTTAGTTGAATCCTCTGCTAGTTGGAGATCTGAGACGGCATTCTTTAGGTCCTCGCACCGTTCACTGGTCATGGTATACTCATGTTGGCAGCGATCCTTGTGTTCAGTTTCTGTCCTACTGAGGGCAAACACACTGCAGTGATCTGCGCACGGGGATTCACTGGCTGTGTGGATCTTGAAATCTGTCTTCAGATACTTCCGACCCGCTTTAAGTCGCATTAAAATCTTATCGGCTCCTGTGCTATCCAGGCCTATGATAGACACACAATAATAAATATTGATTCTCTGTTAACTTATTCAAAATTATGACAACTCGTGCACCTGTAGCAATAATGGAAGGTGTTTGTATCTCACCGGCTTGTTTGAGTTGATGAGTGATGTCTTCAAGAGTGGCGAGCGCCTACAACCCATCGGTCTCAGTGCTGTCAAGACCGGCTAACGATTTCTTAAGTTTAGGCACACAAACATGAGCAGAAACAAAAATGCTTTGGTCTCAGACTAATATTATTTCCAAACGCAAACCGCTACTGCTACACCACTAGTACAATCAACACTGATCAAATTTGAGTCCTTTACGAACCTTGTATAATCCATACCTTAATTGTACTGAAGAGGGTGGAAGGTCCGAGAGGCTCACAATTGGACTCTAAACAGAAGTTCAAGTACATGCGCACTAGCTGGGAGGATATAACAGCTTCTACCATGTTCGGGATCTCTACGTTCTGGCCACTCTTCACTTTAAGAGTTCTGGTACCCTACTCTACATTTTGAAGAAATGATGGACCGGACAAGAAGTCAAGAAAGTGGTCAAACTTGACAGTGTCCAAACGGCATCTGTTGATCCTTACTGGGTCAATGGGTTGCCCGGGCTTCGTTTTAAAAGCATGCTTCCTTGCCTCATCGATTCTCTATTTTGAGAGACCAAGAATCAAGGCCAGTAGCTCTTTCTTCGGGTAGTCGGTTATGAAAAGCGACAGGATCAGTTGTCTCGTGTACCAGTAGCCGGCTTCCTCATACAAAATCACCAGTCTGGTAACCAGTGTCTTCGACTACACCCACGGCCGCTTGTACACGAGTGCGCCGTTGAATGACTTTCTGGTAGAGCCAGGAGGCGTTGCCAGGGGCAATGGATTCAAGCACGCCTTCAATAGCCTGTTCCTCTTTTTTCCGGTAGTAGCTCTGGGTTCTGAATGACAATGTAAGAACGTCAGATTTGCCCTGTGACCTCACCGGGCTGACCCTGCCTTCAGTAGCCATTCTGAGGCGGTCCTGTATTTGAGGTGTGGGCTGCCATTCTGCCGACGTTTCTGCTGCACCAAGAGACTCCTGGGATGCAGACGACGTCCGCGACAAAGCGTCTGAATGGCGGTCGCTAAGGTCAGAGTTGCAATCGCTATACTGAAAGAGAAAAAAGGTTTATCTCGGACAGATCCAATTATTCCATCATTTTGGACATTATAACAGTATGGTCAGCATGCAAGAAAACGTTTGGCGCAACAAGTTTTGCATTAAAGAATTGCTGTCGGCCGGTATGCTTTGAGTCCATTTGCTTTGTTTTTGAACGCTATACGGATCTGCTCGAACCTCTCTAAATTAATAAGAGGAGTAGAATAAGCTTTCAATAGTAAATAATGTTAAGAGTTATTGATGATTAAAGTTTTTTTCAAATTTTCGTGCGGAACAGGATAAACAAGAGTGAGCAACACGAAGCAATTTAGTATCGTACAAAATTCGAAACCATGACATCAAAGCATGTTCGAAGACAGGCATTCTTTGAGGAAAGAAAATTTAAGACTGAGTCCACGAGAGGACCAGGCAGATGTGACACAAGCTATCTCTCCAATTTGGATGAAACTTGGTCAGATTGAATGTCCCTCCAAATAACCCAAGAATACAAAGTGGGTGCAATTTTTAAATTTTCTCTTGGGAGTTAGACCACCCCCCCTGTATTTTTGCCCAAAATCCCCAAAATTTCACAAAAACAAACATCAAAAGTAGACATTGCTCCTGGTTACAAAATACAATGAATTTCAATCCCCTTTCACAGAAATAAAGGCCAACCCTATATCTGTTAATAGCAGTAGTTTCAAGTTATTTGGAATGGCAGGTGGCAATCAAGAGATGTCAGCGTCCACCCATGTCACGAAAAATTGTGCAATGATACAAATTAGGCCATTTTCCGACTCCAATATCTGTGAAATGCAACCTTCTTTTTTAGAGCTGTTTGCACCACGATTCAGACCCATCCTGGGGCTGCTGAAATAGAGAATAAAATGTTTGGCATCTATTATGTTTTGTTTTCAAAAGTCGTCTGAAACACGTGACCTGACCTGGTTCTGTCAATGATAGAAACATCAAATTTAAGAAATAAAATATTTCTTGATAAGTTTATGAACGTAATTTCCAAGATAATGTACTTAAGAATGTCTACTGTATTATTTGTAGCCTTTAAATCAGGCTGGACACCACAGTATTCACAAGAGTATTCCTGAAAGTAATGAATTAAAAATAACAGCTGAATTTGACTCGTAGTATCAGTGTACGAGAAGGAACGGCCCAGTATTTTTAATTCTAGATGTACAATGAGCGCAAAATGAACGATCGTATTCTTGTGTTTTTAAATTACATTTGAATAGCGACTGGATGATTTCAGGTCACATACTTGACCTTTGATAAATACTAAAATAAAACACTTACACCACGCTTTGCATGTCAGTACATCGATCGTCACAGGATTTCTCCCCTCAGATTTATGTTTTTGGCCTTAGCAATGAAGTCCTGCGTTCGTAAAATGTATGACATTCCATTTAAGCCCAATAAACTCTAAATTATCGCGGGAATATGGCTGCATCAAGTATGTGCTGTAATTAATTAAAAGTAAACATGTTTACTTAGTCTGAGAACATGAGCCCGGAGATTTAGCCATTTTCAGTCAGTGGTAAATTGAAAACGTACGTGGTCGCATACCGCGCAGTATGGGTCGCTGTAGGGAATTTTTGCATGTTTGATCGTATACATTTGAACATTACTATGTTTTAGAGCCTTTTATAAAATCCTTCAAGAGGTAAGCCACGGCTGTATGAGCGATACTTTGCTTGTGATGGTGATGCGATTTTTTGGTACAAATTATTGCGTAGCCGGCGCGCGGTCAAAATCGTACGTGTAGCCACTGTCACGCAAGTGATGTGATGGCATCAGCAGAAAATATCTCAGAAAGAAATCGCGAGAAATTCAATGAGTTGGATTTTTCGCGACAAAATCACGAACTCTGTTACTCGTGTAGCCACCTCCGCGCGTCGTGCAACTAAAGCACCACTGTTCATACCCTACAGTTCAAACTGTCTCCTTATTTCACGCCTCGTGCACATCTCTGCTGCCTCTGCAAAAAAGTCCTCCTCCTCATCCTGAACAGTACTCGGATCAGCCTGTTCTATGTCTAGTCGGCCACTCCTATACAACACAGACAATCTGCTGAAGTATCGGGCTATTTGCTCTGTAGAAAGCCATTCTTCTTTGTTAAATAGTTTCTTGCCAGCTTCATCTCGAAGAGTTCTCATCTTACTGCACACATCCACTGCACTTGCCTTTCTTCCTGTCTCTTCACCTTCCAGGAAAATCCGTTTCAAATGTGCCTCTACTTTATCGGTAAAGCGTGTTGCCTTTCGGGATGTCTTTAATGCCCATCCCTTTGAGATCTGACAAGTGGCATCAGTAACAGCTGTTTGTGAGCTAGAAGCTGTTTCTTTTTGTAAGTAGCGCCCCGTAACCTCTTTGCACATACCAGCCCATTTCTTCTTTACGACGTCATAGATCGTTTCTCACTCTAATTTAACAAGATGTTTCCCCGCATCGAGGTGTTTCTGCAGATTTTTAAAAGACTGGTATGTCTTTGTACATCCTTCTTCAGGGCAGGTGAAATAGGTCTGCGTGGCTTCATCAGTGGATGAATCTTCAACAGACTGTTGAGTGCTTTGTTGGGGTTGCTCACACTCAACCCTCCCTGTCACGGACCTAAACACACCAACATCCTCTCGTGGTGTACTGAAGGGCTGCACGACGTGGAGACCGGTAGGTCCCTGGGGGGTCCCAAATCGCTTCACCTGCGTTGATGTGAACAACTTTCCAGGGCCCACATTATAAGCCCTCCACATTCGCAGACCTCCATCTTCAAAGCTAAAATTGGTCAGAGCCTGAATACGGGACATCGTGTGCTTCTTCATTGTTTGGTTAGACTCGTGTACCTTCACAACTGCTGCATGGCACCCTTTAACACCACCATAGGAATCAATCGCAGCCTTCATATCCCTAGCACTTGTGATGTCGTGACCTTCATTTATATAACGTCGCATTTGGCCTTTTAATGCAGCGATTCTTCTATCACAGATGTCCTTTCCAGCCTGTGGATCACTAAAGTCATATCTGGAGATCGCAATGCCTGTACGCTCTCCAATGCCAGAGAGGGACAGGATGAGATAAACAAAGCTGACGATTTGTCCAGTTTCTCGGACCACTTGCCGGACTCCCTCACCCCAGTACCACATGAATCAGGTGATCCTGGAAGCCCTGAGCAGGTATAAAACTGTGCTGTGGCCTTTTTAAGAAGTGATAATGCAGGATGCTATCACTGTGCTTGACTGCTCAGATTGCTCTCGGCAAAAATCCTCCACTGGTTGCTCTATTGCTATGGTTTCAAAGCGACCAATTCTACAACGTTTACAAATTCCTTCAACAGATTTACCACATCATTTTCTCTTTAAGATAAAATTCAGCATTTCAGGTTTGACCTATCGTTACTGAAAAATTAACAATAGGTCTTGCCTTTAAGCAGTCCTTGCGTTGAAATAACTTCACGGGTTGCGTCCTTACCTGCTCCGACTGGAATAAGTGTTCTCCACTTTTTCATAATTCCTTTGCATATTTCCAGGTTCGCTCCTCTCTCCGGCTTACCTCTGTGATCCCCATGAAGCGGGTGGGCACATTTTCTTCCTGGTCGCCAAAATGTTGCAAGTTCAGCTCGGTGTCTTGGACGTATTATCATTTTATTACCATCTTCGTTAAAATGACCGGTTCGAGCGAGGATCAAATCTTTCTCTGTTAAAACACTAGTCTGAGACACTTTCACTGTTCTTAGATGAGCCTTGATATCTTTTTGACATGACGACAGGGGGAAAATTCGGTGACCCCTGGAAAGCGACGTGAAATGTCACACCTGTTTGTTGAAAAAGCTTCAAAAGAGCAAGAAAGTGAAGCCATATTTCGCTTTGATATGTTGCACCAGAAAAGGTCTCATCAATAAGAAATGCAAAACGTAATCTGTTGTGAAATCTATGAAACGAGAAATCACGTGCATTCCAAAGTAACTACATCACGCTAGATCATCTTGTGTCTTACATTGCTGATGTATAAAAACAAGGCAATGTACAATGAAGTACAAATCTTATCTGAAGGTTGAATTATTAAGTTATTCAATAAACGTTTCCAGTTATCAAAAAATAAATTCAAGGTGGTATTTGCTACAAAAGATTTCAACTTAAGCTGAAGTACATTTACCGCTGACAAAGATCTCGGGCTGATGTTCCTATGATCAAACAGTCAATTTGTACCTGAGCAAGATGCAGCTTTAAACAACATGTTTAAATTCAATTTGATTTTTCGGTGAGAAATTGCAATAGATAAACCAGTTTGTAAGTTTGGGGGACTTCGTCAGTTCATATAATAATTTCTGTTGAAGTTTACCGCCGAGGATCGACGTAGTCCAAAAGGCAGAGCGTGGACTACGTGCAAGACTGATGCAAGTTCTTGTTCATTTTACAAATTATATGAGGCAAAAATGTGGCCCTTGATCATTCAGTCGGCATTCAAATGTAATCTACTAAACACAAGATGTTCATCTTGGGTGCACTATTCACTTTAAATTAAAATATCTTGATCATTCGTTTTTGTATATGGTTAATTCGAGTCCAATTTACCTGCTAGTCACCATCAATTCAAGGGATATTTGGATGCATATTTCCTTCAGATTGACTTAAATGCTGCAAATAATAACTGCAGGCAATATTATTTTAATCTTCTTGGACTTAGCGTTCATTTACTGATCATTTGATGTCTTTTTTTCATAGTTTTCTTGTTTCCACCTTTGCTGGAAACAGTTTCAAAACACATGGTTCAAACGGTTTTTGAGGCGAAAATATAACAGATGCCAAAAATGTTATTTTCAATTTTAGCAGTCCATGGACATGTGTGAACCGTGATGAAAAAATTTCTGAAAAAGAAGGTTGGACTTTATAGATATTGGGATCGCAAAACAACTTAATTTGTATGACTGCATAATTGGTTGTGACATGGGTGGACGCTGACATCTCTTGATTGGCACCTGCCGTTCCAAATGACTTGAAACTGCTGTTATCAATAGATATAGGGTTGGCCTTTATTTCTGTGAAAGGGGATTGAAATTCATTGTATTTTGTAACCAGGAGCAATGTCTACTTTTGATGTTTGTTTTTGTGAAATTGTGGGGATTTTGGGCAAAAATACAGGGGGGGTGGTCTAGCTCCCAAGAGAAAATTTAAAAATCGCACCTACTTTGTATTCTTGGGTTATTTGGTGGGACCTTCAATCTGAGCAAGTTTCATCCAAATTGGAGAGATAGCTTGTGTCACATCTGCCTGGTCCTCTCGTGGACACGGTCTTAATGACTATAGTGACTCAGTATAACAGCCAATTTAAACGAATCCCAAGCTTATTCAAAGGCTATGCAAATAATTGTTAGAACATTTTGCCCAATATATCAAGCCACAACGACCCCTCTCCCTCCTTCCCTGAATTGGTCTAAAGATCGGTGGATTCTGACAACAATTACAAAGCAAATGACGCAAACGTTCCATCCCTCTCAAATTAGTAGACTTAATCACACTCTGCCGAAGAAGAACTTACCTCACTAATAAGATCTTCCTGGAATCTTACGTGAAGGGCATGGGCAGCAGACAAATGTTCCAATTCTTCTGTAGCAGGCGGTAACGTATAACTGTGATAGTTTTACTGTATCCTCTGCGGACTCCGCGGAACATGAAGGTTCGTGAATCTCAGGCTCCGGGTGACACGTCGACTCCTTTGGAGAAAGTTGAATGTATGGCCGTGTCGATTGTGATTCCAAACAATATGTAGGGATAGCAACTTTGCGAGCTTTCTACAGACAAATTGTAGGGACATATGGGAGTACCAAACCAGCAGTGACAATAACAATAGTAGTAATAATAATAACAATAATAATAATAATAATAATAAATAAAGAACTTTATTAAAATGTCAACTGTATCTAGCACTGACATACTAATTGGGGAAACTGTAAAGCACAAAAGAAATCAAATTAAATCGTCTTAAATCAAATGAAATGTACAAGTCTTTCCAGGAATTACTTGGAGATCATTGCGGAGCTAGCGTTAAAAGATCAAAGGCTCCTGTGAGCCAGCTCATGAATGAATTGGATTTGTGAAGAGGTTGTCTAAAACGAATACACCTGTTTGACCCTCTGTATAGCATATGTGACCTCTCACGCGAAAACGTTCCTTACGATTTGCCGTTTTCGCACGGATAGCCGTTCGTATCCCGTGCATTAGCCGTTCGAACGGATTGGACATCCGTTCGAACGGCTTGGGCTATCCGTGCGAAAAAAATTTGCATCCGTTCGAACGGCTCGGGCTATCCGTGCGAAAAAAATATGCATCCGTGCGAACGGCTCGGGCTATTCTTTCGAAAAAAATCTGCATCCTTTCGAACGGCTTGGGCTATCCGTGCGAAGAAAATTGGCATCCGTTCGAACGGCTTGGGCTATCCGTGCGAAAAAAATTGGCATCTGTTCGAAAAAATAATTGTCATCCTGTCGAACAGCTGACGAGCTATTCGTTCAAAAAGTCAATCGGTTCGCTCTGGCGGCAGTCACGCGACAACCCTGTCAAAAAATGTGAATCATTTGATACAAGCGAATTTGTTGACAAACCTAGAGTGAATTGTCACGGTACGTGTTCTGCTGAATAGGCATTTTGGCTTTCATTACATTTGTTTCTCGGTATACGTTTTATTTAAGACTTGAATATTCAACAACTTCGAAGAAGGTAGTCACGGTTTGACCTTTTCAAACGCTGGTAGTGGTTGGTATCTCCCGTGGGACTCTCGCTGCCTGTCATCTGGTCATGTAAACACAAACTCGTGTTAGTTATTCATGCCTCTGTTCATCTACTAAGTTAGTAATGAAATACTCTCCATTTATCAATTAAAACTGTTGAATTTCGATCCGTTCTGTGTTAAATGTTATATCCAAAATAATTCGTTGTATCTGTTTCTGTTCTATGATTTCGCTTCGCTAAACAGTTCTTAACAAAAGCGGTCTTTTCTTTCGTCATTATCAGTCTCGCGCAGTAAAAGCATAACCTTGATAACGCTTCGCAAGAAAATTCTAAACAAAAGCGGTCTTTCCTTTGCTTTGTAACAAGTCGCGCGCAGTGAAATCATAGAGGTAAAAACAAAGAGAAAATTCTTGTCGAATTTCTGTACTACGATTTCGCTTCGCAAGACAATTGTAAACAAAAGCGGTCTTTCCTTTGCTTCATAACAAATCGCGCGCAGTGAAAACACAGAAGCAAAAACAAACATTTTCAAACATTTTCGTCAGCCGTGTATCCGTTTGACTGCATCCGTTCAAAAATTTTCTTCATCTGTGCATCCGTTCAGCTGTTCCGTTTCGAACGGCTTGGCTATCCGTTTCTCATCCGTTCGCTTGCTGTGCGTTTGCTTGCCGTGCGTTCATTTTTAAGGAACGTTTTTGCGTGAGAGGTCACATATTTCTTCCGTAGCTGAGTTTTCTTTCATTTTTGAACTCTTTAAAGCTGTATTTTGATCAGCTCTGAACAAGTTGAACACAAGCCACGGCGGGAAAACATATACGTCTGCGTTGGCACGCTAGGCTGACGCCATTTTGTATGATTTTGCCTTCATTTGTGTGATTGAGCAAATTTCTGCCACAGTACTACCCGCAAAGTTTTTGCCCAGATAGCAACGCCATAACATTGGGTATATAGAATACTTTGTAGGGGGGGTTCGGTAAGAAGCGTTTAATCAAATTTTAATGCATAAATTAATTGTCTAACAGAATGGAGTGAGTGATCGAGTGAATTCGCGGTCCATTCTTACAGCTCATTGCATGACTACGTCATTCATGAGCTAAAAATCGGGGATTATTTCAGGGCCAGGATCATTTTGGGGCCGGGGATCATTTCAGGGCCAGGATCATTTCGGGTCCTGTACAACTCCTTTAAAATGACCTTGCATGAGGACCCTCTTTGACCACCGGTTTTGTAAAAAATTAAAGTTCAAGGCGCTCTTTTCTTGCTTTTTTTGTGGGGCCTGAAGCTAGTTTTTAACCTCACTGCATTACCTATTGGTACAATGCATGGTCTTTTTCTTTGAGTTGGCCAATCAGAGTTGCTGGTATATCTCTATAGTGACGATAGCCTTTTTTAGGGATGGACCATTTTATTTTTGATGGAAGGGGACTGGGGGTTGGGCAATTTTGTCTTGTTATGATTTTTTTCCTTTGGGCTGTGCAATAAATATTTTTTAGCATCTTAACGTACAAATGTCTGCCTTTTTTTCCCTAGGCCTACTGTGCAAGATTTTTTTTTGGTAATTGCCCAACCCGTCCCCTCACCCCCTCAAAAATAGAATAGTCCATCCCTTACTCATGTTGACAGAAGCTCGGTAAATGGTTTTATGTTATTTTGACAATGAAACGTATCCTGCAGTTTCATTTGTTGAATAGGAAGGAAACTTCCTCATGGATAGGACAAGACATTCAGTCAGTATTGAGCAAGAAAGTGCCCCGAAGGTGTCTTAATTTGGTTAATGGGCCAATGTTTTTTCCCTTTGTGCAGCTTAGTGTCTGCAGTCAGTGGTGGTCAAGCACCTCGAATCAGCACTGCATCAGCAGAAGATTTAACACTGCCAAATGCTTACCAAACAGCAAATGCTTAAACATATTTCCTTTATACTCAAAATGTCTTTCGGACAGCAGGAAAATAGACTTTTCCATCTAAGACCGAGTAAAACGAACTTAAAAAAACTCACACAATTTGCTAATTTATTGCATAATTGTCCATTCTCGTCACATAATCGGCTTGAAAACTGCCGCATAATTTCCTAATTTCCACACTATCAGAGGGCCTGACCTTCAAGGTGGCCTCTCCTATTTGCTGAAATCGATGTTGTAAACAATTCACAAACATTGTAATGAGGGAAATAATAAATGTGATGCAAAAATCGTTCCAATGTAGGGTTTTATCACGCTGGGTCAGACCACCCCCTTCAAGTGATCATCGGGGGCGCGAAGGAAATTATGGGTATGATTAAAGATGGCGTCTAGTTTATTCAAAAGTGAATCACCATCAGCGAGTTTAGAAGCTTTATTCTAAAAAGAAAGATGTCTTATCTTTCTAAAACAGATAATACTACCGCTATGGGATCAATATCGTCTTTTTTCCGAGAAGTGGAGGGAAGTGTGGAGACACTCGAGGAAAATTATTCGTCATCTGCTCGCTACAATGATATTCAAATGCTTGTTGGTACACGCGGCATGGTAGTACGATGCTTGAAGAAAATGCACGATAAAATAATACGCAGATTGCATCAAAAGCCAAGTCTTGCCTCACCTTGGATGGGGAGCTTTACTATAGATGTGCCCATGGAAGTTTTTGCTATAATTGGTAAAACATTGTTCAGCACAATAATTTTGGCCACAAGTACCACGAAACGAAATGCTGCATTACTATAGAATTTACCGATCGAAGGAAGGCTGTCTTCGACTTTGATAAACTCAATCTTGAAGGCATTCTTATAGCGAAGAAGAAACTGCTGGTGAAACATTTTCATCCAGAGAAAGATGAATCTCTGGAAAGGTGTGAAGTAGTAATTTCAAGTACAAGGCCTATGAAAATGAAATTTTACAAAAATACAGAGACATTGTCTGTTTATTTTCACTTTGGATACTGGAATGAATGTGGGGTAGCACAACACTAATTTCAAATGTTGGGTTGAATGACAAGGATGATCAGTTGTGTTTCATTTACATTGACAACTCATAAATTGATTTATTTCCTAACAACCACAACAAAGCAATATGATCAACCTACTCTGATATATTCTGATATAGATCTATTAATTTGAGGGCTTGAATTTCTAGAAGTACAGCTCTTGTCTATTTGAATCATTAAATTCCAAGAGCAAATATTGCACTTTGCCTCAGATGCTTCTTTTGAAAGACCACAGTAACAGTATTTGGGGTCATTCAAGCACCTCATTGGAATGTATTGTACTTTGCCTGTGCCATCTTTGGTGGATGCTTGCTTTGAAGCCTTAGATTGCTGCTCCCTCAACCATACATTTGAAATGAAGTCATGCTTCATCACCTGTTGCCACCGTTGAGACTTGATTAAATAAAAGAAAAATTCCTTTACTCTCATGAACAGTACACATTTATATTATTAAATAAATCACTCCTCGGACTATTTAACAAAAATTAATAAAAACATGAAATTTGAAATTTATTCATGCCTGTTGTTGTATCATTAAAACCTAACAATGTTATAGACTAGCTAAACATCTGCCTTATATTCATAAATTTATTATATGTGCAGCAGCTTTTTGTAAATTGTGTAATAAAAAAAGTTCTAATTAAGTTTAAAACATGGTTTAAAAAAGATATGTAAACAAGGCACAAGCCTAACAAATGATGAAATGTTTAATTCTCTTTTAATGAAACATATTTCTTACCGCATTAAGTGGGGAGAAAATATACCTTGATCATATTGAAGACAAATCGTGCAAAAATTGCATAAATATATATACAGTAAACAATGAATTAAGCTCAGTTATCTCGATTATAATGAAAAATTATCGAACAGCAACATTTGACAATTTACTTTTTGCTTTCTGTAGCTGAACTTTTTCCTTAAATTATCTACTAATTTATCTGCATCTGCGACCTCCTTTGCTGCTTTCAAGCGTGCAATCTTTCTCTGTCTTGCGAGTTCTCCGATTGGAAATCTAAGTTTTCTTTTCGCTGTTGGGTGTGTAGACTCATTTTCTGGTGTTCTGAAGTAAGACAGTGCATTTAGGTATTACTTTTAACTTTTGCTTTCCCCAGTTTGCTTTCTCTCTGCTTTGTTTTGTTTTTGTTTTTTTCTCCCCATAGGACAAAAACCGTAGTCGTCGTTTGAACGTCGCTAGCAGCCAACTAACCCGAACTGCCTCCAATGAAGCGTGCTACTACATTGGTTGAAAATATTCACTTTGCATCACAAAGACAAAAAAAAATCATATTCATGAAGTACTACGATTGATCCAACATCCTATCGTTTCAGAATTGTTGATTTCCAAACCAAATGTGAAAAAAAAATAATTCAAACATAGCATAAAATACATACTTATTCTACATACACGCGAAACAAACCTTCAAGTCTAAAAAGGCATAACTTCATTGATAATGGTCCAATTTTCAAAGTCTTACTACCATTTAAAAGCTTACACTTACCTCTGTTCTGAAATTGCCGCCATTTTGTAATGCGTACAAAAGTATTCCCCATATGACCCTTGAAAGTCGGAGGAAAAATGGGGTTTTTTCACTTCCGGTTGCAATATACCCGTACCCAGTCTCTTTATCTTGGCCGCGCGAATATTACTCCGGAAAAATACATGATCAATGGAGGGGGGTGGTCTGACCCAGCGTGTATTTAAGAAAGAATGCCACATGCATGACAATTGTGTATTAATTAGACATGTAACTGATCTACTATTCTGTAAATCCCAAAACTCCTTTTAGATGAACTCCAGCAAAAGTTTAGTGTTCAATTTTAAGGAGCTAATTATTGGATGCAATAAAGCTAATAACTGCAAAAATATAGGAATAACTGACATCTTGAAGTTTAAATTTGAATGTTTATAAGTACAAATTTTTATATTGGAAATGGGGTTGGTATCATTCCATAAAACATTTTCAAAATAATATTACATTTAAGACTATTCAATTTAAGGGAAACAATGGTTAGTGATGTAGTTTAATAAACATGTTTTGCATGCCCATTAGATGGAGCAGTGAACTTTACGCAAAAACCGAAGAATCCAAGCTTCTTCCCAGTAGGAGGCCATGCAACCCTTGTATGGGACTACAACTTTGATGGGAGTGCAACACTGGAGGGCGTAATTTTTGATGTAAAAGTTGGATCCAGCTTTGTTTCCATGATTGTGAAGAGTGGTAGTGATGGCAGTGTTTTGCCTCATCCGGACCAACCATCCAATTATATGGGAAGGGTTTTTATTGATGGAAAAGCTACTCTTGTCATAACAAATCTTACTCTTAATGATGACACCGAGTTTATGTGCACGGTTAAGGTGAAAGTGGGTTCAGTTCCATCATCAGTTGATGACACGGTCAAGCTCATTGTAACAGGTAAATTTTTTTGTTCTTTCTCAGGTCTTGCACATGTAATATCACCATTATTGATGTTTGACATAATTTATCTTAAGATTTGTTTCGGCTCTTCTTTTGAGAGAAGTTGTTCACTACTAATCCAACGATGAGAATTTGTGAGGTTTTACTGGCTATTTTGGGTCACATGGTAGCAATTAGGTGGATGGGTATCATGTGATACACCCCATCCATGTGGATATTTATCCTGTGACTATAAGGCATTTGTACTTGACTCCCATACATTTCCTTGAAAGAAAATTGCTACTTACATATACATATTGATATAGATAAGTGAGTTTGTTTTAAAGATAAATTTACAGTCTTGGATGTTTTTTAAACCGACTGACAATATAGTTAAAATGTAATAAGGGTAAGTTGAAGCCAATATAGTTAGTCGGACGTGGTGCCTGATAAAATCCAAATACCTCATGCTGATAAACAGAGAATAAAGTAAATTCTTATCATACATGTATCGGCTTAAGTGTTAATGTTGTCATGTTACTTATCAAACAAAACCTTTTCAGCATTACCCATACTTTGAGAGTATTACTTGTTGTTTTTCAGATTTTTTTTAAAAAAACGAGTGGTTTTTTCTTTAGTTTATACCATTCCATGGTAGTGAAAATAATTTACTGGGACAAGCACACTGAGAAAAAGAATTGAGTGTGTTTCATTAAGAACCCCTAGAGCAATGTTTTGATTGTAACAATAAATATTATACAAAATTCTTACACGCATAGCAAGGACCCTGTTCAAATAACAAAAAGAAGTTTTACGTATATTTTACTTATATGCATGTATGTATGTACTGAGGTATGCATATTTTTTTGTTTGTATGTATGTATGTAATATAATGTTATATAGGTTGATTAAACAAAAGAAGATGCGAACTTTTCTCGTAGGAGGTCTTTAATTCAGATGGACGTTTCGCACATTAAGGCTTCTTCAACACTAAGAATATCAATACTCGGAATAAAATTTACAAAAAGTGAAAAAGCCTTAAATAAGTTACAAAACAATAACTTACAAAAGTGAAAAAAGCCTTAAATAAAATAATTTAAAAAAATCAACAGTAGCTTTTAAAGAAATAAAAAATGTTTCACATAAGTTCACATAAGAATTGCGTAATGATAAAAATGGTAAAACACCCGCTGAAAAGAAAATAAAATCAAACAAAATACAGCAGCAAGATCTGCTCGGACTTGCGAGCCACGTGGTCTGATTAGCAGCCTCGCTAAGCGAGGGAAAAATGATTAAAAGATTGCACAAACTACAAATTTCTATTTTAAACCCTGTCGGAAATGCTGCTAGAAGTATAAGAACCGAAGACAGTTATAAGCTTTTTAATACGACCCGTGAATGACTCAAGGATGGCTTTGGTATGGAAAATACAATGTAAAGTTACCTTTAAAACATTCTCTCAGAAAAGCGACGTACTGTTTGGCTTTCTTTATTGTATTTTCATTTTCTTGATTATGTGTGAAGTCCTGGACTGAAGTTATATCTGCAAACCTTAAAAAAGTCACTTATTTTCCCTTTTTACGATTTATACTTGGAATATTGTTATGGAAGATCAAGAAGCCCCAGTCGATCTCATCTTGCGTCAATTTGATTTTTATTTCTTGTAAATTATGGGGCGAGAAATATCGTCTTTGAATGCGCTGATTCTATAGATTATTGTTTGTGTTTAGTATTCTTGAGCTCTAACTAAATAATTCAAAGTCATGCGGGTTAGATAACGTATCTAAAAATTTTTTGTTTGGCAAATGTTATAATAGCAGTGGTTAAACTGACCGTGATAGGCAGCTAAGTCGCCCCTAAATTTAAAATAAATTCAAATTCCTGCAAAGTAGCTTTCAGAAACTGAGACAATACTTTTTCTTTGCGTCCAAACATTTAGAAAAGTAAATATAATAAGGAAAAAAGAGATAGTTAACAAGGTCCTTCATCTTGATCATAAGAATCGTTTGGTTCTCTCGAACTTAGGTTATACAGATTCTCCTTTATGCGCCCAGTATGAGTAAGAGGACTATGGGCGTCCTGAGACAACTCCCTAAACCAATTAAATTCTTAGACGAGGCAACTCCAGAATCTGCATAAAATAAATTAAGAACTATCTGGATCTAAATAGGAACCACAATAGTCCCCATAAATCTCTTCTAGATCTATATATTTATCATAATCCGATTTTGAAATAAATGAATTTTTTTTGTTTTACAATTTGCGCAAATTCATGTTACATAATAACGCTAGTTTTTAGTTTCAAAGTATTCATCGCTACCTGGAACAAATCCAGTTTTCTTTTTTTCTCTACAACACCAAGTTTCCATTATATGTTCCCCAAACTTATTATCAATTCTATTCATAATTTTGGCCCGGCCCCCGATTTTGCATAAACTTTACATCTATATTTAAATCATTATGTCTTTAAAATGATAAAAAGGTAATGGATTAAATTGTCGATTGACAATCTAGATAATAGACAATAGATAATGTTATAAGAAGCAGATACGAAGGATTTTGGTTTGAAAAGTGCCTATTATAATATCAACATATCTAAGAGGATAATGGGTATTACAAGCCGATACGTCCTACCCCCAATGGCGCCGAATTAATCGACCAGGGCACATTTTCTATATGTATTACTGATGACATATTTGATGCAATACCTAAAAGTTATCATATATCATACATAGAGATTCATTTAAGGGATGACGTCCATCCATTAAATGAGAGTATTTTTTATAAAACCGTGGAAAGCTCATATAATAATCCAATTTTCGAAGATTGTCTAGAGTTTGATTTTCAACTGAACCTAGATAATGTTCTAAAAACACAAGTGGAATACTTAGGGAATAGAGTGTTTAACTCATATCGAGGTTCTTTTAAAAAACAATTGGTGAGGTACATTTCGAGCCCTGCCACGAATATATTCTGGATGAGAAACATTGCGTAAATCTATGAGTTTGTGGTCGCCATGAAAATTGATATCTCGATGAACATAGACGTGGTATTTTATTTATGTTGAATTGTCATAAATAACCTAGATCCATATATAACTTACTTCTCGTTTCTGGGTCTATATCATCGGAAAAATCTTTAATGCTGGAGTCGTTATGACTTATAATAGCCCGATGGTTGTAAGTCCATTAGATACTATCTATTAGCACCTGGATAAAGTGAAAAAAAATCTTATTAACCAAAGTTTCGCCTTCGCCTGGGATGTCTAAAATAGATTCTACTTTGACTAATTTAAT
Organism: Ricordea florida; assembly: GCA_949710005.1. NCBI lineage: Eukaryota > Metazoa > Cnidaria > Anthozoa > Corallimorpharia > Ricordeidae > Ricordea > Ricordea florida. The sequence continues at coordinate 15,342,888 of OX453274.1, read as the reverse complement.
TGAATTTAAATCATGCCGTAATTTACGTAGTAATCTAGATGGTAAATTATTTATTAACCCAAAAGGTGATAGATAATAATCATTAGCGATATAATGCCATGTACAAACGTGTCTCCATTCCAACCACCACTTATCTCCTAGTCTAACCGCTCTGAATTTAGACAAATCAGCTCTTGGTTAATTCTGTTTAAAATCTTCCCAGAATCCCATATAGTGATTCAATGACTATATTTTTAATAACCTAATTTTAATCTTGTATTCTTATTTATGTCATCGAAAAATTGTTTAATACTTAAGTCGTTTTAAATTACAATAAATCTTCTATTATAAGTCCAATATACACTTAATCCATGTCAAGTTAAATTTGGATCAATCTGCATTGGGATAAAAGTAAAAAAAAAATGCAATTAATAAATCATATAATATCAGTTATTGATTCCCTAGTTTTTAAACCTAAATCTATTTTCAGTTGTTCAAATTTCTCACTTGAAATATCCCTGAAATTAATCAGTGGATTACTAATTGTTTTCCATTAAACATTATTAACCAACGATGGCCTCTTCTCCAATGTATAACCTCATTACCATTATTAACCTAACTTCCGAATTTAAAACGTGAGAAATCTGCTTTTGGATATTGTCGAAAAAACTATTGCCGGACTCTTGAAACACCTTGAGTTTACCCTAAATCAATATTCAACTGAGCTTTTTTATCCTCGGTAATTTTTTTAATGAATGCGTCGATTGGTTTGTCTTCCCCAAGCAAAAAGAGAAAATCATCCCAATAATTCCACTTAATCCAATCTTTATTTTGAAATGATACGTATTGGAATTTTGCTAAATTAGCTCCTGGATATGTTGTCTTTTTTAATTTTCCCACAAATCCTTTGTAATTGGTAACTTTAGATAGTTTTAATAACCTAAATCTCGGTATAATTTTGCCCTAGTTTCTGGATTTAAATCATCAGAAAACGATTTAGGAATATTGTCGTTGGTTAATATGATTTCACGTCTATTATAGTTCCAATAAATACATTGACCGCAATTTACTTTTTCGATGAATCGGATATTAGTTTGGTCGGCGTTTGGATACATCGAAAAGATTTTCTTAAGTAAATCTACTCGACGATGCCTAATATCAATTATTCCACAGTTTTCTGCATTATTCGTTAATTTTAAAATAACTTAATCTATTTCAAGCAGTTCCAAATTTTCATCCGAAACACGACTGAATTGAATAAGTGGTTTATGGACTTTATGTAATTTCAACATTGAACCAGCAAAAACAAGCAACCAATTATCATTCAGATTCCAATAGATACTTCCAATGTAGGATTCGCTGAATTCCCCAAACTTAAACTTAGATATATCAGCATCTGTATACTGTCTATTAAATTCATTACCTAGTTCTTGCTCCACCTTGATTATTCCTAAGTCTATATTAAGTTGGTATGTTTCCTTCTCTGTTAATCTAATAATTAAATTAGATAACCTGCCTTATTTAGTGCTCCATATTGGATTTTCAATACCCGCATATTTCCAAAAAATTGTTTGTATATTATCGTGCCTATTTAAAATTTCGTTTTTAAGTTTGCGCTAGTATATTTTTCTTGAAATCCATAGCATAAAGACGTCATACACCAAATCAACAACTCAAATCTGTAATAACAAACCACATACGTCGCATTTCAATTTCCCATGACTTTACCTTAGTGTTTCTGGACTATCGCATTTAATACATAATACCTTATTTTTAATATATTGAATAAGTACTTCTTGTATTCTATCCGTTAAATGCTCGCCAGTCATACACAACTTATAAGGCCCGCATAAAATAATCTAGCTTATGCATCCTAATCCTTTAGAAAAACATTTTTCTACATCTATAAGATTACGATTTAAAGCACATGCAATAGCTTCTGCATTTGTAATAATAGTATAACCTCTCGTATATCCCACTTCAATTAATGGCATTCATTAATATTGATCATTATTACCTCATCCACGATCGATTGATCTAAATATAAACCAAGCCAAACCACCAAGAGCGATTTTGACCACAATTAGATTTATCTCATGTTGAGTTGTAGTAGTACTTGGCTGACTAATTTTTCGTTTAATCGGTTCAGTCGGTTTTGGTTCTTCAGTCGGTTTTTGATCTTCAGTATCATTAACGGTATGAGGTAAGCTGACCTTGCTACCACCAAGACTTTGTTTAATTCGTACATCTTTGGTTTGTGTATTTAGTAATGCATTGGATCCAAATTTCATATGACTAGTGGCTTTCATTAGCTTATTATTATAACCTACTACACTTGCCGTATTGAAAATAAGATGGCTTGGCATTAACCATAATCCTGGAGCAACTGCAAAATCTAAACGTAGTTTTGCTTCCTGGACAGCTACCTGAAAATCCTGAACTGATTTTGCAATATTGTTTTCAATAACACTAGATTCAAATAAATACAAAAATTCTTGTTGTGTTTCAATAGCTCCACCATCGCTTTCCACGATGGGTGACCTGGTATTTACTTGAGATCCCAAAACGCAATAAACGAATGCTTCTATCGATCTTTTAAACCGACCTAAGCCAGCACTTGTTAAGCCATGTCCCGTAGTTGAAATGAACTATACGTATCGAAATCCATGGTAAGAGTCATTTGTCATAAAATCAATATCTTCATGTTTGCGTTGTTTATCAGGAAATTGCTTATCTCCAGGGTACGTGTCTCCAGTCCAATCAATAACGACGACGCCCTTTCCCATTTATAGATGTCACCCAGTCCATGATTTCTCCCAACTTTCCATCTAAAATCGGGCTTCGTTAGTCCAAATTCTTCAAACAATTTCGATAAACTTGACTCGTTATATAGGTTATTTTTTTCTTATTCCATACGTCATCTTCTGGTAGTGCACATCCTAATTCATACAGGATTCTTCTAATCGTAAAGTAAATATGGAAATTTAATGAAACCATATATGACTGCTGGATACTTTTTACTTTCCTTTAAACTAATACCACATTAAGAGGTTGCGCACCAAGCTGCAAAATTAACTTGTGGAGACCAATATTTGAATTGGGGACCATGTAACCAAGCATGTGCTTCCCGGAACAACAGTTATTTTAAATCCTCTTAAAATATTTCTCATTTTTGCTGTTAATTTTTGCTTTTCTGTTATATAGATTTCCAAATTAGTTAATGAGTCACCCGGATCTGTTGCTTGTCTGTCGAAGTCAGCCGCTGGAATGGGATATGGTTCAGTGGTTAATTTCAAGCTATCAGGGAATTTTCCATCTGGTGGTAATTTAGGTTTAGCAACATCTGGCGTACATTTTTCCTTTGGCTTAACAACATGCCAATTTGGATCTATTACCCGATCTCCAAATTGAAACATATATATAATACTAGAAATACGACTCCCGCAAAACCTCGCGAAGCTAGTTTATAAAGAACTCATGGCTCATGGTGGTTTTTCCCATGAGGGATAGAACCCCAATTTATGTATTTACTTATTGTTATATCATTATCACTTTTTTTACTTTCTCAGTTCTTGTAATTATTATCATGACTATTATTGTATTATTACCATTATTATTATTATTATTATTATTATTATTATTATTGCTGGTATTGATATTATTATTGTTATTTTTTTATGTTTAACATAATGTACTGTTATGGGGTGGGGGTGTATGTCCTAATCTGGGTAAAGGTATTGTTCCTCTATTACTACAAGCAATAGAGTTTTCTTCTGAATAGGGTTTGTATCAGTTGTGTTAAAAATTACTCATCTCTGAACAATACTGTGGTGTTTGTATTGTTTAAGTAAAACCACAGAAAGTCAAAACTCAACTGTGATTTATTGACTACATGGACGAACTGACTACAAGAAGAGTGGGAGTTACTTTCTGACCATGTGCTTGCATGATTGACAGGTGACAAAACACGACATCTCTCCCCTCCTTGATAATAAACTTACAGTCGCATATATCGGTGAACTAGATCAAATAAGTTTACAATAGCATCAACAAATGATAAGCAGCTAAGGGTCTCTTAAAGTGTTCGGTGTTCTTGCTAGTAGATTATTTGAACGTAATCTGTGAGCCTCGCTGGGGGTCTCCTTTGTCTCTGTGACCTCCGCAGGCCTTCATTTTCAGCTGGGGGTTTTGGGTCTTCATCTTGTGACAGAACTTCGGCTTGTTCTGCAGGGAAGTCTTCCGGTTCTTCCTGTTCTCTACGATCTTTTTCAGCTTTCAGGTTTTTCGGGATGATTTTGAACATGGACGAGTTTCGCGTTATGGACTTGAAACCGTCGCTAGCTGTAACCATAGATCCTTTCTTTTCCTGTACAACAAGGGGTTCTGGATTAAAAGGACTGGTTAATTTGTTCGTCTTTGGTTGTCTCACAAGCACTGTATCACCCAGTTTGATATCGCTTGGTTTCGTGCCTAATTTTGAGTCTGCATACGCCTTAATCTTTGACTTCTGTTCTGCATCTCGCTCTGCAGTAGTCTTCCGAGTGTCGTACAGGGTATTCTGTCTAGCTAACGGTGCTAGTGATACTTCTGGCAGGATAGTCTTGAGTTTCCTTCCGTTCAGTGCTTCATTTGGGGATATGTTCGTGGTTGTGTGCGGTGTTGCACGATACTGTCTGAGAAATTTGTACAGTTCCTGTTTCCAATTTTTGCCCTCAACGACAGCAGTTCGCACACTTTTCTCAAGGTTTAGCATGAAACGTTCTGCCTCGCCATTGGCTCTCGGCCAAAGAAGTTGAAATTTCCTGTGATGGAATCCTAAGTATTTCGCAAAGTTACTGAACTCGACTCCGCTGAATGGGGGGCCATTGTCGGTCTTCAGTTCGTCAGGGATTCCTTGCCTTGCGAATATGGCGTCGAGCCTCGGGATAACGGATTTAGCTGATGTAGACTTGACGATTTCAACTTCCGGGAAGCGACTGTATTCGTCAATGACAACGAGGAGATAGTCACCCGAAGGGAATGGTCCAAGGAAATCCATTGCCAGCATTTTCCATGGTCCACTAGGCAGCGGCGTCATCTGCAAAGGTTCAATTCGCGATGTCTTGCTTAGAGTTACTGCTTAGCATGCAAGACAGTTATCGACTTTTTCTTTGACCATCCTGTCTATTCCAGGAAACCAGACCTTCTCACGAATTAAGCGCTTCGTCTTTACGATGCCTTGATGTCCCCCGTGCGCCAGCTCTACTGCTCTTTCTCTCAGCTTGCACGGGACAACGATTCTATTGCCTCTCAGTACCACTCCGCTGTAGACCAGTAGCTCGTCCTTGAGACTTCTGTAGTCTGATATCTCCGAATCAGTCCAGCGGTCTGTCTCAATCGCCTTGATCAGTGACTGGAGTGTGGAATCTTTTTCTGTTTCAGCCTGAATCTCTTGAAGCGTCATAGCCTTTGGTACTGCATTGGTGCACACATAGTTTACATACTCGTCTGCAACGTTTCTCTCTGCGGTTGCCTGGGGATTGGGGTGCCTGCTCATGAAGTCGGCAGGGTTTTCATCATCCTTTCCAGGGCGATAGTCAAGATGACAGTTATACGGCATCAACCTTAGCTTCCATCGGTCTATGCGAGCTGAAGTTGGCTTGTGACTCTTGAAGATGCCTAAGAGTGGCTGGACTCCACGTCGCTGAGTGCTCGACTTGCGTAGCTGATAACCTTGCCGTCCTGCGCTAGCAATCCTCCAAGACCGACGGGGCTTGCATCGACTATCACTTCGGTCTCTTGAGCAGGATTGAAGTATGACATGACATGACTCTTAGTCAGACTGTCCTTGAGTTTGTCAAACGCTTGTTGCTGTTCGTCTGACCATTGCCAAAGTGTCTCCTTCCTAGTGACAGCCCGTGATCACGGTGCCGTGATCGTAGCATACTCTGGGATGTAGCGCGAAACGTACTGGGCCATTCCTAGTAACGACATGACTTCGCTCACATTCTCTGGCTCGCTCATGTTCGTGATCGCCTCTATTTTCCCAGGATCTGCTTTAATTCCTTCACTGCTGAAGATGTGGCCATAGAACGTAACCTCACTCCTTGAGAAACTACACTTCTCCTTGTTCAGACGTACGCCGTGTTGCTTGAGTCTGGTAAGGACACCATAGAGATTCTGATCGTGCTCTGCCGTAGTCGCCCCGAACACGATTATGTCGTCAGAGATATTCTTACACCCTGGTAGGCCTGTAAGTATTTCCTCGATTGCGTTCTGGAAGATCTCTGATGCGGCGTTTATTCCAAACATCAGACGTTTGTACCTCCTCAGTCCTACATGAGTGCTGAATGTCGTGACGTGACGACTCTCTGGTTCTAGCTCAAGTTGATGGTATCCGGAAGAGAGGTCTAGCTTGCTGAAGACGGTCGCACCGTTTAGATCAGCGACTAGGTCATCTATGGTCGGCATTAGGTGCTTCTCACGCTTTACGGCCTTATTAGCTTCTCGCATGTCTACGCATAGTCTGACTTGTCCAGAGCTCTTTGGGACCACTACGATGGGGCTCACCCATGGGGTTGGGCCTGTCACCTTTTCGATGATGTCTAAGCTCTCTAGCCTCTCTAACTCCTTTTCCACGTCTTTTCTTACGTGAAAGGGGATTCGGCGGTGTGGTTGTTGCTTGGGTTGCACATCAGAGTCTATGTGAAGCTTGACTACCTTTCCTCTCACTTTGCCAATGCCGCCAAACAGATCTTCAAATTCTCCGCTCGCGAGGTACTGGGGACTAGTCTTGTCGATCCCGACTTGGTTGACAATTTTCAGGAGTCCTAGCCTTTGCGCGGTGTCATATCCTAGGAGATTTCCTGAACTGCCTTTGACAACGTGCAGGGTCGCTGATGTGCTGTTGGATTTTGCAGTTATCTTGGCGTGAATAGTTCCTAACAGGGGTAGGGATGTGGGTGATCCATAAGAGAAAATTCGCCGTTTGGCTTGTGCTAGGGTTTTTGCTTTGCCTTTGTAAACTCTTCGGTAAGTGACTTCGTCGATTAGATTAACTGAAGCTCCGGAATTCAGCATCAGTTCTACGTATTCTCCGTCGATCTCCAATCTGCACATGGGTTGTTTCTTCTCTCCTACTGCGTATACGTAGTCCTTCTCATCTGTATCTTCTTCTTCCGTCACGCGTTTCACTGAACCGGGTGGAACTGTCCTACAAACTTTAGCAAAATGATTGAGCTTGCCACAGGAGTTGCATTTCTTGTTTCTAGCAGGGCAGGAGTCGGTGTGGGGATAGGCGCCACCACAATTTCTGCATTTTGATGACCCATTAGACTTGTGTGACTCCTTGTGTGACTCCTCGCGTGGTTTGCTTTGTTTCTCTCGTCGGCGACCTTTGCCTTTCTTTGAATACGTTTCGTACTTCGACTTGTGTGTTACGGTGTTCACCATCGTTTTGTCACTCTCCACTTCTTTAGCTTGCGTTTCACTAAGCTCAAGGGCTCTTCCAGCTTTTAAAAGAGCTGTTAGATCAAGATCCTCGCGTAGTGCTTTCCGCCTCAGTGCGTTTTGCTTGCAGCTTAGAATAATTTGCTCCTTGATTTCTTTATTGGCGTCTGCAAATTCGCAAGTCTTCGCAAGAGTTCTGAGTCTTGCGTGGAAACTGTCCAAACTCTCGCCTTCGTTTTGCTGAGCTTTTCTGAAATTGTAGACCTCGTAAGTTGTGTTGACTTGGGGATTAAAGTGAGCGGTAAGTTTTTCGACAGCCGTTTTGTAATCTTCGTCTTCGCCGGTGTTTTCAAGCGTGTCGAAAATCTCGTCGACTTCGGAACCGCTGTAATGTAGCAGAAGAGCACGTTTCTGTTTTGCGTCTTCGATTCCCATGCCTACAATTAGATTCTCGAATCTGGCTAGCCATTTCTTCCACCTTGGGCCCACATTGCCGTCTAGATGCACTTGGAAAACCGGGAAAGTCGGGAGCGAAACCGCCATGTGGTCGAATATTTGTCAGGATTGTCTTGTCCGCGCTTTGGGATTCGAATTGCTTTGTCCGCGCTTCGGGACTTGAATTCTCTTACTGGATGTGCTCCGTGGATCCTCGTCGCCAGGTGTGGTGTTTGTATTGTTTAAGTAAAACCACAGAAAGTCAAAACTCAACTGTGATTTATTGACTACATGGACGAACTGACTACAAGAAGAGTGGGAGTTACTTTCTGACCATGTGCTTGCATGATTGACAGGTGACAAAACACTACAAATACCATTTCTTCTTTTCGGCTTAGAATTTAGTCATGGTTGCTACAGCCACAGGATCTTGAAATTCCCTTACTTTTCCCTGACAAATGTAAAATTTCCCTTACCAACGAAATAAGAAAATTCACAAATTAGTCCTGGTAATGGCCTCCAACCTCACCTCACAGCCAACCTCTCCACCCATTTATTTAATATGCTTTCAGAAAGTCACATACAGTGCATATGGATTGATAGTTTCTTAAAGTAACAAAGTCATGGAAAAAGGATTGATTTTTTAGGCAATCCAAAATCAGATTGTCATTTAATTCTACCACTCCAACACATTTCATGTCACATTCTCAATTACACCAAACCATAGTTGAATTGGCAATAAATAAATTAGAACTCTTAAATTTCACTTTTCCCTGACTTCTCTCAAAGACTTAAACTTTCTCTTACTGGAAATGAAATTCCCTGACTTTTCCCTTGCTTGAAGAATTTTTTCCCTGACCATTTCCTGACCTGCAGCAATCATGCTAGTGTAGTCATTTGCCCATACAGTTAGTGTGGAAAATCATGATTGAAATCATAGGGCATTTAGGAAACTTCAAAGACTTGTCATTACATACAGCAACCTCAGAATGAATACATAAGAAAGATCATAAGAACTTGGGCATTACAAACTTTAGTTTCTCCTTTGTAGAGTTTTTTTAATGTAAAATGTCAACTGTATATTGTAGTTGTTATTAAATATTTGTATTTGACATCATAAAAATGAATTAGTCCATACAGTTAGTGTGGAAAATCATGATTGAAAGCACAGGGCTTTTAGGAAACTAACCCTAAAGACTTGTTATTACAAACAGCACCCTTGCAATGAATATATAAGAAAGATTGCAAATATTTTGGCATTACAAACTTTAGTCTTCCCAATGTAAAAGGTCAACTGTATATTGCAGTTGTTGTTAAATATTTGACACCATAAAAATGAATTAAACAGCATTAAGGAAAAAGGTTAAGATGTTATGCCTAATTTTGCAAAATAGGGCTTAAATGAATTTTTCATTTGTGGGAAAAGGGCGGGGGCTACTGAGAGAGTAATTCCCAGGGATACCTGGAACTCAACGGAAGATGAGTGGGCAACCACGAAACAGGCTTGTAGGGATAAACCTGTAGTTTGTTTGTGTGTTTTTTCTCCCGCAACAACTACTTCGCTCTACGTTCACGTATTGAGCACTGTTTTACGATTAATCAACTTTTACACTTATATATATATATATATATATATATATATATATATATATATATATATCATTGATCGACCGGGGAGTAGTGACGGGATCCTGATTGCAGAAGATGCGTGAAATAGTCTCCTCGGACCTGGCCACTCGAAGACCACAATGTAAGCATCACTGATCGACCAGGGAGTAGTGACGTGATCCTGATTGCAGAACATGTGTAATAGTCTCCTCGGACCTGGCCACTCAAAAAGATCACATTGTGTGTATGTGTTGTCAGTGTGGTTGGTTCAGTGGTCTAGTGGTTAAGGCATCCGACCGGTAATCTGGAGACTCAGGTTCGATTCCTGGCTGAGCCATCTTTTCACTTATTCTCTTAGTTGATGATTTCTGTTCCCAAATTAACTTTCTCTGTTTGTATTTCTCAGAAATCCCTGATGAATCGCCTTCTTAATGGGAATAGGTTGGTGATCCTAGGTGAATAAGGCAATCAGTTGCTAATATATCCCTTCCCTACGTTAACTGTACTATATATATATATATATATATATATATATATATATATTTTATATGAATATGTGTATATGAAGAAACCACTAACCCTATACACCCCAAATAATCATATTAATTAGAGTAAATGTTTGAAAGAAAATTTGCCCTGAATGGGATTTGAACCCACGTCCCCCCGCATACTAGTCGGGTGTGATAACCACTACACCACCAGGACAACCATGCTGGCAACATAGCAATCGAAGTGGTGTATTGTGTGATTGAAGACTGGGCATCCCGGCAATTTTCCTTCAAGGCGACAGGGTAGTGGAAGCCTATAACTCCGTTTGAAACCCAACTAAGGATCAAGTTAATGATGCACGACCAAAGTCAACTTAGCAGGAGACAAGGGAGGATCAAGTTAATGATACAGGCTATTTTTTTATTTGAATATGTGTATATGAAGAAACCACTAACCCTATACACCCCAAATAATCATATTAATTAGAGTAAATGTTTGAAAGAAAATTTGCCCTGAATGGGATTTGAACCCACGTCCCCCCGCATACTAGTCGGGTGTGATAACCACTAGGGATGCCCAGTCTTCAATCACACAATACACCACTTCGATTGCTATGTTGCCAGCATGGTTGTCCTGGTGGTGTAGTGGTTATCACACCCGACTAGTATGCGGGGGGACGTGGGTTCAAATCCCATTCAGGGCAAATTTTCTTTCAAACATTTACTCTAATTTATATATATTTTATATATATATATATATATATATAAAATCTCGGCTCGATTTACTCGGGCTTGCGAGCCACGTGGTCTGACCGGAACCGACACAATTAGTAACCTTGCTTCGCGAGGAATAATAAGAGGCATCGCAGCAAAGACAACAACTGCGCGCTCAAAAAAGACAAAGGAAACACCAAGGAAAACGACCAGGAATACAATCAAGTTAGATTGGAAATTGAATCTGTTATCGGTAGAAACAAAGACTCGCTTTAGCTATACAACATTCAGAATTTAAGGAAAATTATAGCAACAGCATACAGACAGAATCAGAAGACGAACGACAAAACAGATTGCCATATCGTCGTGAAAAAAGTGCCAGGAAAGGGGAAACAGAAACCAACCGCAAAGAAATGAAAGATTACAGTCACGTAGTCTCAATACAGCAATGAGAATGCAAGTAGCTATTTTTCGTACTAAAACGATAGCTATCCATTTTAAAGAAATTCCCAATACAGAGACTGCAGTTGTGATAGCAATTATTTATAATTATGTGATCTGATATAATTGCAACAGTGAAAACATATTGTAGATTTGTCTGTTGTAGCAGTTATGTTCAGCATTTTCAACAGAAAAGATACTTAACAATTAGTGACTGGTTCTTCAATATTATCAGTGATCAATGCAATTCTTTGAAAATAAAGCAGATGGTATTTATTACTGACTTCTGAGTAGTATTTCTCTTTGCTATAAATCTTTGCTACATATATGTATTAAGTAATTAAAAGGTTTCGTTGGGACTGACAAGTTCCATAGCCTTTTGTAAATGGAGTTTTACCTTTGAGTTCCAGGGATCCCTGGCAATTAGTCTCTTAGCCCCCACACTTTTCCCACAAATGAAAAATTTATTAAGCCCTACTTTGCAAAATTAGGCATAACATCTTAACCTTTTTCCTTAATGCTGTTTAATTTATTTTTGTAATGTCAAATAGAAATATTTAACAACTGCAATATACAGTTGACCTCTTACATTACGAAGACTAAGGTTTGTAATGCCAAAATATTTGCGATATTTCTTATATATTCATTGCAAGGGTGCTGTATGTAATAGCAAGTCTTTAAAGCTGCCTAAAAGCCCTGTGCTTTCAATCATGATTTTCCACACTAACTGTATGGACAAATGACTGCAATAGTTAGCATGATTGCTACAGGTCAGGAAATGGTCAGGGAAAAAATTCTTTAAGCAAGGGAAAAAGTCAGGGATTTCATTTCGAGTAAGAGAAAGTGTAAGTCTTTGAGAGAAGTCAGGGAAAAGTGAAATTTAAGAGTTCTAACTTATTTATTGCCAATTCAGCTATGGTTTGGTGTATTTAAGAATGTGACATGAAATGTCTTGGAGTGGCAGAATTAAATGACAATCTGATTTTGGATTGCCTAGAAAATCAAGCCTTTTTCCATGACTTTGTTACCTTAAGAAATTATCAATCCATATGCACTGTACGTGACGTTCTGAAAGCATATTAAATAAATAGATGGAGAGGTTGGCTGTGACGTGCGGTTGGAGGCCATTACCAGGACTAATTTGTGAGTTTTCTTATTTAGTTGGTAAGGGAAATTTTACATTTGTCAGGGAAAAGTAAGGAAGTTTCAAGATCCTGTTACTCTGGCAACCATGACTAGATTCTAAGCCGAAAAGAAGAAATGGTATTGTTAAGAGATGAGTAATTTTTAGCACAACTGATACAAACCCTATTCAGAAGAAAACTGTATTGCTTGTACTAGTAGAGAAACAATACCTTTTACCCAGATTAGGACATACACCCCCACCCCATGACAGTATATTATGTTAAACATAAAATAATAATAATAATAATAATAATAATAATAATAATGGTAACAACACAATAACAATCATGATGATAATTACAAGAAATGAGAAAGTAAAAAAAAGTGATAATGATATAATAAGTAAATACATAAATTGGGGTTCTATCCCTCATGGGAGAAACCATCATGAGTTCTTTAAAAACTAGCTTCGCGAGGTTTTGCGGGAGTTGTATTTCTAGTTTACGTTATATATTTTTTCTCAAGCATCTGGGCGGGCCGGAATCCTAAATCCTCGAATGTGATTGGCTGATCACGCGTACGTGACCGGTTTACCTTTTTACGATACAACCCACAAACCGGATTTTTGTCCCTGCTGTCTTACTTTAAAAAGGAGAAATCAAAAAAAAAGATAATATAATTACTGCTGAGCGAACGCAGCGAGCGAGCAGCAACATAATCAGGATTTAGGAGAGATATATAAGGTAGGTCGAATTCTGGGTCAGTAGTTCATGTATGACCCCATGACCCCATGAAATGTCCTGAGCTACTATACTTACTACACCTACTACAGCTACTACACTTTGTTAAATTCACTACAGTTACTTTTATGCCTAGAGAAGCTGTAGTAGGTGTAGTAGCTGTAGTAAGTGTAGTAAGTGTAGTAGCTCAGGACATTTCATGAGGTCATGGGGTCATACATGAACTACTGACCGAATTCTGAATTCATCACTTTTTACCAGAATGTATTGCATTTAACCAAACTTTTTACCAGAATGCCTTGCCTTTAACCACAGTTTTCACCAGAGCTCTTAGCGGCACTTTTTACCCGAATGCATTGCGCTAGAAAAGCATGAGGATGTCCTACCGTCGCACCGGCTTCCTTTTTCGCGTGGATTTCAGTGAAAGTTTGTAAATCTGGACGATTAATTGTGACATCTTTATTTAAAACTTAGTGTGTCATTTCGTAGCAGTCTCGCTTCCTTGGTCGAACTCTTAAATGAAGAGAAAAACAAACGAGAACCGTAGAATACGCTAATTTCTTATCTGCTGGGATCATTTATCCAAACATGAATTTAAGCTAAAGCTTCAGCATTTTCACACATCGCAATGGACTCGTCATAGACATGTCAGCATTCTAGAGACATCAAATGCGTACTAGAATTTATAACTCAGCTTTTTGCTCCTACATATTTCCACATCTTTCGATTTTTGGGATTTGGTAAAGGGGAGATCTATGTGTATCCTTATCCAAACATAAGTCAGCTTTTTGCTACAACAGTTTCCACAGATTTCGATTGTTCCAATCTGATAAAGGGGAGGTTGATAAGTATCGTTTCATATAGTTCACCACTAAATTTTCTCCGATTCTTATTGGTTTAAATTGATCACGTGACGCGATAGTGTTCGTCCGCGGAGACACACTATCAGCGCATAGTGCCCTTCCGAGAAAAATACCCGGATGGATAGTGCCCGTCCGTGAAAATGTGAATTTTCTGACAGTAATACCGTATTTTTTAGGCAATGTACGTTGCGAATTATTGAAATTTCAGGCTGAGCGTATAAATAAATATTCCATTAATCTTCATTTAGCGGGTTTTGACTGTTTTTCAACTGGCACGCGGAAGAAAATTTAGTGGTGAACAATAAAGACAATAGAGTGTCCGATAGTTGCACCTTGGAAATTTGATGTTCTTAAAACTAGCATATTAGCCCTCGAAGCTTTGCTTCTCGGGCAAATATTTGTTTTAGGAACATCAAATTTCCACGGAGCAACTATCAGCCGATAGTTCCTCGACAGAAACACTCTATTGTTTAAATAGTCACACCTCGCCAGTGATGCGTCACCGTGCATGAAGTTGATACACACCAGGACAGATTTTAAGTTACATAATCGTTGTTTTTTCTTCCTGCAGACAATGATGTAACCCTCAATGACTTCATTACAAATAGTTAACCGTAATAATGAACAGAAAGGAATTTTATGCGTTCTAGAGGAAGCATTTTGTCCATGATTTGGGAAATTAAGAAAACTGAGACCCTGTTTGACCAGCGTCTGAAAATAAAACTAAATAAACCTAGATGTGGTTTTAATTTTCCTTCATACTTCTCGAATTCTAATTACTCTTGGTGGGGAATGGTAGGGGGATCTTAAACCACTTTTCGTAACGTCAGAATTTGTGACGATTTTGAAAATTACGGTAAAGGTGCTTTAACAAGTCTTGGGACGCGCATGTAGATAAAACTTCCTGAATTATGTCAGTATCAACAGAATATGCCGCAGCATCACTATCTTATAGATACCTTAGTAAATAAATAAATAAATAAGTTATTTACCTGGCAAGGTCGGTCCGTATAGGAAATTCAAGTGCTACTGTCGTTGACTCGTGGATATGGAAGTGATTGCTGATAATTGGCACGTTGAAGGTGGCTATGTAATGGTTTCAAATACTCGTCATATAACCGTTGGATGGTGGTGTGATTGCCACAGACAGTTCCAGTGAGAAAAGTCAAAACAGGGAAATCTGAAATCTGAATTCAGTAGCCTTTGGGGGATCGCCAGAGACTTCTGTCTTTTCACTGAGCGTCGATTCAATTTCGACATGAAGATTTATGCCTTGCATAAACAAATATGGAGTCAGATCGAGCCGAAGAATGAAGCTTAAATAGTCATGGCTATAAGCCGTCGTCCTGAGTGTGCGTTCCCTGTCCACTTTCTGGGGCAAATTTAACTATCTAGATCCAACTTGTCGCACAACAACTGCAATCTCAGCTTGTGTAAGTGTTTTGAAGTCATGCGTTAAAATCACGTCACACATCATAAAGTCTTTGCTTTAAGTTAACAAACGTCACCGAGGCACAGGCAGTCGAAAGAAATTCGGAAATTGCCAGTCAATGCAGCTTAGGCAAATCCAGGGGAGAATGAAAATAAAAAAAAATAGGTAAATAAAACGGTGGGTTTTTTATACTCCCCAGACCTAGAGCACACTTTTTCCCATATGGACCTTCCACCCGGTAAATAACGTATATCTATTCTCTTATATTTCCTTATACGGCAAGCGATTCCGTTTTGCGATTCTATCCTTTGGGTTATTTTGTGTCAACAATCACATTCTCGTGTCCTTTAAACGCTCTAGAGTAGACTGTAGTTGTTGTTGTAGTCTCTGTTCCACCCCCAATTGTACCTTAATAAATATAGGTTATTCACCAGCCGGGAAGGCCGTATTGGGAAAAACTGTGCCCGAGGTCTTGGTTCGAAGACCGAGGGCACAGTTCTTGCCCAATACGGACCGACCTAGGCTGGTGAATAACGTTTTTATTTTTTTCTAAAACCTAACGAAATGCGATGTTTTCTTTATCATTTTCTATCTCGTCGGGGTAGTAAAATTCGCTTTCGCTGTGATAGCTCTCGTCTGAATCTATGTCGAAATTAGTACTTGCCATTAAAAAAAGTTTAGGCTTTACATGATAAGTATCTTAATTAATAGTTTGTAAAAACATTGCAACGAAGCAAGCGATGCATCGACGTCTCATCACGCAACGGATACCGCCCGCTGTGAGCGGGCCGGATGGGAGAATACCGCCCGCTCCCGGAACCAGTCAGATTGCAGCATTTGTAGAATACCGCCCGCTCACGAACTGAGAAAAAAATAAACTGCTAATATTTATAGTTTTGAAATCTAATAGGCGCAATTACTTAAATATTGAGTAAATTCGAGTTATGTAGTATTCAAGTATGGTTTGGTGGGGTGGGTTGTTCTTACATGGAGGGCCCGGCACCTTTGTGCAGTCCATTAGTAAAAAACGGCTGCAAAAATTATGAAATAACTATTTATACAAAAATTTATTTAAACCATACCGCGGGTATCCTTTCAATATGTTAGACCAAAACAGGGCAATTGGCTCAATGTCCACCAAGCTCCTTGGCCTGCTTTACTTATTTTTTGTGGGAATAATACATATCTTTTTGGCCCCATGACCACTGAGGAAGATTCACTCTTTGTGAATTTTACATAGCGCGAAAAATTGGCATTTTGTTGCTTGTATGAAAGCCAAATACAGTAGACATCCCCTCAGGCATTGGTAAATCATCACACAAAGAAATTTGTCTTACCTGCTTCGCCACAAATATTATTACTTACATACCAAGTAACGAGTCCCATCGCTAATGTGAATGGACAAGTTTCTGGAGTTGCTTGGTGGCATTTGAGTTTTCTCTTGTGAATAAGTATATTTATCACTTGCAACTATAATGTCAACTAGAACCTTTTGGTCTGGACTGCTGTTATTCTCTTGTAATTTCAATGATCAGTAAATCCTTTCCCAGTGACTAGTGTTTGATCGTTTATATTGTCAAGAAGAGAAAAAGGTCGATATCTTTCACTTCAACTATTTTTTTATGATTTTGCATGTACCTATGTTTGCACTGTAAAGTTATTTGAAAGTTCTTCTTCTTTTTTTTTTCTCACAGAGTTCCTAGTGTATCCTGACATCACAGTCTAATCAAAGTGACGACACGATAATCAATGATATTGTCATCTAATGCAGCGAGTAGATTAAATTACCACTTGCTAACATGTTGTTAGGCAACTCGAAAACATGTGTCTAGGGAATTTATAAAGCAGGCAAATATGCTACTCGGTCCATGACCCACTTGCGGTCGTACCATGTTCTTGTACACAAAGCGTTTAATACCTTTGGAATGTACTGCGAAACCACTTGTCGTATGGGTCAAATGGGACAGGTGTAAACTTGGCGGGGAAAAGTCCTGTTGAAAAACGGCCTGCGTTACTTTGCTCAGAATGAACATTTGTAAAACAATGCAAAACCAGTTAATTATCACTCCCAAAGATTTGATAGGGGGAAATTTGTTTATGGCTCATTCATGCGAAGCGTGAGTGTGTTTTTGTGAATAGTGGGATTTTGATGGGGACTATAATGTGTGTTCAGCCGCTTAGAGGCAAAATACATTTACTTCAGTCTCGGTGCTGTCGCTCAGGTTAATGATTCTTTGGCAAGGGGTAGTTTGTGTACGAAGGGGCGGTTTGTGTACTCTGGTCATAGCTGTTGCCATCATTGCCAGAGAGGCAATTTTGCGTAATTTTAGAGTTTGCCCTTTCGATGACCTGTTCTGGCGCCAGTGCTACACACTATACTTAGAATATAAGTCCAGTCAGTCTTGCGATTTGATCAGCAGCAGAATCCTGAAGTTGCTTGAGGGAAATTTGGAGCACTTGAACCTGACTCTGTAACAGAGTCAGTTGTGATGTTGGCCTAAGTTGCTGTATTATCCTACTGAGGGAATTAAGGGTTTACCGAGGTCATAGTCAGCATGTTGAATCTAATATGTCTTCCTCAAGTGCGAATGAAATATCCACGTTCATCCACTTGCAGTGCGTCAATTTTAGGCTCGGCGTTTAAATTCAATATGTAAAATTTAATGCTTGCAACCCAGTAGTATATATGTTACTGTCTGTACAATTCACAATTTAAAAATAATTACTATTCTCTGATTTAGTAAAAGGTTTGAACCCAGGAGTATCACGAGTCATTTCAGCCAATACGATCATGCCTAAACTGACCAATCACGTTTAACAGACCAGACCAGACAAAAAATAGACGAATCGAAACCGACCAATTACCAGTAACAAACCTTAGACGAGTCTTTCAGCCAATACCATCATGGCTAAACTGACCAATCACGTTTAACAGACCAGATTTATAACATCATCGTCTGACAAACACTATTCACTTGACTCTGAAGATGACTTCCGCTCAGATTGTCGAAACGTCAGTCACCAACAACAGTTCTTTTCAGAACTACCCTCACCAGGACGATCACATTATACGAACTATTCTCTGATTGAAATTCAGAAACCCATTCTAGGAGTAAGGTTCATAGAACCTAGCGTAAAGATGTAGAGTAGATATTACATAGCACGGTTCTGGCGCTTGGTCAATGAGTTATAATCTTGATACGGAAGATGTCAAAACTTATGTAGAAACAAGTCTCGTCCACAGGGCTCAAAAAGTGATGTTTATATTGATTTGTAGAATCCCCAGTTATCAGTCCATTGTCAGTAGCTGCCATTTACAATGAATCATCCCAAATAAGCATCAGCTGCTCGGCTAAAGGAACACCCGACCCAGATGTAACTTGGATCAGGAATGGACAAGAGGAAAGTACAGGAAAGAAGTCCGCTGTACTGACTTTTAACAGCATCCACAGGACAGATGATGGACAGCACACATGTAAAGCTAACAATTCTGCTGGAAGCGATGAGAAGCAAGTCATACTGGTGGTTCACTGTAGGTGGAGAATGTGTGTGTTTTTTAGACAGGCTAAAACCTAATGCACCCTGTTCTGACACACTATACCCGATAACCAAAAACCATCGCAGGCTACTTAAGAAAGCAGTAATTTCAGTTGAAATACTTAACAGTCTTATTGTTACAAATGTACCTCTCAGCATGTAGCAGAATACTGAACACAAAGTGGTATTAACAGTAATAATACCTTTTGCTATCCCAGTCATTTTCCATGGTTTTAATTCGCCTAGAGCCCACCTCCTCATCTGCAAATAACGCCGATTAAATAATGGTCTACCCATGCGCATAACCGTCGTAGCAGACTTAAGTTGTAAATAATATTCCACTCATTCATGGTTCCGTTCAACTTGTGATTCCATGTCAGCGGGATTTTTCCAATGCATTGATGTCAAGTAATTAAACATAATACAGCAATTTTAATGTCTGTATTGACTGATAAGTGGCGAGGGGCTAGAAATATATGAGAGGCATACAATTCGTTCTGAGAACCCTCTGACGAAGCGATTGAACTACATTCAATCGCTTCGTCAGAGGGTTTCTCTCTTATGAGACGTCATCATGCTTGTATTGGGGATAGAACTCGTAATCTAAGTTTCTATTTTACACCTTTTTAGGTCAATTCATTAATTACCCAGCTCATTTTAGCTGTAGCCCATCGCAATAATACGAAGGGAGTGTAATCTTTTTGTTCACTTCGGTAACGGATGCATGACGCGCGGATGAATTTTACAGGACTTCAAAAACAATGAATATTTTATGAGATGCTGTATGCTGTGCTTTATAGTTTCATCATTTTTGATTTCCTGGAAAGCATTGATTTATAGAACCGTACTTAATACAATTGAAATACGTTGGAGGGAATTCAATCGCAGGACGTAAAAAAACTGTTCGGTGTAAAAGATGAGAAGCAACAATACCTTCCTCGAGCCCCATGTCAGCCCCTCAATCTTCCCTGAACATCCATGGGGACATGGCTGTATATTGCATGTTTGGTCCCTTAGAAGTGGTATACTGGAGCGTGGTGCCTTTAGTTCTATTCTGTTCGGTTGACACAAGAGTATTCTTTCAAGATTTTCTGATACAAAATTCAATTAGTATTAGCGTTAAATTACTAACACACTTAACGTTTAGAAATGTGTACACGAAATAATCATCATCGGACCATTATGGGTATTGCAGGATGACCATTGGGATGAATCTGGGCAGTATCTGGGCCACTGTGCCCCGACCCCTCCCCTAACCCAGAAAGTTATAATAAGTTAAAACAAGTTAGTGTTAATGTTGGGTTAGGGAAGGGCTAGGTGCACAGTTGCCCAGATACTTAGATTGATCCAACCATTGCACACTGAAGTTGGGTAAGAAATTTGGAAGGGGTAGGAAGGTAACGGCCTGTGAATGGAATTTGTATTTATCTTTTAGTTTTTGACAGTAGAACTCGTCAGTTCATAGTTGCTCATAACCTCCTGTAACCTCCGTTTGCCAGTCTTTTGATAATCTCGCACCTCAAATTGAAAAGAAAGTTCGCGGCTTAGGCACCCCTTGGTTGTCAAACACGATAAACAGAGTAATGGCAGAGAGAGATCATTTATGCCGCCCAGCTCGCTGGACAATCTCCGAGTTATACTGGTCCAGATATAAGAAATTGAGGAATCAGGTTACTACCATGATTCGTGAAGCGAAATCGAGCTACAATCGCAGAATCATAGAAGAAAATTCCAATGATCCCAAAAACGTCTAGAAAGCTGTTAAGAAAGTCCTTTCCAAGAAATCGATTACCACTCAACCTTCAGCTTCTAATGAACCTATAAAAATGGATGAAAAAACAATTGCGGATGCCCTTACTAATGCAAATGGTCTCTGCACGTATATTACAACCGTTGTGGAGAAATTTCTTTCTAATATTCCAACTATTAACGGAAACCAACTGAGTAGAGAAGCATGTTTGAATAACTCAAGTCAATCAGTAGTATAGTCGGTACGAATCAAATACGGATTCTTAGTATAAGCCGTTTTTCAGGCTGGGAAGGGTAATACCATTTTTTTCTATAAGCCGTTTTTCGGGCTGGAAAAGCTTACAGAGGAGAGGTACTTTTCGAGGTACCCCCAAAATTTCTGAAAACGTGTCGGTGTTGCCATAAATTGGGGCAGCAATAAAAAAAAAATTTCATTTAGCGAGTGGCGCACCAAAGGTATTTCCATTTAGAGAGTGGCGCACCGAAGGTATTTCCATTTAGAGAGTGGCACACAAAAGGTATCTTCCAATTAGAGAGTGGCGCACCAAAGGTATTTCCATTTAGAGAGTGGCGCACCAAAGATATTTCCATTTAGAGAGTGGCGCACCAAAGGTATTTCCATTTAGAGAGTGGCGATACAAAAGGTATTTCCATTTAGAGAGTGGCACCGCTGTCTACTAATATAAACATGCTCTCCGTCAAAGAGTTACGCGCTTTGGCAACGCGCTATAACATCCCGGGAAGGTCGAGGTTAAGGACCAAATCTCAACTTCGTCGGGCACTTTTAGATGTACCCGGCGCACGCGAGGAGATCGAACTCGACGATATGCGCGCTAATTTCTGGCTCACGTCCCACCAGATTGCGCTGGTGTGGACGAGTGAAGACGAAGATCTTCGCCAGCAGATCTGCGATGGGTCTTTCTACGTGTTGGACGACCAGCTAAAGCGGGATTTCCCGGCCCGCGGGGTTATGGCTCGTTTGGAGAGACACCTTGACGAGGGTCGAGACGGGGGACGGTTTAATGACGTCATGACGCGTATCGGATATTTCTATTATACCCTTGACCACACGTCAAAGGCGTTACTAATTTATCGCGAGTGCAAGCTCGCTTATAACCGCGGGTTGGGGAAGAGGTCTGGGAATTCCTCGATGAAGAAGCTAAGCAGGATTGTTTCACCGAACTCGTACAAGATGCGTTCAATAAACTCGAAAGGGATTACGACGCGGAATTCGAGTTTGGAGCGCCCGAGTTCGGGGCCACTATGACGTGGCTGAGCTCGCTGTGGGCCGACTAGGCAGTTACGAGGCCTATTCGCCGCTTTTTTTTTTTTTTCTATATTTATATAGACATGCTCACCGTTAAAGAATTATGGACTTTAGCGAGAAGATACGAGCTGCCCGGGCGCTCGAAGTTTCAGAACAAAGCTGACCTCCTACGAGCGATCGAGGAGGCTCGCGCCGCGGAGTGGGTCAAACTACTCCGGCGAGCGCAACAGACGGGGAGATACCCTGCAATCAGAGGGGATATAGAGAACCCCCAAAAGAAGTGGCAGCGGGACCGTGAACTCCGTCAACTCGCAGGAGAGATCGACACTGCTCTCCTAGCAGGGGGTGTCCGAAAGAGGACTACCCCTATGAAGAGGCTAGAGGCCCTCCGAAAGATTGGAAATCGTCGTTTTCGTTGGAGGGATGAGCCACTAACGCGCTCTATCGTCAGAGATGGCCCACGGCTACTTGAAGAATTAGATGGAGAAAGAGAGGGTGAGGATAGAGGTCGGCGCTTCTGGAAATGGTCTTTCTATCGAGGCGTGGCTGGACCTCTCGTGGACCGGATCATGGATAAGCTCCACAAGCGGGTCGAGTATAGCTTCTATCTCCGCTACAGCTATACCTATCGACTCAAGAACATCGAAACGGGTGAAATTATCTTATTTCGTAAAACTGCGAAAGGCAGCCCTTGGATACAACATCTCGAGACGCAAGCTAGAGACTTGCTGAAGGTCAACCAAATCGATCGCCCGAGCACCAAGTGGGTCTTCATTCGCTTTATCTCCGTTGAGGTTAAGGTCGTAGTAGATCGCCACGAGCCTCTGTTGGGTACAGGTCCACTACCTGACTGGTTGAGGAGAAAGCCGGGGATGTACTGTGCCTCTTTGGGTGTATCGCGGTTCATCGAGGTGCGCGCGCGGATTGCTGCACCCGCCAAGCCGGAGCTCTTGCGAGAGAGTTCTTGAAAACGGCCGACATCCCAGGAACCTCTCTGAATGACCTTCGGAGCGTAGAGGCTCACTTCAAATTCGGGATCCGGGTATATGAACCAATAGCGGTTGATCAAAGTTGGGTGCTACGGAGGCAGCCGGCTCACTATGAACGAGTAGGCACTCCCCCAATGACGATTGGAGTATATCGAGGGCATGCGTTTCTCATTCGCGACATTGAGAAATTGGCGGGGGAGTATAGGTGCGGGCATTGCACTGCGCGGTTCACACAATCCAACAGGCTCCTTCGCTGACCGTTGCATTCAAGGCGAGACGAAAGTTGTCTGCCGTAGAGAGAAAAATTGAAGCTCCCCCGTCGGCCTATGAGAAGGTCTTCTACCCACAAAAACGGGATAGCATTCAAGGAGTCCAATGGCTAGAGCATGAAGCACGCACCAGAGGCATACACATCCATCATCAGCTATGCGGCCGTGGAGGTGAGCGAATAATAGCAGGTAATCCTGTAGACGGTTACGATCCAGAGACCAAGACTGTCTTCCAATTCAATGGGTGTCCCTGGAATGGGTGCAAAATCTGTTTCCCATCGCCCGAGCAACGCCAGGAGCCGCTTCGGAATCTCACCAAGAAAAAGGGTAGCCCTGTCACACGCGAAATGGCGCACCAAAAGACGCTCGAGCGTGAAGCTAATATTCGCGCTGCCGGGCATGGGCTTGTAGTCAGGTGGCAGCACGAGCCTAAACCTTGGGGTAAGGACCGCATCCCCGATCCAAAGACGGAAACCTATCCACACGCGATTGTGTACGACTTCGAGAGTTACCTCGATAAGACCCGTAACCGTCGCCCTAAAGAAGATCTGACACTAGAGGGAGACCACGTTCCTATCTCCGTCTCACTATCAGACACCCTCGACCCTGTCCCTGAGCACCTATGTAATCGAGACCCGAAGTTGCTCGTCGTCGATTTCATTCGTGCACCAGAGCGGCGAGCCGCCCGGATACGAGAAGACGTCCGCCTCCAGTTCCTACCCGACAGCATCGAGCTCTTGGCAAAAGAGGATCGGCGCGCGATCGAAGAGTGGTGCGACCAAGTCCCGGAGCTCGGGTTTAATTCGGGTAAGTACGATCTCAACCTCATCCGGAACCACTTCGTCGAGGAACTCTGCAAGACATCTGAAACGTTGATCAAAGTTGGGTGTAAGGCTAACCAGATCATGTTCATCACGACTGCGGGCTTCAAATTCCTCGATGTTATCAACTACGTCGGCCCAGGAAAAACTTATGACGCTTGGGTCAAGGCTTATGGGTGCACCGACACGAAGTCCTGGTTCCCCTACGAGTGGTTCGACAGCCCATATAAGCTTGACTTCCCCGGCCTCCCCTACTACACCAAATGGTATTCGAAGTTGAAAGCCTCCTTCCCCTTGAAACTGTCGGAATATCGCGCCTGCCAGAAGCTATTCCGAGAAAAGGGGATGAAGACCTTCGCGGACTGGCTACGTTATTACAACAACCTCGATGTAGGTCCGTTCGTCGAAGCCCTCCAAACGATGCGCGATTTCTACACCACATACGGAATCGACATCTTCAAAAATGCGGTAAGTTTGCCGGGTGTGTCGATGAGGTTCGTCCTCCGAGGGACGCTGAAAGGCCCCGAGGCGCCCGAGCTGTACGCTCCTGGAAAGGAAACGTACGACATGTTCAAAGCGAGTGTCACGGGCGGGCCTTCGATCGTATTCACGCGGTACCACGAAGCGGGAGTCTCGCGGATCCGTTCCCATCAATACCACGGCCAGGCCCAGCTCTGTCAACGCGTCCTCGGGTACGATGCGAACGCGCTCTGTCTCTCCACCATGGCAGCCCCGATGCCCTGAGGGGAGGGAACGGTTCGCCACTGGGAGGCGGAGGGGGTCGAAGCGTTCATGGAAGCTCTCCGAAAAGGGTGGTTCGGGTTCGCCGAGGTCGACATCGAGGTCCTCGAACACCTCTGGCCGAAGTTCGAAGAAATGGCCCCGCTCTCCTACAGCAAGAAGGTTCCCGAGTCGGATAACCCCAGAAGATGCTTCTCTATCTCGAGCGCACAGGACGAACCCGCGCCACAGGCGACAAAAAGCTTGTAAGGGAGCTTTCCGCGCAGAAGATTCTGTTGTACGCTCCGCTGCTTCGTTGGTACATTGACCACGGGCTTGTCTTGACCGCGGTCTACCGAACGATCGACTACAAACCCCAGAAGATCTTCGGGTGGTTCGTCGACCAAGTAACAGAAGCCCGCCGGCAAGGTGATGTGGCAAAAGAGAAAGCCCTCCTCGACGACCTCTTCAAACTGCTCGGCAATAGCTGCTACGGGAAATTCATCGAAGCGCTCGAGCGTCAGACGGAGGTGTCCTACACGGCCGACGAAGCGGTTGTCGATCGCTCTCTCCGCTCATCATGGTTCGAGGACCTCTCCGAAATCGGCGAAGCCTATGAGATCCACAAGAGGAAGCAGAAGATCGAGATCAACCGTCCCTTCCAAGTCGGTATATTTGTGTATTAGCTCGCCAAGCTCAGGATGCTCGAGTTTTACTTCGACTTCCTAGATCACTACGTGGATCAAAGATCCTTCGAGCTCCTACAGATGGACACGGACAGCCTATACATGGGCATCGCGGGCACCCGCCTGGAAGACGTCGTCCGCCCCGAGCTCCGCGAAGAATTCGAAGCGCACAAAAAGGAGTGGCTGGCTTTGGACAAGTGGAGCGGTCGCACACCAGGCCTATTCAAGCTCGAGTTCGAGGGCGCCCGCGCGATCGCTCTTTGCAGTAAGGCGTACTACGTGGACGACTATTCCAAAAGTAAACACTCAGCCAAGGGGATGTCCAAGAAACAGAACGACTTGACCTGGGGTCGCTACAAAGCAACCCTCGATGGAGCGCTCCACCAGGCAGAAAACCGGGGGTTCCGAATGGTCGAAGGAAAGCTGACAACTTACCACCAGGAGAAGTTAGGACTGAGCGCCTACTACGATAAGAGACGGGTGTTACTCGGTGGGATTCACACCGAACGCCTTGAGTACGCCTTTCGGAGGTAATTCGGTATTCCATGTAACCACCTGCAGTTCCTCGCGGACGAAGCCTCGTTCGGGGCCACTCCTGAGATAGTAGACCACAGGCTCGCCGGGTCGAACAATCGCGCGCTCTTGCTCGTACACCTCGAGACTCCAAACTGGGTCTGTTGCGCGCCTTCTCCCACCCTCTTGTTCACGAGGCTGGTATAAATATCGTAAGTCGGCGTCAGAGGAAAGTTTCTCCTCCTCCAAACCAACTGCTCTCCCAGGACTCCCAGGGACAACAGAGACCGATTTGGCCTCGATTGCATCCTGTGGCTTTTTGCCGATGAGGCGCGTTGGTTCGTTGTTCAAAGCCGCGACAACCGCAGGCAACCGAACCACCCACTCGACCGATCTTTCTCCTTCGGGAAGAAGCATCTCCTGGGCGTACTGGTACCCGAATAACCGCTCGGCCAGAGTTCTGTTGAACCTCTCAACGATTGCTTGGTCTCGGTGGATGTCCACGCGGCCGCGCCGGACTTCGGTATTGTGGCGAGTTAGTAGAGTAATGCAGAGTGCGTATCGTGAGCATCACTCTACTGAGACGGCGTTATTGAGAGTTAAGAATGATATTCTTATGAATATGAACATGGGTCATGTGACACTCTTAGTTCTCTTGGACCTCAGCGCCGCCTTTGACACTGTGGACCATGACATTCTTACTCATAGACTCCAGTCACTGCTCGGCCTACGTGGGACAGCTCTTCAATGGTTTCGATCCTACCTGAGAGGTCGATCGCAACAAGTTATAATAAATGGTGCTCTATCCAAAAAGTTTGACCTAGAATGTGGGGTGCCTCAGGGTTCATGCCTTGGTCCCCTACTTTTTACTATCTATGCTAGTAAACTTTTTAGTATTATTAAATCTCACCTGCCGTCTGCACACTCGTACGCAGATGATACTCAATTATACTTGTCGTTTCGCCCATTAGAGAGTACGTGTGAAGCCGAGGCGCTGGATGCTATGGAGAAATGCATCGCTGATGTTCGTTCATGGATGATTAATGATAAGTTGATGTTGAACGATGATAAGACTGAGTTTCTAGTGATCGGCACGAGCAAGCAGCTATCTAAAGTGTCTGTTAGCAGTATTAGGGTTGGCGATGTTGATGTAATTCCCGTATACTCGGCGAAAAATCTGGGCTCCTGGTTCGACTCGCACATGGATATGGCAACGCATATAACAAAGACCTGTGGTAGTGCATTCTTCTATCTGTATAATATCCGGCACATACGAAAATACCTTACTAGCGAATGTACTGAGAAACTGATTCATGCATTTATAACCAGTAGGTTAGACTATTGCAACAGTCTACTCTATGGAGTTCCAGACCATCAGGTGCGAAAACTCCAACGTGTTATGAACGCCAGTGCGCGATTGATTTTCTGCGCACCTAAACACTGTCATATTACGCCGTTCCTTAAACAACTTCACTGGTTGCCTATCCGCCTACGCATCGAGTTTAAAATCCTTTTGATCACCTTTAAAGTACTCCAGGGCTCAGCTCCTAAATATCTCATTGATTTAATTTCTGTTTTACCGCCATCCCGCTATGATTTACGGCGAAATAACAAGGGAATTCTTTTGAGCACTCCAAAGCATTTCACAAAGGCTACCATGGGAGATCGATCCTTCATGATGGCAGCACCACGGCTTTGGAACAGTCTTCCCATAAGCATTAGATCTGCTTGCACCACAAATGATTTTAAAAGGAAACTTAAGACATTTTTATTCAAGAAGGCATTTTGTTAATACAATTAGGTTATATTTGTTCTTCTGTAAATTATTTTTCTTATAGTTAATTGTAAATAGTGTAATTTCCGTTTTTGATTTTATAGAAATTGTAAATAGGTTTATTTTATTTTTTATTCATTGTAATGCGCATTTGATTATTTTATAGAAAATGCGCAATATAAATATTAAATATTATTATTATTATTATTATAGTAGGGGAGTCACAGCGCCCATGAACTCTTTTCCTGGGTCAACCTGAAGTAGCTTGGGCCAGGTCAAAGGACTTCGCTTGCAGATACGCTCGAACGCCCCCGCAACTTCTCTCGCTTCCTTGGAAGCCAAAGGCTCAGCCTCCTTGTAGCGCGAGGCAACATCGACCACAGTGAGCGTATACTTGTAAGGCTTCCGTCCCCGACTAGGGCGGTCATGGGGTAGAAATAGAAGATCGGCCTGATGAACCTCGTTTGGTGTTGAGACATTGAACCTCGGTCTTGGTATATGCTGTTGTTGGAGCGGCAGGTAGATCTGCCACATTACCTGTTTTTCTAGCCCCACCCGGGCGTCATCTTCAGAGGTGCCAGCCGCGTCCGCCAGCTTCTTCGACGCGGCGTGCCCCTTCCAATATCCCTGGGGGCTGTAGTAGATGTCAGACAGCCTCTTATCCATTGGTCTATAGCAATACCGCTAAAAAAGCTTTTGTCCCCGTTTTTTCACAACCATCGGCTAGCAGCATATGCAATGGCGAGCATCCCACCACCTACATAGGCTAGTTTACCAGTTCGCTGGTCTCTCGAAGGACGGTAATAGTTGCTCCATTGTGGAGCATGAGTTTGGGCCTACGGGTCTAGGGCGTGGTTCGTTGCGGCTGTGTCTTGGTCAGCGCGATTGCGCAGACCTTCCTGCTCTGCTTCCCAATCAGCCAGCTTCTCGCGGCGTTTTTGAAATGCAGCCCAGTCAGCCTGGTACTTCTCCAAGGCTTTGTCGTGGACCTTCGAAGACCGCGGTGCACAACCGAAGGCACTTCTCAATTTCACCGCCCGAGTTCCCTGGTGCCAGGACTACGAAGCCTAGGTTCTTATGGGCAAATCCCCGATATGTTTTGTTGTGAACGTATGTCGGGCAAATCAGACAAACGACGTTGAACTTCCCACGAAAAGGTCCGCGTAGAGCTTCGACTACCAGTCGCGACTTCCCGGACGCTGTTGGGCCGACGATAAGCAGGTGACCGGGTATCAAATCGGTGAGAAAGTCCATCGTATATAGGGTAACGATTAATAGTAGGCGAGTTGGCTACTAAGTTCGAATGCTGCGTCGCCTAGGAGGAATACATGGCAGTTGCCATTACCACCGCCGCCGGTCTTTCGATAGATCCGGAACTGAAGGTTCTTTCCTGGCCGGAGGGCTGCGTGTCCGTCGCCGTGCACTACGGGGTCACGAGCCGTGCGGAGATCGATGAAGATAACGTATTTGTTATTAAAGAACCCCGTAGGGCTGACCACCACCGGGTTGTGAGCTGGGGGGTGCAACAACCATTCTGCACCCGTTCGCGCATTCTCCCAAATATCTGTGGGGAGCATACCGCCGGGGTACAGCGTGTTGGGGACGCCGTTGAGGTCGAACTCAACCTTTGTCACAGCTGGGTTCGGGAAGGATTCGCTGTCTCGTGCTCGCATGGCGTACGGGTCGGCGAACAGGAACAGGACACCCACAAAGCTATTGAGTTGCACGGGGATGCTGTCCGTTAGAATTGACGCGGTGGTCTTCGCGAACGTCAGCACTTTGTGGTGCGAGATGTGGTTGTAAAGAACCACGCTCGGAACGTGCTGCGCGTGAGTGGGCGACTCAATCACTTGATACACCATTTCGATGTTTTTGAGCGCGTAGGTGCCAACCTTGGCCGGATCCGAGCTTTTAACAACACCTTTGGGAGCGGGGTGTGTGAGCTCCAACCGAATCGGTGGAAGACTCGCCGTATGGAGAGCACCGTGGGTGCGAAGTAGCTCAATATCGAGTGGGAGCCGATACTTTGGGAAGGCCGCGGCAATCGCCAGGCCACCCACCACATCACCTTTGTCTCCAGCCTCTGAGCGGATCTTATTGACCCCGGTTGTCTGGATCCCTTGCTCGATGCGTTTAGCAGGGTCTTCGGTGGGCAGCCATAGGTCGGAGAACGCTCCAACCAGGTCAGCCCGCTCCAGGTCCTCTAGGGTTTTATCTCCCATCTTGACGACCCGTCGACGAATCAAGCAGCGCCCCAGGTTGTCGACGACGCGGTTGTTGGCGTGCTTTGAAGCTCCACCTACCTCCACCTCGGCCACAAGGGCAATTGTGTCTGGGACTAGGACGGTATCGTCTGGAAGCCTGGGAATGTCAACGTAAAAGGGTCTCTTTGGGGTTCGCCGAGCTCGGGTTAAAGGTCAGGCGGTGGGTTACTCGTTATTCTATTGCGCCCATGAGAGTGCGTGGCTCCTCCCTTTGGTCAAGCTTCTTGGAGATGTACGCCATTTTTTAACTTTTCTTGTATGTATAGGTAGAAACAAAACATGGATATCAACCCTGATGAGATGACCCCTTTGATACCCCCTGATGACCCCGATGAGCCCGATGAGCCTAGTAACCCTGGTGGGGCTGAAGGTGGAGAAACTAGTAACCCCTTTCCCTCGTTGCCGGGAGGCACTGAAGGTAGAGAGCAAATCCCCCTGCTTGATTTAAGACCGGGAAGACCGGAGGCACGTCCGCGTGAGCCCCGCATTGCAGAAACCTCGTTGCCGACCAACCCCGTTACTGGGAGGCCAATCGAGGGGGCACGTCCGGGTGAGGAGATGACGACAAACCCCTTTAATGGAAGGCCCATCGATACACGTTTGCTGGACGAAGCGATGTTGGAAGTGGAGAGCGAATTTCCCTTCGCTAACGGATTCGAGCACGGTCTGGACGGTGGGCGTATTACGATTCGTAGGTGGGAGGGGGAAAACAAGACGTGGCGACCACTGCGCAACTTAGATGGTAGTTTAACGAAGAACTTCGCTAAAGAATTGCAAGAAATTCTATGGCCATCCACAGCCGAGATCGTTGAAAGGAATAAAAGAAAAACTCAGGAGCTCGAGCAGCAAAACCGACAGGACGAGGAGATAAGAGACGCTCCCGATACTAGACCGGAAGATAGTCGTGCCGCTGAGGCGTGCGAGGAAGAGATTCAAGAGCTCGAGCGGCAAAGCGAAGCCATTGAGGAGCGAATGTCTCTGCGGGACCGTGTGAAGCCTATTTTCAAGAAGTACGGCTTCACTGTCCTGGGGGTTCTCGTAGCGGCTGGGACGGTTATTGGAGTGATCTTGGGGGCTTTACAGCGGGGGCTCGCCGGCGTAGCGCAGGGGTTAGGGCGGGGACTGAAGGCCATCGGAAAAAAGATCGGGGACCTCCTCCCTGGGGCCATAGGCGCTATTGTCTCGTTCCTCTTCCGCACAGCTGGAGAAGTTGTTGGTTTCTTAGCCAAAAACGCCTGGCTTTTGGTCGTAGCCGTGGTCGTGTTTCTCGTTGAGCGCTATAAGACAAGTCCTACCTAAACAACCACTAAGTCGCACCCGCGGCAACAACAGTTATTGCAACTAGATTTTGCTCATGCGCGGTCGGCGCAACGGGGGCTTTTGTCTTCGGCGCAACGGGGATCGGGGCGGGTGCTTTTGTTTTCAGCGTAACGGGTGTGCGTTTATGTGTCCGCTCGTTCACATGCGGATTGACCCTAAAAGTCATATCGCTGGTCGCTTTCTGGAGCTCGTTGTTGTACCCGAGCACGCTGTCTGAATTGATGACCAGGCGGTTGGGGAGCAACCAAAGCCCTGGCGCGACAGCCAGATTCAGCTGCGCTCGGGCGTCGGATAAGGCCCTTTGATAGTTCTGGATTCCGGTGGCGATATCATTCACTACGATTGTCTCCTCTAGAAGTTGTCTGAACATTTGGCGAGTCTCAACAGCACTGCCGCTCGCCCCCACAATAGTGGATCGGGTCTTGACTTGCGAGCCAAGAACACAATATACTAAAGCCTCGATACTACGATTGAGACGACCCCTGCCAGCCTCCGTCAGACCTTCACATTTTTTTGGTGAAAACCAGCTGTATTGCGCTCCGCCATGGGCATCGTTACGGATAAAGGCCAACAGATTACCTTGATTCTTTTTCCCTCCCTCATCTGAGAAGAGATTCAAGCTATCGGGCCATGTGTTGGCCTCGGTGTCATAGCGGCGAATCACGTACTCGTTCCTTGGTCCTTCGCTTTGGTATGTTATAAACACGTCTCCAAGACCGTGGTTTTGATTGCCCTTCCAGCGAAAGTCCGGGGCTCTAGGCAGCCCGATTTCGATCCAGAGGCTTTCAAAGGCGGATTTGCGGTATGGGTTGTTTGTTTGCTGGAACGCCTTGTCTCCGGGGAGTGGGCAGCCGAGCTCGAATAGGATACGACGGACGGTAAAGTATGCGTGGAAGCGAAGCAGCCCCTGAACTATATGTGGGAAGGTTTTATTGCCTTGGTCGGTAATGGACACTCCACACCCCGCAGTTGCACACCATGTGGCGAAGTTCAGCTGTTGAGGCCAATATTCGTTCGTCGGAGAAGAACGACAACGATGAGCCTCCTTTGCCGAGCGATGTATGATGGTCATTTCCTTCCAGATGCCTCGGACTCCTGCTTTGAAACAGATTTTGGGGTCAACAAAAATCTCGAGCTCTCGAAGCATCGGTGCGATATCAGAGCCCGTTTCAGAGAATAGAAAGGCAGGCACGGGGTACGTTGCTCCGGTGCGGAGAAGAAGGGCATCAGGAAAATTGCTCTTTTCGGAAACCTTATTTTTTTTATGGCTTTGACGACATCTGCGGCCTTTTTTGGAAACACCGCTTTGACGACACCCCAAAGATCTATTTCGTGTGATTGATCCATTGTATATATACGCGGTAAATAAATGTCACTCAGCATATCCGCATGCGAGGGGCCGGTGTGAATGAACTTCGGCCTCTGGTCGGTGGTGAGCTCTCGAGTGTCGCAGCTCGAACCGTGAAGATCCCCGAAGTAACGGTCACATTACTTAAAACGATGAATATATATCACTTCGCGCTCAAGTCATTGCAACTGACCCGCATTCGCGAAGGAGCCACCGAGTTCGACACGATCAGGAAAGCACAAGGGCCCATTCTGGTCTCCATTCCGAAAGGCGAGTATAACCTCCACTGCCTACAGCAGGCTATTATCTCAGGACATGGACATAAGGAATTCCCCGCGGGTACTTGTGAACTTCGGGTAACTGCTACTGAGGTGTATTTCTTCTCACTAGTACAGGTAATCCTTGACAGAAAGCTAGCCGAATTGTTTGGGATATCCGAAGTCCCGCGCAATATGATTCCCGTTCCTGTACAATGGGGCCCGCCCTCCGTTTCAGTCTACTGCGATTTGGTGGACCCCAACAAGTCGTATGAGGGGGGCAAGCCCTCCTATCTGCTGGCGAAAGTCGAGCCCCTGAAACTCCAAGGTCCGTCGGTGTTGCATTTGCGCCCCTTATATCTCCCCCTTAACCCCACAAAAAGAAACCTCTTTCGAGTTTGGACGGTACCGACGACCAAAGGAAGAAGTTTTGTTGGAGCTTTGTATGGAATCTGATTGTTTGTACCCAAAGGTTCCCACCGCACCCGACGATGAGGGGCATTTGTTTCGAAAAAAGATTTCCGACATCCAGACCACTCTTAAGAGCAGTATCGCCCACTATGAGGGTGTTCGGAAAAAGATGTACCCGCTCTCGGGCAATTCTAAACGGGGTAACTTTGAGCACTGGGAGTCTGAGCGTTATACTATCGGCTTCGGGCCTAGCCACCTCTTTGACCGGCCTTGGGATTGTCATCGGGGTTCCGTTGGGTGCTATTGGGGGCATCTTCGGAATCGTGTCAGCCTCTATGGTCAGTGTCAGTAAACGTATCGCTGGAAAGATCTCCAAGCATGAGCAAACCGTCGCGGTTGGGGAGGCGAAGTTGAGTACCATCAATGATCTTGTCTCAAAAGCTTTGAAAGATAACCAGATCAGCGCTACGGAGTTTCAACTCATTCTAACTGAGGTTGAAAAATATGAAACACTCAAGCGCGAGATTAAACAAAAAGCTTTGACAAAAAACGAGGACCTCGATATGGCAAAGCTGCGGACCGAGATTCGCGGCGAACTGTTCGCAGAGATGCGCGAAAAACTCCCTTGAATCTAACGATCGAGCGTGGAGGTTTTTATTTACACGTTGAACGATGACTGCATGTCCATTCCTTCAGCTTAGACCATAGGTCCTCGTATTTACGAGGAGTCGTCTGGCAAATGTTTGAAATGTCGCACATAGCAGCTCTTTTGGGATCCCCTCGGAGCTCGAAAGCTTTAAGCAGCCATATCAGCTTGGGGAGTCTTTGACAATCTGAGACAAGCACCATGCCGTACGCAAGGCTATTGATCAGGCGTATTATCGATTCTCTTTCGAGTAAATCAAGGTTGAATTCTTTCAACAGAAATTTTTTCAACGATGACCTTGTATTTTTTTATCTAGAGGGGTTTATCTCATACACTTCTTCGTATTGCCTCTCGGTTGGGCGGTTCCATGAAAGATGATCAAACTCGCCTGAGACCACACGCTGGCAAAGCTGGGGGCTGGCTTCAAGACACCCTTCGATGCTTTCTAGGTTGGACCCTCTTAGAAGACCGAACGGGTCTGGAGAGGCTTCTAAGAAAGAGGCTGCTAAGTGTTTTAACTGCTTCAGGAAAGTAGAGGAATATTTTTCCTTTTTCAAGCTTTCAACAACCATTGCATCCATATTGGTGACCTATTGGTTGCTACTCTCTAATTGACTGCCCGAAAAAAAAAAGAGGGCATGTACCGCAACTGCCCACAACGAACTTAACCACAACATGGTCGCCCCACCACTCTCTAAATGGAAATACTTTTGGTGCGCCACTCTCTAAATGGAAATTTTTTTTGTTATTGCTGCCCAATTTACGGCAACATCGACACGTTTTCACAAATTTTGGGGGTACCTCGAAAAGTGCCTCTCCTCTGTAAGCTTTTCCAGCCCGAAAAACGGCTTCTAGAAAAAACTGGTATTACCTTCCCAGCCTCAAAAACGGCTTATACTAAAAATCGTATTTGATTCGTACCGACTATACTACTCAATTTTTGTTCTCCTCGAAACCTGTATCAGCTGCGTTTGTCAATCGTCAACTTTGGCTTCTTGAAACATCGAAAAGTACAGGACTAACGAAATTCAAGCACGTCTATTAAAGGAAGCGGCTTCAAGCATTTCAGCTCCGCTAATAGCCATAATATATCTCTCGATTTCTTCTGACGTTGTGCCGGAGGAGTGGAAATATGCAAGAGTAGTCCCTTTATATTAAGAAGGAGATAAGAAGTGCGTGGATAACTACCGTCCCATCTCTGTTTTACCGGTGGTTTCGAAAATCCATGAAAGAGCCGTGCAAATACAGCTCCTTCATCATTTAGATAAGTCCAATCAACTATCCCTCT
This sequence comes from Ricordea florida, assembly GCA_949710005.1. NCBI lineage: Eukaryota > Metazoa > Cnidaria > Anthozoa > Corallimorpharia > Ricordeidae > Ricordea > Ricordea florida. The sequence goes on along the minus strand of OX453274.1, from coordinate 15,307,776 downwards.
TCCAGTGCGGTTTTCAGAAAAAATCACTCTACCCGGGACGCGGTTACAAATATCACGGATTGTATAAGAAAAGCATTGATGAAGGATGCGTTGCGGTTGTAGTATCAAGACACCCTTTTCCACCAAATCGGGGTAAGAAACGGTCCTCCCGTCAATGAGGATCTCTTTACTATTACAAAGAATCATCTCTTGTTCATCCTCACAGTTATAAAGACCTTTTAGGTCCAGGAAAGATCAAAAGCTCCTACGAGCTACCTCATGGTATATTGTAATTATTTCATGAAGTGCTGTCCTTTCCCTAAAAACCATAAGGCATTCATTCCGAATAGTTCGTTTTGTGAACTCTTGCTACGACTGATCGATTACTCGTTGTCCAAATTGGAGACATCGTCACTTTTAAGACTTTAAAGCCCATTTCTTTGCCCTCGGGCATTCTTGAACACATTTCCTTTTCGTTCGCTAGATCTTCAATAGTGTATTTTGATCAAAGATAGAGCGAAAGAAACGAAAATCCTCCTTGACTATCTTTGCGTCGGCCTCAAAACAACAGACACCATTTTGTAAACATGTGCTGCCGCTTTGTCTCACCCCCTCCCCCCACATATGTGAACATGAAACAATTGCACGACTTTTTGGACGAAAGCAAACCCAGCAGGGGAGATAGGAGAGAACCTGCTTAATTCACATTTAATTCGGATTTAATGCATAAATTGTCTAACGGGAATGGAGTGACAAATCCAACCATTACTATACCTCATGGTATGACATACATACCATGAAGTAAAAACGAGACAGCCTTGTAGAATCCTTTAGAAATTTCTTATCATAGTTAGAGAGTAAAAGAAAATTAAGACCCCCATATTTGTTAAAAAAAAGTCTGGAATTGCCGACCAAGTATCATCTTCTTCATCATCATTTTAAGGAGACGCTTATCCACCCTAAGCGCAGGGACTTAAAACATGACTTCAGCATTAGTGACCCACAAACCACCATCGCCATAATCCTTATGTAAGACTTGTCTCTTGACTGTATCTGGATTGTTGTTCCATAAGAATTGGAAAAATAGCGATTGGATTGGGTAGTTGTTTGGAATGTCAAGCATGAAAGCCGAATAAACAGTTTGAGACAATCCTTGGGTTTTAGCAATCAAACACCGTCCAAACAGGGAAAGTTTACGCGAACGCCAAGCTGCAAGTTTGAACCTAAGATTGTCTACTTTCTTAGTAAAACTCTTCCGTTCATTGCCAACACTACGAAATAAGGATTCCCAAGACTTTCATCGGTTCATTGATCCAGGTTAGACCAAGAGATCTGCTGCGGTTAGATCTTCAAGGTTCTAAACACAAGGCCTTTCATGTTTTAGACTTATTTAAATAAGACCTGAGATGGTACTAAAATCAGCTAGAATCAGAAGTGCATCTCCAACGCTGGATAGATTTCTACTTTTAAGAGAGGTGTCATCAGTAAACTTGCTCAATTTAATTTCCTTAAAAAGCTTGATACCTTGAATAGTTTTATCATGTCTTATTTTGGAAGCAAGTGTCTAGGCCACCAGAATAAAGAGAAATGGCAACAAAGGGCAGCCTTGTCTAACGCCTCTTGACAAGGGTATTTGTTTCGTGCCAAGGCCACTGTTAAGAATAGACCTCTCAGCGCTACTGTAGAAGGTTTGGACCCAACGAATTACGCTATCACCCAAGTTGAACTTCGATAAGGCTTGTTGAGTAACCGGCCACTTAACTGCGTCAAAAGTTTTCCTTAAGTCTAGCTGAAGCGAAATGCCGGGAACTTTGTAATTCGGTTCGTTCAAGAATGTCATTGATCATTCTAATATTTGGACCAATAAATCTGCCTTTCATGAGACCGGATTGGTCAGAATGTATTAAAGCGGGAAGGTCTTTTGATGTAATTTTATAGTCCACGTTTAATAGAGTGATAAGGGCGCCAATTTGATAGCTCAAGGAGGTAAGAGTCGTGTTTCGAAATCAGTGTAATAACTCGTTTCCTCTGAGAAATACATACTCCCCGTAGAGATTAGCTGCGTTGAGGCTTGCAAGCAAATCAGGCGCAAGAAGCTCAAAGAACTGAACATAAAACTCAATTGTGAAACCGTCTTCCCTAAGGGGACTTCCCATTACTGAAGGTCTTGAGAATCTGACGACATTCTTCAACAGTTAATTCAACTTCCACAGTATTTTATCGACTTCAGACAATTGTGGCAGATCAAGATTTTCAATAAAATTGTCGAACAGTTCTTCGGAAGCGGAAAACTGAGAGGTGTACAGATCTCCATTAAAATCTCAATTTGTCTTAATATATCTCCATCATTGATGCAAGTCTTATTTTCTGACATCTTCAATTCAGCTATAGTTTTTTTGCGTAAAATGTTTGGTCTCCGAATTAAAGAGATACTTGGTCGGCTGCTCACTTTGTTCCGTCCATCTCAGTTTGGATCTGAATATTGAATCTTCCTCTTTTTGCTCATAGCAGTATTGCAACTCTTTTCTTCAAATTTCAAGCTCCAACTGTTTAGACACCAACCATCTGAGAGCCAGTAAGGTTTAATATTGTGATGTCTAACTCTTCCAACTGTTTTTCTAGATTCTCAAGATATAATCTTTTGGCCCTAGCTTCTTTTTGCGAATGAAATAATAATATCTCTCAAATTTCATGTTAAGCGCTCATCTTCAACCTCGCTGTGTTTTACGTTAATTATAGGAAAACTGCTTTCAATTAGAGTTATAAACGCTTGATCTTTTAACAGAGAAATATTGAACTTCCAAAGGACCATGCCTCGCTTATTTGTGGTCATTTTAACACCCAATTTGACCGCTCTATGGTCGGGGGCTATAGAGATTTTAATATCAGCCACGGAAAAAAGGTGACTCCGAGATTTTACGACAAGAAAGCAATCAATTCCTTACTTCTTTTTAAGTGGCTTAGATTCACAAGTGTATAACTTCCCAGTTGGATTCTTTACTCTTAAAATGTCAACTAGTCCTAATTCTCTGGACAACGCCAACGCCTGGTCGCGATAAGCGGTAAGCCTCCATGGAAGACCATCGCTTTTGTCAATAGCTTCTAAAGCAACGTTCCAATCCCCACCGAGAATAAGTTCACTGAAATTTGCATTTGAACATAAAAGCTTATTCAATATTGAAATAAATCGCAACTGGAGATCAATATTACAGAATGAGACGAGACTTTGATAGAATTAAAACCAATATTAACTAAAACATTCCGACCATCAACATCGGAGTACTGAGATTCAATTGAAAGATTACATGTTGACAGATTCAAAAGGATGCAAACACCTTTTTGGCGATTGGTACCATGGGAGAATGACATTTCACCACCCCATTCACCTTTCCAGATCAAGTCATCCTTTGGCTCAGAATAGGTCTCCTGGAGAAAATAGTCGTGATGAAAAAAGTCTTTGATTTTTTAAACCTCTCACTTTTAAAGAAATTATTTTGCAAACAGTTGAGTCAAGCCCGAGCATTTGAATTTAAATAACTATGGCAATGAAAAAAGCAAACAAATAAAATAAAGGAAAGATGAATAAATAAAGATAACCTTTCGAAACCTCGAGGTCAGTAGCCCCTGCCTGCCAACTACATGCATGTACTCTATTTAAGCCTAGATGTAGTCGAGATCCTCAACACAATACATTTTTTAGGTGTACCTTCTGGAGACGTTGATAGATAGATAGATAATTTATTGGAGATTTCTTCATACAGCAGTCGCAGATTGAATTGCGTAAAAATTTACATTAAAATAATTGAAAATTCAAACATTAAATACTAGAAGCAATTAAATATTAAAAATTGGCCATCGCTGGGAAGAAACTCTTCTTGAAGCGATTGGTACGGGCCTTATGTGCCTGAAAATGAGGTTGCCATCTTTGATTGTACTCATTTACATTATCCTTGGGCAAGAAAGGAAATAACTTATGGCTAATATCTAGCATTACTAAATTAAAGGGCTTCTCGCACAAGCTGGAGCGCCTACCTTTCAGATTAAGGCATGATGGGCTATCCTGGTACGGATCTATAATAGATAAGGCGCGTTTTGACATTGATCTTACCATCTAAAGTCCAAATACTAAGAAGAGTTCAATCCCGTCTGCGTCTGTTGGATTCTGCTACTATTCCCTTTCAGTACGATGTTAGGTTTTCGTGAATGAAGATTCGACTAGTTAAAATAATAAACTATGCATTCATCCTGTGAAGGCCAAATACGTTGTTTTCGGCACTCAACAAGGAATCGCTTCGGCTGCCTTGGCAGTCGGGCCATTTAGCTTATTCCTCTGGGAGAGACCGAGAAATCAAGCAGACCATTATTAATACCTTAGTGTGCTAATAGATGCAAACCTTAATTATAAATAGGACGTGGATAAGCTACTAGTCAAGATTTCCAAAAGAATCGGTGTCCTCGGAAGAATTAGAAACAATCTAACTGGTGACTCAGCCAATAAGGTTTATCAGTCTCTTGTTCTTCCTGTTATGGTTTATTGCGCTGCATGGAGCAGCATTGGAAAATAGAACGCGACAGGTTAGTTTGTGCACAGAAAAGAGCGGCAAAGATTGTCTTAAGGACCATCTTAAAGACCAAAGATTCAGACGCCGAGAAGAAGTTCAAATGACTTCCCTTGTCTATGAGGCGCATACCATTAATTTACTTACATGCATACCAGTATGCATACATGCATACCATTAATTTAACTTTTAAATGCTTTAACCCTATCTAGACCGGGCTTTTTTTTTGCTTGTTTTGCCCGGGGGGGGGCCTAAGGGCCCCCCCTCCGTATCTCGTTAACGAATGGTCGTATGACCACCAAATTTACAGTGAAGTGTGTATAGGCCACACACAATATACACAGTTAGTTTGACGTCATGATGACGTAATGCATTCTCTTTATGACGTCATCTCTTGTATTTTATTGTAAAATACGGTATTTTTTTCTCTTTTAGGCATCAAACATTATAACATAAAACTGAACAAGATAAATGTTACTAATAACAGTGCTGTATATCTGGAGCATTGTTCACATAATTGGCGATAAATATATACGTCATGATGACGTCATATATATGTATGTGTAATGACATAACTTTAGGACTTTTCAGAGCATACATAAAATGTGGGTAATCATTACAAGATCATTACAAATCAGAGTTCGGGTAAGTCTAAATGTCAATCGCCATTTTTATTATCCACAATGCATTGACAAACTATCCCAAAATGCAATTCTTCACAGATTTCAAAAAAATGAGTAAGTGTCATACTTAATCGCCAGAAAATAGCAATTTTCTTGAACAACAATGTTTAACAACATGTGTGTAGTGTTTGTGATAAAAGATTTACAAAAAAAATCAAATTTAGTATATTTTTTTATTTCTTTTGATCCGCCATCTTGGATCCGCCATCTTGGATCGGTCAGTAGTTCATGTATGACCCAAAGACCCCATGAAATGTCCTGAGCTACTACAATTACTACACTTTATACAGCTACTTCACTTACTACAGCTACTCTAGGCATAGAAGTAACTGTAGTGAATTTAGCAAAGTGAAGTAGCTGTATAAAGTGTAGTAAGTGTAGTAGCTCAGGACATTTCATGGGGTCTTTGGGTCATACATGAACTACTGACCCTTGGATCCGCTATCTTGGATCCGCCATCTTGGAATTTTTCCGTTATTCTTTTCTGAATAACAATGTTTAAAAACATACATCAATTGACTGGAAACAACTAATTATAGTTTATCAAACATTTTTATAATCAAATCATGGTATTTACTTATCTAATATTACAGATATTCTCATGAAACTAAAAATATTGTCCGCCATCTTTGATTTTGCTAATTATAAATTCATGAATTCATCTAGTTTGCATACAATGGTCATAAATTGTATTAACTACTATTAAACTAATGATTTATTGATGAATCAGTGTGAAAAGAACAGTGCAATGGTGAAATTGTGAACAATATGTCCAAAAAAATACTCATTCCAAAATTTTGAAAATATACCTGTGACGAATCGGTTACCATGGAAACACCAAAAATGACAGACATGCATAACCAACATAGAAATGTTGCCAGATAAATTTTAGGAAAAGTCATCAAGTTTGGTGGTCCTAGCTTTCCTGGTTTAGGAGATACGAGCTGTTAAAGCTCGGTAGGGCCTCAAAGGCCCCCCCGGTCTAGATAGGGTTAGGGGCTCGCCTTCAATGTTTTTTAAGGATTATTTTAAGGTTTTAAGAACTGTCCACAACACCAGAGGAACTAGGAAGAACTTAATGCTGCATAAAATAACAACTGAGACTGCAATGAAGTCTTTTTATTTTAATGGAGGAAAATTTTTTAATGATAATCCAAATGAAATGAAGTATCTTAAGTCAGTTATGATTCTTAAAACTCGTATTTTAGAGTTCCATAGATCACAAGCTTTTTAATAACTATAAAAGTTAATGACTGTTTTTGGGCTTTTTAAGGTCTTTTACTTTTTCAGGGCCCTTATTGATATTAGCTTTTTTCCTAAAGAGGTCACCCTGGTTAAATAACATTTATTAATATTATTATCATTATTTTTTTATTATCATTATTATTATTATTACTATTATTATTATTATTAGTGCCCAAGGTCATTTCGTACCCAGCTTCGTTGATTTATACCCAATCAATTTGGTCGATTCGTACACATGCTATTAATAATTTGCCAAAGAATTCTTGCAGCGAACAAAGTGCTGTATGTTTTTACTCTCCGTGCAGTTAGTTTCTCCTTCAATGAACGCTCCGCTACGAAACCAGTTTCTCTCAGAGTAAGTATGCAAGATTTAAAAGGAAAGACCAAGTCCTCTTTCTAGGAAGTTAGACCCAAGTGCACAGAATACGTCTAGTTCTTTTTTTCCTTCGCTACTGTCTTCTTAGTAGATGTTTGAGATTATAATTTATAATGTTAAACTTGTTTCATTAGAAAACGGTATATTTTTCTTGAAATTTTCGAGGAAACGAGTCGGAATCAACAACGAAACGACTTAGACTGAGTCAGAATCGTCCAAAGTAGGCTACGAAACGACTGGATTGCCCAAAACCTGACTACTAATTCCTTTAACTGAGTGGAACATAGGGGTGCAATGGTCTTCCTTACATGTTTGTGTAGAGAGTTTTGTTTTGGACTGATTTATAACTCTCTCAATTAATGTTCCTTCATCTTTTGCATCAGCCGAACTGAATAACCGCGATTACTGTAATTCCAACATTGCAGTATTATTCAGCGGTCGGGCTACGGTTAATTTATCACAACATTCATTAATACCCTTAAATCATGGAGCGACTGACGCAATCCTTGCGTAATTGGGATGACGATTGGCACAAGGCATTGTGGGATGAATCATCAATTTGCTATCAGTTTCAAAGCAAAGTCTCGTCTAATTCTACAATTCTATCCTGTCATCAGTGTACGTCATTACAAAGTAACATGAGATTTCAAAGTCCTGTATACACGAGCACATTGAACTTAACAGGTTTTATTGTTGAACACCAGTAAGTTACGCTCTGACAAAGAAAACAACTTAGATTACTGTTGGAATAGGAAATGGCCAAAATTGTTAGCAAAAGTACCAGATTTCGACCAGCCTGCCCACTTCATTATCTAAGCAATGTTTAGTCCTTAGGCTTTACAAAAGGATGTTGAAGCAGCTCGGCTACTGTGAGCTGAGTATTTGCTGGTATTAATACCTACTGATTCTAAGACAAATTTGACCCACCTAGAGATAGTGACCTTAGATATTGGGCTAAATGGCTTAATAAGGCTTAAGAGAAGCTGAGAATGTTTTCCCCTCACTGACTTTGTTCTTTGAAGATAGTCATGGAGATGTTCAACCACACAGATCTTCTTTTCATCCTTGAAAGCCAGTAGGTGTAAGGGTGCCAAATATATTCCTGGTTTAGTCTGTTTTAGTTTCTCATAGACAGTTATTCGGTATTTGTCTTTAAGATATTGCATGTGGTTTACATCAAACTGGTGTAGGGTTTGTCCTACCTGTCTAGTTGTAAGGCATAGCAGCATGGTCAGTTTTAATGTGAGTTGCTTCAGAGTTAATGAATTTGGTTGGTCAAATGTTCTCAGGTAGTTCAACACAATAGTAATATCCCAAATCTCTGAATATTTGGGTAGGGCTTGTCTCAATTCAAAAAGTCCTTTCATGAAACGAGTAACTAGGGGATGTTCCCCAAATGTCTTTCCCTCTTCTAGGAATAGTGTGGAGGAAAGTGCAGAACGAGCTGTATTTATAGCACTGCAACCTAAAACTGACTGGTATAACAACAAAAGAAATTCAATAGCATTATTTATTCCAGGCTGAAACACAATCATCTAGTTTCTTCTCTGCACAATATTTTTCCCATTTCCCCAGGTAGGTCTGATACTGCTTCGAAGTTCCTTTCCTCCATGAAGCCAGGAGCACATCCTTTACACTGGATGATAAGAAGTATTTATCTAGTCCCTCCCTGATAAGAGACAGACCAGTAGATTCCGTTTGTGCCAAATTAGGTGTGTTTCTGTTGGGTGACTGGGCAGCCTCAGCAGGTCCCTCCTTGCCTTCAAGTTAACTGGTTCCTGTTTGCGCATTTGAGGTGCTTTGGGATACCAGGCCTGTACTGGCCAGTCCGGTAACACACAGATTCCCGGTTCTCCTTCGTTTTGTACTTTGCTCCGTGCTGCAGGAATTACACTGACGGGCGGAAATACATAAAAGTTGAGATGACACCACTGAAGGCTTAATGCATCTATAGCTTAAGCACAAGGGTCTGGTCTGAAGGACACATATTTTTGAAATGAGTGATCCTTATCTTTTGCAAATGTCTTTAGTCCTAGAAAAATTGTCAGCATCTCTAGGTATTTTATGTGGTGTTTTGATTTCAAGCCGATCCAGTTGCCTCCTGAAGATACACCTTCACATTCTGCCCCCAACCTAAGCCCAAGGCATCTGTAGTGATCTGGCACTGGGGTGGTGCATGTGCTATGAGATTATATGCACTTGCTATATTTTTCACACACCACTGTAGCTCAAATTTGGCTGGTTGTGACAGGGACATGCAAGCATCAAAGTCACCCTTTGCCACCTTTAGTGGAGGGGTCTTATGTCTCTCTTAATGTCTATAATATAGAGGTCCAAACATTACTCCTGGGAAACGGGCTAATAACTTGCCAATGAGCATTGCTACACTTCTTATAGTTGAGGAAGGGTGTTTAAGTAATTCGATACAAGCATGTTTGACATAGTAGCTTTGTCTCTAGCTAGTAAGTTGAATTGTCATTGTCACAGAGTCAATGACAACCCCAGGATAACAAGTCTCTGGCTTGTATCAAGGGAGGATTTTGCAGGATGTACTATCAAGCCCAATTGGTCAAGCATGTTGTGTCAATAACATTATGAACGCACTGCTCATAGGTTTGACCTTGTAAGTACGAGTCATCCAGTTGAGCTACAGATATGTGGCCCTTCTTGTGCAAATGTGCTACAGGGGGTTTAAGTACTTTGGTAAACTTTCTAGGGGCACAAGACAAACCATTTGGGAGACATGCGAATTCATACAGTTCCTCTATCCATTTGAATCTCAAGAATTTCCTGTCTGCCTGTCTGAATGGGATGGAATAATAGACGACTTTCATATCAATTGATGCCATGAAACAGTCTTTGGTGACTGGTCTAATTATTGTATGGAGAGAGTCCATTTTAAAGTGATGGTAAGTCAGTGTTTCATTTAACTTTTTCAAATTATGTTCGAGTCTAAATGATCCGTCTTTCTTAGGACGTAAAAAGATATTTGATACAATTTTCCCCGGTTTGTATGTTGCTTTAGATATCACACCTTTCTGGACCAAGTTACATATCTCTTGCTTGACAACAGGAGATTCTTGTTTTGAAAACTTCTGAGTAGGTAATCTCTGTTGGACAGGTGTGGTAGTGTATTCAATGTCACTCCCTAGTATATCAGACAGAACTGCTTTATCATTTGTGAGGGTTGCCCATGTTGCACAATTTGCGATCACTTGCCCAGTTGTAAATGTTTCAAGTGAAGTTTTCAAGTAATTCAAGACAGCAGGTAAGAACTCAGAGAACAAACTCACCGAATTCTTTATCTCTGTTTGCTTTGCCATTAGGGCTTTTTATTTCCATGTGGCTTTTTTTTTTTCCATAAAAAGTGTTCCCTGGGCTCTTTATTGTGGCGGAGGTTGTGACCTGAAAAATGATGGTTTCCTTTAAAAATGGTCCTGTTGGAGGGGCGTGCCAAGGAGAGACTAATCTTGCTAGCTTCTCTAGCATCTCTTAGGTTTTTAGCTAGGTCATCCCCAAGCAAGTACTGACTGTTTGTCATTACGTCTGCAGAACATATGCCTGAGTATTCTGATTTTAGTGCTGGTCGTATCTGGTCCTGTTGAAACTGGGACAACTGTGCATTAAGACGGCCCGAACATAGCAATGGAATCTACAGAATGTGTAATCATTTGTGAGCTTGTTGAACCAGGTTGCTGTACCAGAATATTTGTTGTTTGCAGAATGACAAAGGTGATTTTGCGGAAACATTGTTGTATATTTGACAGGAAGGGATTCGTCCTTCTTTTTCTAGAGTTCAACTGCGTCCATATTTCAGGGTTGACCTTCGTACCCTTTATATCCTCGCAGTTATCAGACCGGTTGTATTTATTGAGCAGGGTTTTGAATTTTTTCTTGGGAACGTTTTCTGCCCCACGCCTTAAAGCAATATCGGCCAGTTGTTGATGAATCTTTTTGTCAGGTGCATCGTCATCCTCAAATGTGTTGGCGAGATCCTGGAGTACTTTCATCTCTAGATCGTTTCCCGCGCTTTTGAGTCGGTGACCTGAGCCGACTCGGTGAGCAGTTTCCCATCCTCTTCATTATCGATACTGTCACTAACAGAAAGGCTTACTTCGTCGTCACTTAGGTCTTGGCGTGGCTGTTTCTTTCCTTTTGTTTTTCCCCGTCGTGGGAATCAGGCTCACCGAGTATTGGTGACCTTCTTTTCTTGCCCGGTGGGGGTTCGTCATGTAATGACCTTGTATAGGTTTGTTGGCATACTTTAGCCAAAAAGCTCGCCATTTGACTCATGTTCCTGTTTATGTTTGCTAGTGATAGAGATGAATTGCCGTTGGCGACAGGAAGATCGTCAGGAATGGCGCCGTCGTGTTCTGAGCTTTGATCGCTCATCTCGAAGATATTTACTTGAACTACAAAAAATATAGGGTTACTGATTGTGATATGCACTTACCTTCTAATTCAGCGTACGATAGAAGGAAGATAGGAATAAAATGATAGGAAAACTACCGATTTACAGTAAAAAACTCACCAATATTGCTGACCTTCCAGCGAAGCGCCAAGCACTGACCAGCTATGCGCATGCGCACATCTCATGTTACCCTGTAGTGACATAGACTGACGACAGGATAGATTTGGGGTTATTAAACGAGTCTAAAAGAAAATTAGCGAACGTAAGATGAGAGGGAGATTGACATTTGGAGCGTTCTTCCTTTGTCAGCGAATGGTCCAGCTGATGCCTGGTTAAAAAAAAATGTTCATTGGCTTTTGATCAGTAATAAATTGTATCCTTAGAGATAACACTGTTCTTTTGTTTGAATATCTGGAAGAATCTGAAAATACAGCAAGAGTCACCGAGACACTCATTCAAAGCATCAATATAACTGTTTTTGTGTAATTCACAACTGTCAATATTGTTATGTTGATATCAAATCTTGCAGGAGACTTTGTAAGGTTATGTACAGCATGGCCAGGATGTATGCATGCGCTTACCTCCCTTCCCCCTTTTTTGGTTCTCGATAGTGATTGTATATTTGTATTTTATATCTAGTTCCCACCGCTGTTCAAATTAACCTCAGAAATCTTAACCAAGAGAATGTCTCCTTTATTCCTGTTCCAAACTTTCTAGATATTTTGCTTAAGTGCGGGAAAGTGATTGAAGCACTTATAATATCGGTTTTCATAATCACAATTTGACTAGTACTCAACAGAGGGACCTCTGATCAAAGACAGAGTTTTGCTCTTTCCTCTTTTTTCTCGTCTTAATACAGTGTATGAATGTGGCATTACAACATTTGTGTTCTTCTTAGGCATCTGTCCCTTAATGTAGGCCCACATCGAACATTTGTTTAAAATCAGTTAAACTTAAAATAAGAGGCATTCCCTTTGTGAATTTTCCGATTTTGGATTAATTTTGGTTTGATAACAGACAGACCAGAAGGTACAACACTGACAACCAGTGTGACGGGAAACCTTGCTGTACAAGGTGATTCAGTGAGCTTCACGTGCAGCGTGACTGGTGCCAACCCCGCAGTGTCAGTGTACAGAATTTTCTTTAATGACAGCAATACACCTGTTACTGAACCAACTGATGGACGATACACTATTAATAATGTACAACGATTACAGCGTCACGGCAGGTATAAATGTATACCACACAATGTTGTCGGCGATGGACCACAAGCCACAGTTGATCTCAATATCAATGGTAAGTTCACCAAGTACTTTTTGTGTTTGTTGTTGTTTTAGTACGCCAAAAGTGAATCTTGAAAATTGAGTATCACTTAAAGAGCGGTCCAGACTTTGGTTATTGTGTTTATACTGTGTCAAAATAATGACCAATATTGGCACCATTCAGAAACCTAAGACCCTTAGCAAGAGCGCCCTGTAACGAGAAACTACAGATTACCTTACAGCAACCGTTAAATGCATTTTAACACGTTCTAAAAACAAACGGGATATTCTAAAACGTAATTTCTGGAACAAAGAAAGGAAAACAGATTATTTTTTCCAGATGAAATTAACAAGTTTGGGAAGAAATATCCTTTTTGGCTATTATTTTACCAGAGTGGTCAACGTTTTGACACAATTTCCCATTAGCTGCTTAAATTTTGCCAAGAGCAACAAAAACTTCAGCTGGTAAGAAATGGGTCAATAAGTGAAATTTTTACCAGGACCGTAGCTTTGAAGACTGCTATGGCAAAAATGTCACGAAAGGTTAAACGTTTTGCCAAGATCTAGTTGCAAGAACCAGCGTATAAAAAGACTTTTCTGCATCGAAGGGAACAACACGGTAAAAAGTAGGATTAAATGTTCATTTTTCGTCAAAAGGAATTAAAAGCCATCTTTCTCCTGGCATGAAACAAATCGAATTTTGTCAATTTTGCCAATTTTGAAAACGAGTGGCAAATGTATCGGTAATTGGGATAATGTCTGGCATTTTTGGAACACCACGGAGGTATAGGTACTTGCAACAAGACATAAGACAAGGTACATGAGAATTTCCAAGTACCTTGCAGCCAAACATGAGTCAAGGTACATGGAAATTTCCATGTACCCTGCAATGAAACATATGGAAAGGTACATGGAAATTTCAATGTACCTTGCCATATGTTTCATTGCATGGTACATGGAAATTTCTATGTACCTTAACCTGTGAAGTGCAAGAAGGTTGATGGAAATTTCCATATCCTTTTACATGTTTAGTGCAGGTTTTGCTTTTCACCTGCATTACCTTTGGAAGATATCATGCTCTTTGAGATAAATTTTACCACATGAAGTGATTTTTTGGTAAAATATAACTTCTTTTTTAGACGTCTTACCAGCCTAAATTCATGTTTGACCTCCTTTGGTAAAAATGTCATTAACCTGGCTGATTATTGTCAAAAAATCAGCATTGTAGAATATCCCGTTTGCTTTTAGAACGTGTTAAAAGTGTATTTCTGTTACCCTATTACATCTTGGCATATTTTGATTCTAGTACCTTCTCAGTTGGTGCACCTGCCCCAAAACCAAACAATTAATGAAACAGATCCAGTCCTTATCAGATGTGAGGCGTCTGGCTACCCAGCACCTACTATCACGTGGACAAGAAATGGAAATCCATTGACAGCTTCAGATAAAACGGTGGACATCACACAGAGTAAGAGAACTGACACTGGAAGATATGTCTGTAAAGCAGACAATGGAGTTGGACAGCCGCAAACAGCAGAAGCATACGTTACAGTGCAGTGTAAGTGAGTTCAAATCTGGAGTCAAATAGCGGATTGTCATCTAAGTCGTGTCCGTCTCAAGCTTAGGCTTTTAATTTTTGCACGATTTACTACAACTTCGTATCGACGGCTTCATTAATTATACCCGGTGAGAGTGGAAATGGCCAGAAGCTGTACAGGCAGTGCGACAGTTCGTTTTTACTGTGAGTTTTTTGTAGTATGACTATGTCATTGAATGAAATTATAAAAAAATTAAACTGCTTAAAGACGTTTCATCTAGATATATACTGTTGCTCAATCGAAAACTGATTCCCTTCTCCGGTCCAGTTATAATAGTTAACTTACCACTAATATCGACCAATCGGTGATCTATAGAGGAGCTTGCTGCGGCTTAAAATATCACTTTACATAGGCATAAATCGAGACGTATACAGTCAGTGAACACTTATGCCAACTTTGAATCGTCAACTATTCTCAACAGCTTGAGTCATCTCTCTTAAAAGCTGAAAATCTGTTCAAGTATCCATTTATCTGTTCTTTCTAGTATACTTAGTAAAGGACTGAGTAAAGTTGCATGGTGTTTGATGTAATATCTTGGATTAATCATCTTAATGCGACCTTCATATGTCTTACTTACCTCTGGAGTGCTTATTCTTAAGATATAAGGATATTTGGTATAGTGAAAAATGCACAGAACAAGAAAGTAGTGTTATGACCTATATCAGTAATTCAACAACGAATGCGTCTTGTGAGCGAAACGTATATAAGCGCCGAAAGGGTTGAGACACATTCCCTTTTAAAAGAATCTTGGACAACTCCCTCCCCAAAAATCTTTTTATCTAGCCCCCTCCACCCCGAACAATGTTGTTTTCTTATCGCCAACACTTCCTTTTTCTGTTAACAACACTGTAGGGGGAAGGCAGGAAGCAGGGGGGAGTGCAAGTGGAAAACGTAACGTTAAGGTGATTTTTTTCCTAATCGAGGCCTTCCCATTTCAGTGTCTCAACTACTTTTGTCTCTTATTGTAGTTACTCTATTTAATTTGTTTGGGGTCTTAAATAAGACGTTGGAATGGACAGCCCATTTTCCAGTGTTCAAATCATAAATGATATATATAACTATCTTTATTATCCAACTACATCGAATACTGTACAAATAACGCCCGAAACGAGTACAAATATCCCGCGATAGATATTTGTACAGTTGGTGATTTGTATAGTAGGAAACCTGTTTGACCGGTATGCCACGATGACTATGAAACGTAAGTTGGTAAAAAAATAATAAATGGACGTTATTTTAGAAACATTTCATGACTTTAATTAATTTTATCAACGATAATGAATTAATTTGTCGACTTTACTGCATTAAGAGACGAAGCCGTGTTCCTGGCACTTACAACAGAACGTAATGCAACGCTTAGATGCGCGAATTCATCGTGAAAAACAAAAACAGTAACATGGCAAACAAAACCAAGACTGGCCTGAACGTCATACGAAAATAATGTCGTTAGAAGAACAAGTCAACACTCTAAATGCTTTCCAATGTTCGGAAGAAAAGAATATGAAATCCAACGACAGTTACTCGGCAGTTTCGGAGAAGCAATGAGAAATGACGTCCTTGATGATAAGCCAGCTCTCGAGTCCGTAAGAGGCCATGAAATCAGGTAGCTCATCGCAGCAGCAGTGCCTCAAATGCGAGAACCAGCCAAGTTATTCCATCCAGTTTTCATCCGATCCACGTTTTTATTACTTCACCATTGTTGAGGGTTAACACTCACTAGTTGCTATGATCAAGCGTCGTCGCTATGATAAAATCCGGCGATGAAAATAGAGCGTGGCTGGTGTAAATATAATTTATGGCAGCGCAGGAGTTTGTTATTTTTTCCCCAAGAAGTTTCTTATCAGGGATATTTTTCATTCAGGGCTTGTTCATTTCGAACAATAACTGAAGATATCCATGATTTTTGTGCTTACGAAACGTTCCATCTTCAACTCAGTTGTAATTGCATCGGGTGTTTGCGTAATTTAAAACGTCCGCCTATTTTCCCTCCTTTTGCTTTGAGTTCCCCTTTTAAAATTGTCCCGTTATTTGAACGTTTCATTAAAAACTTAGCATTTTCCTTCTTGCAGTTCTTTAAAACGTGGTATTTGTTTTTGAAACACGTTTGCGATAGAGGAGTGAACACACAACGCAGCTTGATTGACAAGATCTTTGTTTGCAGATGTTGATTGACAAGATGTTTGTTTTTAGATGTTGATTGACAAGATGTTTGTTTGTTTGTTTTATGTCTGAATTCTTATCGCGCGTCACGCAAAAAGTGCCACACATCCCTAGCAACAACTGATATTTTTCATTTGAAAAATATGTTGGATAATAAATCTCTTATTAGATGTTTTGGTGCGTAGTACATCACCAATGCGGGCTCTTCAAAATACTCAACTCGTAAACTACTCAGCAATACTACACGCCAAAACTTGTGTAGTATTGCTGAGTATAAATAAATAAATAATAAATATATAACATCTAAAAATATATATATAAGAATTTACCTATCGGTTTCTTCTCCACCCACATATCCTGTGAAGCACTTGTCTATCAAGTTACCAAATACAGGTTGAGAAATGTACCTGAAAAATTACGCATTTCAGCCAAATACATGTCTCCTCTATTTCTATTCCAAACCTTCTTAATATTTTGCTGGGGTGTAGCAAGGTGAGTGAAACACTTATCTAACTCACTAACCTATATTTAACATGTCAACAGGACAGAGCAGATATAAGTAACAAGCTCCCTTGCATTATCCTGTAGAGCTTATAACTTTCACCTCGCTGATCAGATTTTATAGTTAATTGGCATTAGAAACTCCGCATTTTCCCTTTGTCTCGCTCTCTTAACATGTTGAATCTGAATTGGTCAAAACATCTTTTATCAACTTGTTATCTTATTGATTTAACAGACCCAGCAACAGTAATAAGTTACTCTCCTAATAATACCAAGTTGTGGATTGGTCAGACAGTGAAGTTAAAGTGCGTATCAGATGGCGTTCCTACACCAACAATCATGTGGTTCAAACCTGATGGAAGTGAACTGCACAGAGTCACAGCTAAAGAAAACACTGTGGATATGAACGTGGCGAGAGACAAAGATTTTGGTGACTACAAATGCATTGCTGATAATGGCCTCCCCCCTGCCGATACAGTTACAGTCAATGTGCAGCAGATAAGTAAGTTTTGTATTTCTAAAAGTTATGCCAATGTCTAGATCGTAAAGAGGCGATATTAGTGACGATTTAGCAGTGGAGACGTGTTAGGACTCAACTTCCTCTAAACACTCGTAAGAAATATAATTATTTGCTTAACACTGCCTGTGGATAAGATGGACCAAATCCTGCACAGCTTTTTTGCTTACATTGGAGACTTCATTGATCAAGTGTATTTTCGGAATGGCTGGATATTGGTTTCATGATGTTTTGCATTTTCAAATCCATTTGTAAAATAAAACCACTAAGCAAGAACTCATCCAATACCTTACCATCTTGAACTCATGTATCGGTATCCGCCTCCACTGAAATTGCAATGGTGCCAACACCTATTGTCATAGTCCAGGGTAAGACTTAGGTAAGACACTTTGAACAGAATCGTGAGAATTTTCGACTGTTTCTTGGTTTTGCCCAAGCTGTCGTTTAGTCACTGAATAGTGCCTTTTCCCTTTACTGTTTTTCCGGAAGCTTTTCTTATTGATTTAACTTTACCCATTTTTTCGCCGCAATGACTCGACGGAGTTCGACTACGACTGCATAACTTCCCGCGAATTCAATGGGCTAATTTTGTTGCGGGCGCTCGGAGGGTCCGAAGCTCGTGTTTCACTGGTTGGCGGCATGAGCCACCTGACAGTTGCTTTGATGTGGTGTGATAAGCTTTTGAAACTTTACGAGTCTAAAACTCGGGCTATATTTTTGCGCGGATTTCCTCGCTTCAAGAGAATTGATAGGGTATATAGATTTCACGGATTTTTATGAAATTTGGCCAAAATGTTCCTTGGCTATCAATGCGAAAAAAGGTATGAGGCTTCTTTGTTATTCCAAATACTTCTCCTTGTACGCGCTCTCATGTGACGAACATCTGCAAATATTCAATTCGCCAACTTCAAAATAGATTTTCTCGCAACCAATCGGAATATCAAAAAATCCTTAAACCCTTTTGTAGTGTATCACCTTCTGATTGAGGCTGTGGAGTGTGTTTGGTCGTACTTAGGAGCTGGAAGGCAGGTAATTCAGTTCAAAAAATAGTGTCAGTTTTGCGTTTGAAGGCTTGCGCGCGCTCACCATTAAATAAAATCTAAAAAAATTATTTTTTCCGATTCTACATTTTATTAGATTTACGATGATATATGCTTTCCTATGGTTATGATATAAACGGCGCGCATACGAATGATTCTTCGAAAGACACCTCCGAAGGTCTACAGTAACTTTAAAGCCGTGAGCAGGCAGTGGTTTACTCATGGCCCACCCATATAGATTGTTAGAGTAGAGATATGTTATGTACTTAGTTGGCTCGTCTTGATCATAATATTTCATATAGAGGTTATTAGCCTTACCATATCGAAACGGCACCTCTAGTACCTTGTTCTTTCATAAGTAGCATGTCTGAATCGCGTAAAAAATAATAGTTCTAAATTTACTTTAGTAAGTTTAAGCATAGCATCCCATGCTAATTGAGGTGCGGTGAAATACCACGCTGGATGTAGTTTATAGTTTTCCAGACAAACATGTCTAAAGTTTTCAAAAACATGAGCTAGTAGTAGTGATAGATAGTCTCGCATTGACTTCATATTGAATGTATTCCAGACTTTCTCTGCATGGAGATAGTCCTCTTCAGAAATATCTGCGTCGTTTAGTTTTGAATACAAGCTCTCGATAGCTGGTAGTCGAGTATCGTTTAGTTAATGAAAGCAATCCATTTAGTCATAGGGATATACTCCCTTTCTTAGAAACAAATCCAATTGCTGTTCTTTGTAGCAGCTTTCAACATTTATGAATTTGTCTCGTGGAAGGTTATTAACTTTACTATCGAGGCTGGTTGCCATGAATCTAAAGCTGTCTATGAACCTTATACCACGTTTAACCTATTTATGTTTACCTTTATCCATAAAATGTTGTACTATAATTTCCTTGGTAAATGAAATAAATTTCTCTTCGTTATTAGCTATGCAGGCTATTTTGCCTCTTGGTGTACCTTATGTACCAAGATTCCTGATGAACAGATGTGAGTCATAACCAGTAAGATTTTTAAATATAACTGAAAATAACGTTGGAACTTTGTATTTTATATTGCCTTGTGAGCTACTCCTCTGTATTTACTCGTTAAGTAACAGTGATCTAATACTTTATCTTCACCTTCACTCATATGGCAGTGTGTGGAGTTATTGTAATTTACTTTATCCGTTGGCGTCATATTAAGTTTCTTTGGGAATCTGAATTTATTATAAATACACCTAATATCAAACTCCAACCAACAAATACTTTGGCGTCACCATCATCCGGTGATTTGGCTGTATAACTTTCAAGTTTAGGTCTATATATCCGGTTATAAAAAAACATTTGGTTAAATAACAGAACCCGGAAGGAGTATGTTTCTGACATTTTTGAATGAAGCTTTTACTATCATTGGGTTGGCAAGTGCCTAGGTTCATCATCATCATCATCATTTATAGCCTATTTAAAACATTGGTTATCATGTTCGTTCTTAACGTTAATAACCGCTTTTTTAGAGGCTATATGTTCGGGTAGAGGAATGTAGGTGTAACTATTAAGACTCTTGAGGTCGCGTGATACTCCAATTATAATAATTACAGGGGTAGCGAGGTGCGAGGCAATAGACGATTCGAACTCCACTTGATACTAACAGATTTAATCAAAGTTCAAAGGTTCTGTTTCACAACATTACGGACCATTGATCGTAAACCAATAACGATGCGTTGCAATAGCAATAGTATTATCGGTAACGATACTAGCAGTGCTGGGAAACGGTAGCGATGACAATAGTAGCGGTAGCAGTGGTAGAAGTAGTAGTAGTAATAGTAGTAGTGGTAGTAGTAGTAGTAGTAGTAGTAGTAGGTTCGAACTGAAAACAACAATTAAACATGTTCTTACTTAAACTAACAATCATCATAGCAACATTGGCATATTGAACGTATAAACGTGGTAATTGGTACTTAGAGAAAATAATTGCCGTACGAGATAACGAACAACTAAACTAAATCCAACGGTTCTAGAAGAAAATGGAGAACTAAAATAATCGTAACTATACTAAGCTTGACTCATATACTAATGGAATGAAACTTAGAATGTTTCCTAGATTAAAGCTCCCTTTGGTGCATAATGACGCCGTAAAATTGGTAAATCGGCGTAATAATTCTAATATGATTCATTGAGGAGTTGACTTTGAAAATCTAACGACGAGTAGATACATAAACTAGCTAATAACAAAAAATGCAAAACTCACTTTGGTCGACGACTCGCACCAAATAGTAGCGGGTAGAACTGATTAGCGGATCCTGTGATCGTAGCGTGGCGACGAAGTACTACAATTTCTATGGCAGTTGCAAGCCTTTATCTAGATTCTGCTACGTGCATTCTGCCCTGGGTGTCGTCGAGAGCGTGTGATCTAAGCGTAAGGATATTTCCTGGCGGCAGTTTTAGCGGGAAGGGTGAGCGCAACACCACAAATTCTTAAACTAAAGCGTAATTCGTGTTAAGCACGTTTGCTAAATTCTATTCAACTGTAATCACTAGTTGAAAATACCAAAGAAAGGAAGTTGAGATTTAACAATGGCGTTTCAAAACTAACATTCCGGCCCCTTAAAGGCGTTGTAAACAGACTTTACAATTTAACTAGAATAGGTTTGAAACGCTAGTCTCAATTACTTAACTACTGGACATACAGTCCTTAGAATGTTCATAGTTTTATCTTAACTGTCTACTCCTTGATCGTCCACTTCAGCAGTCTCGAGGAGAACAATCTTGTCCACAGGTCTCACTAGTACTGACAACTTGGTCTGCACTTTGGCTGAACGTACTAGCCCGTCCTTGCGGTTGTGGTACACTTCCAACACTCGTCCTAGTGGCCATACACTGCAGGGTGTATTTTCGTCAAGAAGCAGCACAACGTCATTTATGGCTAAGTTTCTCTGCGGCTTGTTCCATTTTTGTCGCTGCTGCAATGATGGCAAATACTCTCCGACCCATCGACGCCAGAATACATTGGTCAGATACTGCACTTGGCGCCACCTTCGATGGCTGTAGTTGTCCTCCTTCTCGAACACTCCGGGGGGAATGGCTGGTCCTGCTCGAAGGAGTAGTAAATGGTTAGGCGTCAGGGCGTTTAGATCTCTTGGATCGTCAGAAACCTTGGTGATGGGTCTTCCATTTACAACGGACTCAAGTTCGCACATCAGTGTGTTAAGACCTTCATCGTCCAAGGTTTGCTCCCTTAGAAGTGCCTTCATCACTTTCCTCACCGTACGGATACATCTCTCCCATACTCCTCCATGGTGGGATGCTGCAGGTGGGTTAAATATCCATCTGATTTCGTGTTGCAATAGGAACTCGTGAATCTGGGCTTGATTCCACGATTCCAGTGCTTCCCGTAACTCTCTCTCGCCCCTTACAAAGTTTCCTCCGTTATCTGACCTGATTTCGTGTGGTAGTCCTCTCCTGGCGATGAAGCGTCTCAATGCATTGATGAAAGATTCAGTATCCATAGACTGAACGACCTCGACGTGAACTGCACGAATTGTGAGACAGGTGAATAGTACACAGTACCTCTTTGCGGTGGTCCGGCCGCGACGAACTGTAAATGGACCGAAACAGTCCACGCCCACGTACGTGAATGGCGGCTTGGAAGGTGTTATGCGATCTTCTGGTAGATCTGCCATTTTTTGTTGCATCACTGGTGCTTGGCGTCTTCGGCAGTCAAAACACCTGTTAATTATGTTGCGTACGCTAGATCGTGCTCCCATAATCCAAAATCTTTGTCTGATTAATGACAGAGTGTATTCAACTCCAGAGTGACCAGAAGCCCGATGGTAGCAATCAATTATCAGCTTCACGATGTGGTGTTTCTTTGGCAGGATGACAGGGTGTTTCGTTTCATTCTCGAGTGGTGCGTGTCGTAGACGTCCAGCGACTCGTATGACTCCGTCCTTCAGGATCGGGTTGAGCTTGTATATACTGCTACTTTTCTTAACTGTGCTGCCTTGCTCTTGTTTCTGTTTACTCGAATTGCTGAAGGAAATTAATTCTTCTTCAAAACCGCGCTTCTGAACGTACTTGATGATTGCTGTTTCTGCTTCCTTTATCTCATTAACACTTAGAAGCGTGATTTCGCTGAGTGATGACTGATAGCAGACGGTTTTGTTTTTCACTCCTCGCCTTTGGATCTGTTTTTGTATGTTCTTTATGTAACGCAGAGTCCACGCGATGACTTTCTTAAGGCGAGTCCACGATGAGAACTTCTCAAGCGCTTTATCGATATGATCGCCATGATGGGTTTGTTGGTTAGCAAACACTTCTACGTTTTTCCTTACTTCTGGGTCGTCGTCTGGGATCCTCCCTAGATCGGTAGGTCCCTGTGGCCATGTTTCTTTTGGTTGCCTTAGAAACGGGGGTCCTTCAGTCCAACGTTCACTGTTCAGTAGGTCATCGATTGTCGTTCCTCTTGATGCATCATCAGCGGGGTTAAGTGAGGTGTCTACGTGTCTCCACTGCGCGGCCTCGGACTGATCCAATATGGCGGATACGCGATTCGCAACGAACGTTTGGAATCTCGCGTCCTTGTTTCCTAGGTAACGCAGGACACAAGTACTGTCTGTCCAAAACGTTGATGTAGCGAGGGGCAGAGTAAGCTCTTGCCTGATCATCCGATCCAGTCGTGCGGCTAAGACTGCAGCAGATAATTCCATTCTTGGGGTTGTGATTGTTTTAAGTGGTGCTAACCTGGACTTGGCCATAACCAGCGAACAGTGAATTTTACCGTTTGCGTCAATTTCACGGAGATACGATACAGCTCCGTAACCCTGATCAGAAGCGTCGGCGAAGTGGTGAAGCTCGCTTTGCTGAACCTCAGCGAAGTTTGGTGGTCTAAAGCATCGTGGTATTTTGAATCTCTCGAGCTTAGGGAGATCTTTAAGCCAAGCTTGCCATTTGCGGTTGCTAGATTCTAGAACCTGTTCGTCCCAACCAATTTTCCTGCGGCACAAGTCTTGCTGGATTAACTTGGCCGGTAGGATACACGGAGATATAAAACCCAGTGGATCGTAAATTGAACAGATGATTGCAAGTATTCCCTTTCTTGTGGCGGGTTTGGTCTTCTTGGCTATCTTGTATGTGAACGAGTCTTCGTGAACGTTCCATTGAACACCTAGCGCTCGTTCAATTAGCACTGCATTCTCTTCAAAATCAAGATCCCTTATTGCAGGCGCTCTTTCTGATTCCGAAATGGAGTTAACGACCTTCTTAGAGTTAGATATCCATTTGGTTAGACGGAAACCACCCCTTGACAATAAGTCGCGAAGTTGTCCTACCAAGCGAACAGCCTTCGAATCTGTTGCAACTGATCGGAGGCAGTCATCAACGTAGAAATTTTGCTTAACGGTCTCGACTGTGACTGCGTCGAAATCTTCCTTGTTATCTTCTGCTGTTTTCTTTAGAGCGTAATTCGCGCAGCTGGGAGATGAGGCGCCGCCGAACAGATGTACTGACATTTGATACTCTTCTGGCTCTGTGTTTAGGTCTCCATCTGGCCACCAGAGAAATCGCAAATAATTGCGGTCACTGGGGCGAACTCGAACTTGGTAAAACATAGCTTCAATGTCTGCCATAAATGCAACCTGCTCTTGGCGGAATCGCGTTAGGACGCCGACTAGCGTGTTTGTTAGATCCGGCCCCTGTAGCAGCTGATCATTTAAGGAGGAGCCACGATATTTTGCAGAGCAGTCAAATACGACTCTGACCTTGTTAGGCCTCTGTGGATGGAAAACCGGGTGATGCGGTAGGTACCATGTGTCTGTTTGTGCAAGCTCTTCGGCGTTCACTTTCTTTGCATACTTCCTATGTAGCAAGTCGGACATGAAATCCTTGTATTTGCTACAAAGGGCATCATCTCTTTGGAGACGTTTTTTCAACAGCTGTAATCTGCGCTCAGCCTGGGTCCTGTTACTTTGTAGATGCGGCGGGTTGTTCCTCCAAGGGAGGCCGATGTCATAGTGGCCGTTTGATAGTTTGACTGTACCTTTCATCATTTCTAGAGCGCGGCGGTCATTCTGCGACATTGATGTTTTGGGTTCGTATGTTGAATCATTGAATTCTACATTACAATATTGCTCGAACTGTTTGCTTAACTCGGCGTTGGTATCAATAAAATTCGCGATGGTGACTTCGGCTCCCGTTCTTCCAATGGGGCCGTTTAACACCCAACCGAGAGCTGTGCGAATAGCGAAAGGACCATTATCCTTGCTTTGTCTTATTTCTGTTGGCTGCAGGGCTTGTGGTGCGTCGCTGCCAATCAGGAGACCAATCTCGGCGTCGACGGTTGGTATTTCAATGCCACTCAGGTGAGGCCAGCGCTTCACATCTTTCTGGGTTGCGATTGTGTCGGTTGACACGGGGAGAGTTGGCCTGGAGTAGACCAACGGTAGCTCAATAGTTTTGTCGTCGTTCAGGCCAGAAACTTCAAGATTGACGACAGAACACTCAATCGCCTGGTTCGTGGCTTGCATTGTGGTAAGAGAGAGACTGGTTCTTTTTCCCTTGACCTTGAGCTTGCTCAGTAGACTCTCTGTACAAAAGGAGGTGTTTGAGCCGGAGTCGAGGAACGCATAAGTGACAACGTGCTTCTTTTGACCCTTTGCTCTTACTCGCACGGGGAGTATCGACAGTGCTACAACCGACGGGCTGCTTGAAGCTTGACAGGTCTCACCTTGAACGTAGGCGTTGTTCACTTGTGCGGCGTTCTCCGCGGGCTCGGTGCGATTTGCGTTGCCGTCGTTTACTTCACCGCCGAATTGTGGTTCCATACTGTTTTCCTTAAGGTGGAGGAACGTGGAGTGCTTTTTCGTGCATCCTTGAATGCGGCAAAAGCTTTTCTTTGGACAATCCCTTGCGAAATGTCCAGCCACCAAGCAATTACAGCAAAGCTTCTTAGCGTAAACTAGCTTATAACGGTCGCTTACGCGCAGCTTCTTGAAATCGTTACATTGTGACAGCCAGTGATTCTTGTCACAAAACGGACACTTGACCGGACCTCTGTTCCCTGAGTTACCGCTTAAGACCTCACGCTGACCTTGAACTGCAAAGGCTCTCACACTCTTCCTGTGCCTTGCCTTGTCGCTGGTGTTGCCAGTCTTCTGTTCTGCGACGGACACTTTGCCAAAGATAGGGTGATTTGCTACTCTAGACCTTGCTTCTACGAACTCGGTGATATCCTTTAAGGTGGCATCTCTTTTGTCCCTCTGAGTAATGTTGTCTGCTATTTCGCGCCACTTTAGCCTAAGATTGTATGGCAGCCGGTCTACTATTTTTCTGAGACCCTCTGGGTTTTCCAGGCGGTTCATATAGCCAATCTGTTGGAGCGTGTTGCTGCAGCTAGTTAGTAACACAGAATAGTTCTGAAGTGCGGCGCCGTCTTCGGCCCTGATTGGCTGGCCATTGATGAGGCGGTCGACATACGCGCTTGCAATCTTGTATGGTTGCCCGTACCTCTCTCCCAGTAATCTTCTAGCTTCCCTATAGCCTTCGTCCTCTCTCATCGCTAGGCAACTTCGCACAAGGTTTCGAACTTGGCCGCTTGTATACTGCACCAGGTAATAGAGCCTAGCGCTTGCGCTACTCGTCTTTCTTTCGATGAGGTTTTCGAAGGCTCTAATAAAGTCACAGTACTCTATGGGATCACCACCAAAAACGGGGAGGTCAGGTTGTGGAAGGGTCAGTGCCATAATTGCTTCTTGCTGTTGCTGAAGGAGCAGTTGAATGTGCTTGTTTTGATCGGAAGCGAGGGGTGCCTGCGGAGTACTGCTAACAACCGCGTCGCGGTCGGGTTGCATCGACCCTTCATATCGCCATTCTGGAGCCTCTGCGCTTAATTGATGTTGGCTGGTTATTGGGAACCTAGCTAGGGCGTTATGGCGTGGAGTGTATAGCCTACTTTGTTTCACGACACTGGACGAGTTTCTGTCCGGTTGACCACTTGTATTTCTTAAATCGGGAGTGGTAGAGTCCTTCATTAAAGAATTTCTACATGGGGCGTGTCCTTCATTAAGGCCTACATTAGCATGCAACTTAGCCGGCTTGTTTTCTCTTATTTGAACTTCGCGCGCCGTCCTTACTTGCTGTACTGCCTGACTGAACGCGATTTCTTCGGCCTTCGCCATTTCTGTCTCGAGTTTGAGCTCGTTTTTTCGCTGGCGCAATTTCAACTCTTCCTCCTCGATCTGGTGCAACTTTTTTAGCGTGGCAGCTTCAGCTTCTAAAATTGCTCTTTTCGCGGCCGCCTTAGCTCTATCATCCGAAACTGTGCTCCGAGAAACAGACTTGCGTGACGTTACAGACTCATGCAGGGACTCGACATTTGAAACGCTATCATCTGGATGAACATCGAAAGACCTAACTGCTCTTGAAGCCTCTATGCCGGTTGACCAAAGCAGAACGTTATCTTCAAGCTGTTTCACTTGATTCAAAACCAGCTCAAAATAAGCCTCTGATTCTTCAATAGCTTCCTCATCACTTAATTGAACATGGAATGCTTCGTGCATAGATCGAAAGTTCTCAAAGGCTTCCTGAAGCCGGGCGAATTTTTCATTAACTAGTTCAAGATTGTTCTCATCTTTCATCAACTCGATAATTTCTTTGACCTTTCTGGTCACGACCGCTCTTGCAATGCCACGTGCTTTCTTTGTTTCCATGTTCGCGATAATTCAATTACTATTAGCGGTCTTGTTATCTGAAAGGTAATACGATTTAGGCGACGCCAAGAAGCGATATCACATCCGGCGTTAGACGCGATGACAGCTTAACTGTGGGACGGT
Organism: Ricordea florida; assembly: GCA_949710005.1. Classification (NCBI taxonomy): domain Eukaryota; kingdom Metazoa; phylum Cnidaria; class Anthozoa; order Corallimorpharia; family Ricordeidae; genus Ricordea; species Ricordea florida. The sequence continues at coordinate 15,280,643 of OX453274.1, read as the reverse complement.
GATTGCGTGGTTTCCTACAACGTGACGTGTTCTAAATTCCTTCGCAATCGGAAGATAGCCTTTCGAACAATGTTCGCGATCAAATTCGAACTAATGTAACTATTAAGACTCTTGAGGTCGCGTGATACTCCAATCTTAATAATTACAGGGGTAGCGAGGTGCGAGGCAATAGACGATTCGAACTCCACTTGATACTAACAGGTTTAATCACAGTTCAAAGGTTCTGTTTCACAACATTACGGACCATTGATCGTAAACCAATAACGATGCGTTGCAATAGCAATAGTATTAACGGTAACGATACTAGTAGTGCTGGGAAACGGTAGCGATGACAATAGTAGCGGTAGCAGTGGTAGAAGTAGTAGTAGTAATAGTAGTAGTGGTAGTAGTAGTAGTAGTAGTAGTAGTAGTAGTAGTAGTAGTAGTAGTAGGTTCGAACTGAAAACAACAATTAAACATGTTCTTACTTAAACTAACAATCATCATAGCAACATTGGCATATTGAACGTATAAACGTGGTAATTGGTACTTAGAGAAAATAATTGCCGTACGAGATAACGAACAACTAAACTAAATCCAACGGTTCTAGAAGAAAATGGAGAACTAAAATAATCGTAATAAAATAACCCACACAGAAAGCGCCGGTCGCATTCCAAGTTTCCAGATACCTGCTTACAGTAGTATGATTATGACACTTTATTACATGGCTGTTTCTTCGAGGGGGTAAGATGAAGCAAGTCCTGAGTTCTGATTGGCTACCCGAGCGAACAATATTAGCCTATCTTTAACGTTGGGGATTATCCGCGTTGTCCCTCGAATTAAAACAAAGCAAAATGGCCGTATAATAGATCTTTTATTGACGAAGCTTGTTCGGTCAAGATGGTTGTACATGTATATTGCCCTCGTTCGTTTTCTATGACCATGTCTCGGTCAATAATCAGGGGCACCCAACGACCAAATTTTTCCAAATACCTCAGAAGTGCCTTAAATAGAATTTTCTATTTTAGAAGCCCGTTTCATTAATTTGGAGCTGCCCTAAAAACTATCTATCTGTTCGGATTTCTTAGGGGAACTGTGTTCGTCTCGAAAATCCTAGGCGGCCTTTTTGGCTCATCCGAAAGTCTTAGCTACCTTTATAGGTCTGTTCGAAAAATGAAGAACTCGTGCTAGCATTGCTGTCGTTAGAAATTTTTAGGAGACCTTTTTGTAAAAGCTTGCGTCTATGAAGAGATTCCGAAAATTTTAGGCAAACCGTAACGCGCATCCGAAGATTGCAGGGGAGTAACTTTTTTATTCGAAAGTATTAGGGGAAGAAATCACACGCTACTGAACAGAGACAAAGAAGCCGACATTACCGTCGACCATATCTTCCATAACTTAGAAAAATAAAGCATTCAGATCACTTAGATCAGTTAGATGTAAGGTGAATGTTTATTATTATTACCTATACATGTTTGAAACCGATAAAATTTCCAGTTTTTAATTTGATCGCGGAAAAGCGTTTTAAACAAGGAGAAAACAAATCTAGTATAAACATATCCAGCTTATCCATAAGCGTTAAGGCCATCCTATTTTCTTTCTCCGTTTAGCGTCGTCCGACCAACCTAAATTTTTGGCATTTAAAAAAAAGTAACTCAGTACGTAGTTGGACCATTTTTCACTTGAAATAATTCTTATTACTTTTTTTTTTAACTTTCTTTTTTTTTTCAATCCGACCGACCGACCCAATATCAGAAAACGCATTCGACGCTAAACGAAAAAAAAAAAATATGAGGATGACCTAAGTTTTATCGCGTCGGAATGGTCGGTCAACAGCATAAAGACTGTGAGAATTAAGCTTACCAGGTCGTTCAAGTCAGTACGTGAGTACAACGTTAAACAAAGACGTTCTGATTTGGTGAATTTGGACTGCCTTCTCGGATAAATCTTGCTTCGATTTTCTGCACCCATGCGTTATACATCCCTAACTTGCGGACGACGTCCAGAAATTGCGAGTTGTAACTCGAACGAAAATTCTAGGGTAACTTTCTGTTGACTAACTGTTTACGAAAAGTCTTGAACAACTTTTTCTCGACCACCTAAATTACGCAAATTCTAGGGCAATTTTTTTTCCGAAAATCAAGACAACGTGTTCTTTCCCTTGAGGAGAAATTTTCCGAAAAATTTAGGCGACCTTACATTCGAACAGATATTTTACCGAAATCATTCGTTGGGTGCCCCTGAATAATAACGCAATAAAGAAGTCGGCCAATATACAGCCATCTTGATCTCACGCTTGATCACTAACGCATATGTAATAGTCGTCAAAAAATTATAACACCAATTTTTATCTCCATCTCCATCCAGTTTTTCTGGTTGATTTCTTACATCGAACCCAGGATGCAACCTTTTTTTCGGACTTTTTAAGTTTGGATCTCTGAAATTATCGGGTGCTTGTATTTTCTGGCACTTACTCTGTTAAAAACAGTGCCGAAAATAATTGCTATATATTCCCATACTCACCTATTTATCTCAGAAACGATAGCAGAGTTTGCAGCTGTTGGAAACAAGTGGACAGTTAAAGAGTTTTGCTATTTGTTGCTAGGTGTATCGTTATGGACAGGGACTTGTAAGGAATGTTGCTACTTCTAACGTAGTTACTACGATTTCAGTTTTCCATTCACGATGATTAAACCCACATGCTTTCAAAGCATGCAAAGATTAGATCTATTTGAACTAAGCAAGTTAAATTGGTGTGAACGTGGCATGACTAAAAATTCTTCTTTTTAAAAGCATTCTTGTCACACTAACGCTTTAACACCCAAACCAAACGTTTTATTTGCCATGACCAGTTTCACCGATTGAGGGAAAATAATGTGATAATTACCGCGTACATGACGAGTTAACTCTTCAAATCGTCAATTCAGGGGCTCTGCGCGCAGCATTTCTTACAGACCAGAGCAATGTGTTGGGGAGTGAACACCTCCTGGAATCATATTTGTGCAAAGATAGTTCATTTAATCTCTGATGTTTCGAGTTCGAAGTGCTAACACTCGTCGAAAGTTATTTGACTTTGCTATCAGAAAAATGCTATAACGGACATGTTTACTGTGACATCACTTAGGTGCACCAGCAGCAGCTGAAGTTGTTGACCTGCCAAGTGAGGTGGAGGTTGACGAAGTAACGTTGAAATGGAATGAACCAGATAACAATGGTGCAGCCATCACTCAATACACTGTTTACCAAAGAACTGTGAATGAAGATGGTACCACTGGAGTATGGGAAAGACTCCATATTATCACCAATGTTTTAGTTCGGGAATATGTTGTCAAATTAGTGAAAGGCAAAGAATACGAATTCATTATCACGGCTACAAACAAGTTTGGGGAAGGAATCAAAGAATTGGAGAAAATTAAGAGAGTAAAGGTGTTAGGAGGTAGGTAGTAAATTTATTGAACAAGGCGATGTATTGTTACAAGTCAGAAAGTCTGTAAGGTGCCATACCAAATAAATCATTTCTTCTTGTTTCACGTTACACATTAAGCCCGCATATACACACTGATGCGAATTTCAAAAAGCGAAATGAAAATAACACGTTGATTGAACTTTTGGTTTCGGCCTCTAGATCTTTGGTAGCAATAGGGTTTTATCCCTTCTACCACTGTCGCCTCATTGCGCATATGTATGGCCTTAACATACCCTTACTACATTTTGACGTTGTCATTTCAAGCCACATCCCACAACTGTACCATTTTTCATCACAATGACTTTCATCATGTGGGAACTCAGAGCTCTTTTGCTAGCTGTGCCATGCTAATGAGGCCTAACCAGGCCGAAATAGCTGTCCGTAGTTGCTGGCGTCTGAGCTCAATTTTTATTTAATAATAATAATAATGATAATAGAAATAACGACGCATTTATATAGCGCTTTATCCCAAGGCTCAAAGCGCTTTACAGCACTTTTGTGGGAGACTTTGCCAGATTGCTTATTAAGGCGCAAATTGCAGCCATGCAGTTCACAATCTTATTAGAGTGAATAGTAGGAGTAGTAAAGGGGGACACTATGGAACAAATGGAGGCTTCTGATTGGCTGTTGAAAAATTAGCATACTGGTCAAACCGGTTATGCAAATGGAAAAACCGGTTTGACGAGTAAGCAAATTGGCCAAACCGGTTTGAGAACAAATAGAGGCTTCTGATTGGCTGTTGAAATGTTTGGACGGGGTGGACTGGGTTCTGACCGGGGTGGACTGGGTTTGAGCGTGTTTTGGACGGAGTAGACTGGGTTCTGACCGGGGTGGACTGGGTTTGGGCTTATTAACCCCCCACACCATATTTGGAACGAGAGCGTAAATAAAACAATGGTACATTTCATGTTGTTTTTATTAGTGTATTTTTCCACCGAGCCAATTTACAAAAGAGACCGCTGGCTTTAGTCCGGAGCTTGCCATTCTGTATGCATAGGTTCCTTTGCCATATTTTTTTACCGCTCTGTTTTTGATTTCAGCTACTGAAAGTTCTCTACTACACATGGTGCGCCTTCTTCTTCTTTGTGTTCTTTTTTTTTCTTTCTTGCTACCATCATCACCAAGTGCCAATAAAAGGTGGAGGGCGTCTGTAACGATTAACCCACTTTCTTAATCTGCTTTGTTTGCCTCCGTACTGTCTTATTCACTTGAACACTCTTGTGTATCTCTAAATGCGTCGCCTCTTAGGCATTCTCTCAAATGAAGAGAAATGAATGGTAGAATGGGTTTAAATGACATTTGAATGCATTCCTAACAGATAAATAAAACACACAATTTATCATTCAAAATCTTTTTTTTAATAAATAATAAAAAAGGAAATATTTTTTTTATTCTAAGGATAAGACATTGACGTGCCAGAAGAGAGCATTACAACCTTTAAAATCACAATAATCCATCTCATCAACCATATGGCAGCAGTAACTACAATCACAGCCACAATAATTATATTGATCTACATCTTGTTGGCATTCATCACATTGACATTGTGCTAAATGAAATAACAGTTCACTATCACTATCATCACTATCTTCATCCTGGCAAAAAAAAAGAAAAAAAACTTATTTGAATTTTCTCATAAAATCAAGCCATAACCTTCGGCTTACTACATCTAAATCTTCACAAATATGTTCAATGACTGGTACCTCTGCATCCCGTAAATTGGGAACACCATATCTATTACGAAGAAAACTTGTAAACTCTCCAGTTTTTATATTTATCTAGGGAAAAAAAAAAGAAAAAAAACTATAATGTGTTACACCATTCGATTCCACTCATGATGAAAGATATGTCAAGATATATCTCCTGAAGACTAAGTTTGGCAACTTGTAAAGTTGCTTGATTGTGTTTATCCATAACATATCTTGCACATTCAGCAGGCATGTAATAAATCTACAAAAATAAAAATTAAAATTCACGATGGACGAAAAAAACCACAAAGTATTAGATAACAAAAATCGAATGTTTCACGAATCCTCAAGGTGTGATAATCACGTGGACTATAGCCATTGAAATTACTGTATTAATCATGCATAACAAATGTCATAAAGTCAACGGTTTCATTCATTATCTGTAATGATAATTTTTTTTTTTTTAATAAGGATCAGTTAATAAACGAAAACCTATCCTTCTACAATCAAATAGATAATCACGAGTACGTAACAGGCTATAAGCATCAAACAGATCAAATTGAGTCATAGGAGCACCCACTAGTTCTTGATATTTATTAGTTATGTAACTTGAACAAGCATCAATTGCTCGAACCATCTGTAAAAAGGTAAAAAAACTATAAGATGTGTGTTCTCTCTTCATGAAAAAAGAGGGTCTTTTAACTGTTTTGAGTAAAAATCAAGCACAAGTTCTTTGTGAATATGTAACATGGAATATTCCCATTCACGTATCTCTTTAAAGACTATAAATGATCTGTCGATTCGTAGTTCTGATTGATTATAGCGTGTTTCTGGATACATCTGGAAAATATAAAAGACAATTTATAGAGTTTGTTTGTAAAGATTGACAATCTTATATTCATTATCTCCTACTTTCATGGTGACAACAATATTATGAGGTATTTGAATGTTTATGATATTACTCATCACCTAAGAAAGAAAAAAAGTCTATTAAATAATATTTTTTAAAGACATTGATGAGGGGGGTGGGGGTACCCCCCACCCCAAAAAAAAAAATTAAAAAAAATAAAAAATAAATAAAAAGGTTTTTTTAATCACAATATTGTACATACAAATGTAAACGAATTTCAGTGTTTGGGACAACCTGTATGCATGATACCATATGCTCCATGGTCTGAAAAAAAAAGAAAAGTTATTTTTCTTAGTGGCCTCCATCCTCCCCTTACAGCCACCCCTAACCTCACAGAATAACGCTTCTTTTTTTTATTTACAGTGTGGCCTCCATCCTCCCCTTACAGCCACCCCTAACCTCACGTCAAAAAAAAAAAGATTTAACAATGGCGCATACATACAATATCACAAACTTCCTTTACAAATGATGGATTGTGTATAACATCAATACTTGTAGCACTCTCCAAAAGCTCTCTTATAGTATAGTAGTTGTGAAAAAATCGAAACGGGTTGGCTATAATTCTATTTTGCTGCTGTAACTTATATTTAAGAGTTGATTTGGTTGCTTTGAGTTTGATCAAGGCATAAAGAAAAAAAGAAAAATTAACCAATGAGCGAATCAAAAAGGACTCGTCTTTCACAATAATCCATTGGCTTATAATCATCCCATAAATTAAAACCTATACAAAGGGCTTTTTGCAATAACATCTTGACGATCGAATCAAGGTTGGAACATTTCAAGTTTCGTTCTGGCTTATCCTTCATACTCAGTATCAGTTCATTATAAGTCTAAAAAAAAAATTAAGGTAAACGAGATTGTACATTTCTTGTTGCCGAGTAAATATAATAAATGGCTTTGGCCAGGAAACACAGAGCAAGTATGACTAATAAAATTATTATGATTGTATTCAAGTCAATTCTTACCAGACGAATCCTTCTTTGGAACTCTGGGTCTTGTAAGAGGGCATCTGTGGCTTCTTCAGAGGTCATAATGTACGTGGATGGCAATTTGTTCCTGCAATGAGGACAATCGAACCGTGTACTGTCCAAACAATGTTTCAGGCAAGAATCGCACAGTGGCTTTTTGCAGCATGGTGTGGGTGGTGATGAGCTTCCATCAAAGCAAACAAGACAAGGACCGTCAATGGGTGGATCTCGCGGTATGTTCAGAGGATTGTCTGCAACTGCTCCTGGTTCCTGGTTGACCGGCTGTTGCTGAGTTGTTTCAGGTGGCATCACATCAGCATCAACATCGGCAGAAACAGATGGTGGTGTCACAGGATCAGCGGATGTAGATGGTGTTACAGGATCAGCGGATGGTCCGGCTTCGTTGATTAAATTTAAATTAAACATATGGGACGAACCAGAAGGCGAAGGCGATACAGGGTCGCTGGAAGAAGATAAAGAACTTGTTGCTGGTCTTCTGGCAGCACCTCTTTGGCTCTGTTGTCTTCGTTTCGGCATCTTGAGACTGACAAATGGAAAAAGAGCACAAATATCACCCTGTATCACCTTCGCCTACAAAGAGATGAGCGAAAAGACACCGACTGGAAGCAGCGTCATTGTTTATATACTTTTTTGGGGAAGCCGGTTTAAAACTGGTTTGACTGGTTTTTTAAAAATAAGAGAGGGGGGTGGGGGGTACCCCCTATCAAAACAGGTTTTTTTACAAGAAAAACTTGTTTGACAGGAATGAAAAACCTGATGAACCGGAAAAGACTGGTAAAACAGGTAAAGAACAGGGTATGCCTCAGAGAGTATAAAAGAGGAGTGAGTTGTAGTATTTTCATCACAACTAGTGGAGCGAAGAAGAAGAACCATGGCTGATGAGGAGACTAAAGAGAATATCGAAGCTCAGTTTTGGCGCGTCTATTGTGAATGCCTTTGGAACAGAATCAAGTCCTTGGCGAATGAGGCCTCTTATGGATGTTCTCATAGAACTCCATACGAAAAAGATCATAGTTATCAGAACCAATGAATACTGATGAGGAGTTATTACAGGCCGTATCCATCCTTGAACAACAACAACAACAACAGGAAGAGGGGCAAGTTGATATGTTTTACCAAATTGTTCAGCCTGTTGCTTTTGATGTCAACATGTTCCATTTTTGAACTTATATTCTTGCTATTCAATGTTGCAGTGAGCAAATGGGTGGACATCGTGGGAGAAGACAGCCACAACAACAACAACCCAGTTATGATCTGAAAGAACAGAATCGACGCCACCTTCCCAGATTCAAAACCTCGGGTATTGATTATGATTTGACCATTGATATTCCCCAAGCCAAGACTATTCAAGAAGGAGCATCCAATTTGAACCATGTATTGGAAAGAGCCATTGCAGATATGACTCGTGGAATGAATGAGCGAGATCAGATTCGTTTTTGTCATGCAAACTCGCGAACTATCTTCACCCATCGGTCTACCATTCATGCCTGTAGAAGACCTCACATCTCAAAGAATTATGTTTGAAGTGGAACGAGTGTTACAGTCCCATGAGGATTTGTATGTGAATCAAAGATTTGATGTGAATTTAGTTCACGTTTCTCTTCCCGCGGGGAGTGGAAGAAGGAAGGTCATCAATATGAGCAAGCGTTTGAGGGACAAACGATGTTTTATTCGAATAAGGAACCCTGATGAAGTGTGTATGGCCCGAGCCATAGTAGTTGGCATGGCCAAATTGGAGAACGATCCAAAGTATGATCTCATAAAACAGGGTAGACCTATTCAAAGAAGAAGAGCACTGGAATGACATCATAAAGCAGGAGTCCCCCTACAACCATGTGGCATTGAAGAGGCGAAGAAGTTTCAAGCCGTATTACCCCACTATCAACTGGTGATTGTCAGTGCGGATCATTTTAACTGCATTATTTTCAAAGTTCCCACCCAGGAGAAAGTGATTTATTTATATTTACATCATGGCCATTATGATTTCATCGCCTCCATGCCTAGAATCATGGGACGCGCTTATTATTGTTTGGAATGTGAAAAGGGATATAACACAGAAGAGGGAAGGCATCATCGATGTAAGAAGAAGTGTTTGTCTTGTTTTCAAGAAGGATGTCGTGGTGATATATCCTCATGGATCTGTTGCGCTTACTGCCGAAGATCATTTTAGGGACCTGGATGTTTTGAGAATCATCGTCGAATGGGTCCTCAGGGTGGAATGTCTGTTTGCAAACAGTATCTCAAATGTAAAGATTGCGGTAAAATGCTGGACCGGACTCAGCGCAATGTCAATGAACACAAATATGGAGAAGTGATGTGTCGTGTGTGTAACAAGTTTGTCGACAAAAATCATCAGTGTTTTATGCAAGTACCCAAACAAGGCAAGAAAAGAAAGAGAGAGGACAATGATGAGGAACAAGATGACACTTATTTATTTTTTGATTTTGAATGTACTCAAAACACTGGAATCCATGTACCTAATCTTGTGGTGGTACAAGATCAACACGGGAAGGAGTGGATGTTTAAAACGTGCGAGGCACTTTGCTCCTGGTTATTTGACCAGATGCCAGGAGCAACCTGCATAGCCCATAACTTTAAGGGTTATGATTCCTATTTTATTTTGGATTATTTGTACAAGAAAAATGTGAAACCAACCCTCATCATGAATGGCGCCAAGATCATGGAGATGCGAGTACCAGATGTTGATGTGCGTTTATTGACAGTTTAAATTTTTTTTCCTATGCCGCTGTCAAAGTTACCCAAAACATTTGGCATGAAAGAACTCAAGAAAGGCTATTTCCCCCATTTCTTCAATACAGAAGAAAACCAACATTATGTGGGTCCCATACCAAATGTTGAGTACTATGACCCTGACGGCATGAAACCAGAAGCTTGTGATGCGTTCCTGACCTGGTACCAAGAACAACAAACAAAGAATGTGGTGTTTAATATGCAAGAAGAACTTGTGGCTTATTGTCGATCTGATGTGGACATTTTGCGGCGATGTTGCTGTCAATTCATAGAAACAGTGAAAGGGTTATGTCATATTCACCCTTTCAAAGAAGTATGACCATTGCATCCTTATGCAATTTAATTTTTCGTACCATGTTTCTGAAGGAGAAAACCACTGCCATTATCCCTCATCTAGGCTACAGAAAAAAAGCCAATCAATCGCATTGCGCCTATCAGTGGCTGGCTCATGTGGCACATGAGAACAATGCAGTGATTCGTCATGGAAGAAATGAAGGAGAAAAACGTGTGGGACCCTATTTGTTGGATGGATATTGTGAAGCTACCAATACAGCCTATGAGTTTGATGGTTGCTTTTTTCATGGCTGTATCCAATGTTTTCCCGGGTCCACCATGAATCGCATCAGCAATTGTTCGATGCATGAATTGTATCAACATACCTTGGAAAGAACCAACTATTTGAAGAAAGAAGGCATTGACGTGGTGGAAATGTGGGAATGTCAGTGGCGAGAGCTCCTAAAAAGGAACCAAGAAGTGAAAGCATTTGTGGATGCATTGAATTTTGTTTCTCCCCTGAACCCGCGTGATGCCTTTTATGGGGGACGTACCAATGCCACGAAATTGCTGGTGGAAGGAAAGAAGATCAAGTATGTGGATTTTACAAGTTTATACCCAGATATCAATAAGAATGGAGTGTATCCTGTGGGACATCCCAGAATATTTACGGACAATTTAAATCCTGCCCATGTTGGAAATTATTTTGGTGTCATCAAATGTGATGTGCTTGCCCCCCGCGGTTTATATCATTCTGTATTACCATTCAATTGCAACAACAAACTCATGTTTGCATTGTGTCAAACCTGTGCTGAAACATTACAACAAACCCCCTGTGAACACACGGATGAAAAAAGAACCTTGACTGGCACATGGGTGAGTCTAGAACTGGACTTGGCACGTGAGATAGGATACCGGGTTGTGAAATTACATGAAGTATGGCATTTTGATCAGAAAAGTCAAACTTTGTTTAAAGACTATATCGATATGTTTTTGAAGAAGAAACAGGAAGCATCGGGTTGGCCTTCTTGGTGTGAGAGCGACCAAGACAAAGCCAGGTACATTCAAGAATACCATCAACATGAGGGGATTCTTTTGGATAAGGAGAATATCCAGTATAACACAGGAGCCAGAAGTGTGTGGAAACAAATATTAAACATGTGGGGGAAATTGGGACAGCGTCCAAACAGACCCAAGTTGGAAGTGGTGAATGATACGAAACGTTATTTTGAACTGTTTACCAGCGCCAGTGTCAACATAAAAGATGTTCATCTTGTCCCTGATGATATGGTGGAAGTGTGTTATGTCCAAGAGAATGACTTTGTGGAAGCTTCCGACAGGACCAATGTTGTTTTGGCTGCATTCACCACAGCTCAAGCGAGAATTAAATTGTACCGTGTTATGGAGAAACTGGATGAAAGAGTGTGTTACTACGATACAGACATCCTTGTTTACATATCGGAAGAAGGACAGTGGGAACCCTCATTGGGCGATTATTTGGGTGAACTCACCAACGAGTTGGACCGCATAGCCAGAAATTCCATACAGCATGGCTGCCAAGTATGCGCAGGGGGCACACATGTGGATTTAAATATGGCGGCCGAACATAGAGAGAGTGTGGAGAGTAATGTAAACTTTGCCAGTTTTTGCTAATGTTGCCTAAAACACAGCTTTCCCCAGCTTAAAAATGCGAAACACAATGTATAAACAACAGTTTATTCGAACAACATGCGATGAGAAAATTGTTTTAGTCGGTGCCTTTTACTGGTACCTAACCTCAGAAATAAGCGTACCTTTCTCCCATAAGTCTCTGTAAATGGTGGTTACCTTCATATTTTCTTAAGCTCTTGATGCAAAGATCGGTCAGTAGCTCATGTATGACCCAAAGACCCCATGAAATGTCCTGAGCTACTACAATTACTACACTTTATACAGCTTCTTCACTTACTACAGCTACTCTAGGCATAGAAGTAACTGTAGTGAAAAAGTGTAGTAATTGTAGTAGCTCAGGACATTTCATGGGGTCTTTGGGTCATACATGAACTACTGACCCAAAGATCGTCGTACCGACACATTTCCCCAGCATTGCATTCGAAAGATAAGATGAAAAGCTCGCCAATTAAGATATCTTCTCCCAAATAAACAGCAGCTAAGGCAGTGCCATTTCAAGATAAAAAGTGCTATTTTCTGTAAATGTCATCAACGAAGTGAGAGCCATTACACTGAGGCAAGAATGGCCGTTGCTCCTGTCTGTTTTCGTTCTCTTCGACAGCCATTTTGTTTTTCCTCGTTTCCTTGGTCAGTGGTGTTCCCTCTTGCAATAGGAAAGCCGCTGAACATGAGAACCGGCAGGATTTGGAAAAAAGCGGGAAGATTGCGGGAAAATCTTGGGAAAATAAAATATTTATAAATGCCATGTCTGAACTACCACCAAATAAATCATTTCAACCTTGGAAAATCGATATTGTAGATAAATCTTTGCAATATGCAAGAAACATAGCAACAAGAAAGGTAGCCTTAACAATTTCTTTGGCATATTCAACCATTAAAGAGTGGTATTACCTTGTGAGGGAGCAAGAAAAGTTTCAAGCAGCGGGTCAAGATGCTAATTCCTCTCATCAAGAAGGTGAGTAATTTGGTCCTGATATTTACAACCTTGTAAACTTTTTGGTATATTTTCTTAACCTTCTCTGGTGATTCCTTGATAAGAAGGTACGGGTGGTAGAGAGTGAAAGGGGAAGGGAATATCCATAAGATGAAAGATACAAAGTAACATAACATAAAAAAATATGTATATAATCATCACCAACATTTCAGCTGCATAAAATGTACTTCACGAGGCCTTAACATGACCCTGATGAAGGCCAGTCTATCCAGCTAAAAAAAGGTGATGTGAGAGCAAAATACATCATTTTTGTCCTCATTATTTTGTGATCTACCATACAATTTATTATCAACAGGATCTCCTTTTTTCAGTGGATACTTTTTTTGTGGGTTCAAATGTCACTCACCTTTAATTTTCTTTTAAATATATCTTCAGTAAATATGATTATTTACAGTGTATAAAGCCAGGATTCTCTTCTATACTGTCCATTGATTGATTGATTTATGCCTGAGAGTATGTTTGTTTTTATTGATTATTTTTTTAAATTTTCTTTTAGAAACTACAAACAACTCTGAGAATATCAACTTCCTCTGGAACTATAGAGGCCTCCAGGGAATTCTATATACCAAAAGCAATGGGAAGGCCAAGATTTACTATGTCAATGATGGAAGAAAGCTAATGTTTCCAGATTTAATTGATATGTGTACACATGCACATGCATTTGTAATCAAAGATGACATGGGTACACGCCAAAATGTCCATGAGCAGTTTGCAAAAAGAGCAGCAAATGTTCTATCACTTTATTGCACAAATAAAGGTAAGAGAAACTGGGAGCAATTGGATGAGAAAACATTGAAATTTCATTTACATGAAGACCAATTAGCTTCTTTCCAAGAGGTTGAAGATGAGGTAGTTTCTCTACAAAATGATCTACAAGAATGGAAAGCAGCACATGCAAACCTGGAGGCAGAAAAAAAAACCTTTTTGATGAAATGAAGGACACTATCAACAGAATGGGTAAGGAACTATGTCAACTTCAAAATACCAACAATCAACTTCAAGAGTATATCAAATGCCTTGAGAAAGATGAAGGGTTTTCCTACAATGGAAAAAAAATTTCTGAGACTAAGAACAGACAGCGCACATTGAAGGCTTTCCTGACTAGAGTAGGTAGGAAATGGTATCTGGGCTTAGGTACAAGCTTCCCCTCCACAAGTTTATGTGTCTGTGGTCCCAAGCTCACAAAAGGTTTTGCTCTAATTGGAAATATGACTTGTGTGCCATCTCCAAGGTTGTCTATGTAAGAGTCCCAGTCGGGACATTCTTTTAAAAAAGAACAGCGGTTAAAGTCAGTCTTCTCTAACAAAGTACAACCAGATTTTGTGCTGGGTCTTCCTCGTCCTCTAAAAATATAATTAAAGACATCATGTCTAATTTCTACTACAGTTGTGGCTGAGGCTGTCTGATGTTTGCTCTTGAGATGCTGGAGAATAGCAACTGCCAGTAGATCAGATCCCTCTTTAATTCTTTCCTCTGAGGGTTTGGACGTTTCTAAGTGCCCTAAAGAAAATAGTTGGGATCCAATATTGTCTAAAATACATGCAATATTTTTGCAGAAAGTGAAACAATAACCAAATAAAAACACTAACAAAATTGCTTATAATGCGAAAGATGACATAAAATTGTTATCTTCTCTTCTCGTGTCCGAAACTATTTCGTACTAGATCGAGGAGTAGTAAAAGATTAAGTTCGTACGTTTAATTTTGACTGGACAAAATAATGCTAAAAGAAGCACCTTATTGCGGTTTTATTAAGGTTTTCCTCCACTTCCCACGTGTCCTCCAGCGAACTGTACCCTTTCCAACGAATTAGGTACTCATTCTTAAAGACAAAATACATAGAACACTTGTTTATGTGTGCGGTAAAAAGTGTACACAAGGTTATCAATTCATTAGTGACGTTACGTGCTTCAAACAAGCGTCTTATTTACCTTTCCTTTATTTCTCCTGCAGCTTTAAACTCTTTCCAATTGAAAGTAAGGGCCTTTTTTCCTTTTCCACCGACTCTCAATGAAATCTGCCGTATTGAGAGCATTTAAGCTCCGATAATAGCCTTGGGAATGCTTTCCTCTTCGTTTATCCGCCATCTTGAATGCAGAAATTTACGCGCCCGCCGTTCGAGCCGCTGACTGTACGGGATTTCTGGCTATGTGATGATCATATTATCACATTTGTTTCGGCAGGCCCCAAGAATTATGCCTACAAGACACACAAGGGAAAAATTGTATGTAAAGTACGGGGATTTACGTTGAATGTCCGGAGGACAGAGAAAGTGAACTTTCATACCATGGTGGACATGGTACGAACCAATGACTGTGAACCTGTCGCTGTTCATAACCCTCATAGGATTGTACGTGATACAAAGAACAAACAATTGGTGACGCAATCCCAAGACAAGAAATATAAACTGGTTTATAAGAAGCGTGTGATCAAACAAGATTATGATACACTACCGTACGGATATTGAAGTGCAGTGAAGACATTTTTTAATGTTGAAGCCTTTTGGTGGAAGGAAAAAAAGGTACTTTGATATTCACGTTTTTTTCTGTTGTTCTCTTACATAATTTCTCCTTGGTGGTACCTTTGTAAATAATGCCGTTAAAATGTGCCGCACTGACACTTAGTCGAAACAGATTCCTGTTTCCAGACAAATGATTTACGATCTGTTTGTTTGGTACGAGCCATATCTTCTTGGAACGTTTTTTCTCTCTCTTCTTCATGGAGTCCATACTGTTCCGGACCTGTAGCGATGAGGTTTCTTAACTCCACCGAATATGGCGATTGAACCTTCTTCATGGAGTAAACACTATACCGATGCGGTTTTTTTTTAATTCCACCAGTTAACTGGAACCATCTTGATTCCTCATCATCAGCAGCATCTCTCTTTCTTTACAGTGTTCAATTACAATCCTTAAACCTTCTGTTACGGCCAGCTTTTTTTTTATCTCCAAGGGATGAAGAGGATAAAACTATCCATGATTCATGCTATTGCAAGAATGGATCCAGAGTTCAGCCGTTCAATCCAAACCGATGTGTTGAACATTCCTGCCTGTTGTCTCCCATGTACAGTTTGGGATCTACAAAAATGCTGGAGAAGAGTGGAAGAAAAGCAACCACCAGTATGTTGGGGTCATGTAGCAGCGTTTATGCGGATGCTTGACTGACCTTATCGGTGGGACAAAAACATGTCATACAGGAGTGGTTGACGAAACAAGATATGACACTGCCCAGTTTACCATGGTTGGTGATGATTTATTTGTATAATTACATGAGAAAGCCATAAAAACAATCCGGAGGATCAACTTGTTTTAGTTTTACAATGCCTTGCTTGGGACGTGGATCTCTACCTTCTCTCACGTTGAGAAACTTGTTTAAACGGATAAGGTGTCATATTGCCTGTTGTAAAGGAAATGTGATTGAAATTTCGGACGATCAAGAAGAGTATGAAGACGCGGCGGCAGAAGTGAAGACGGAAAGACAATCCATACCCATGCTAGAAAGATTGTACTACAAACCAGGGAAACCTCCTGCGTTTGTTGGCGCCAAGCGATTGGTTGGTACCGCTCGCGTCAAAGGAATCAAACCCTCCATAGCCAGGAAATGGCTCGAATCTCAGTTTCCGTATACGTTACACAAACCTGTGCGAAAGCAGTTTAGAAGCAGTCGGGTGGTGGTCAATGGTATGGATGAACAATGGCAAGCGGATCTTGTGGATGTACAAGCATTGAAGGAGGAGAATAATGGATTTCGTTATTTTTTGACCGTCATTGATGTTCTCTCCAGATATCCCTGGGTGGTACCTTTGAAAAACAAAACGGGTAAAAGTTTGGTGGAAGCTTTTGATCACATTTTTAAACAAGATGAACGCATCCCTGAACGTTCGCAAACGGATAAAGGAACAGAATTCACGAACCGTCAGTTTCAAAAGTTTTGGAATCCAAACACGTGGATCATTTTGTTACCTACAGTAAAACCAAAGCCCAAATCGTGGAACAGAACCATCAAAGGACGCATGTGGCGATATTTTACTCAAGTGAATCATTATCGTTACTTGGATGTGTTGGATGATTTGGTGAAAAGTTACAATAGTTCAAAACATCGCAGTATAGGAACTGCTCCCAACCTTGTCACCCAGGCCAATGCTCAAGATGTATGGCGTTATTTGTATGGAGACAATTTTGTGAAACGAGTCAAACGGATGCGTTTCAAGTTTAAAGTGGGGGATCAGGTACGTATCTCCAAAGAGAGAGGTATCTTTGAAAAGGGTTTCACACCCAATTGGACGGAAGAAGTGTTTACCGTGGCCAGACGTAATCGTACCACAGTACCCACCTATCGATAAAGGAATATGACGGGACATGGTTAAAAGGCATGTTCTATGAACCTGAACTGGAACGAGTTCGAATCAAGGAGGATGATTTTTTCAAAGTGGAACAAATTCTCGATACTCAAGGGACGGGTCGTAGAAAAGAATATTTAGTACGATGGAGAGGGTGGCCAAGTAAATATGATCAATGGATTTCCGCCCATTACATGAAAGATGTGTAAATAAAAAGGGTTCTTGTCACTGTTTTTGAATCATTGATGTCAACATGTTGGCACAAGAGGATTTCTACTTGATTCTTCCAAGCAACACCCTCAATGATCGTTTTTTGGATAACAGACCTCATCATTACAAAATCGAGCTGCCTCAAGAGATTCTATTGCAAGGAGACTGGGAAGTTGGACTCACTGAGATTGTGTTTTTTAAAACATGGTATCAACCCAGAAAAGTATCCCTGGACGAGAAACATGGTGTGAGTTGGCAGTACAGTACTGGAGAAGGGAACCTTTTGTCACCAAAAAACTCCCTCCTGCTCCCTATCCTGGTTACTACAGTGTGTTTGAACATGTCACGGATGCCATGGTGCATGATTTAGCTGAGAATCAAATCGAATCCAATTACCAACCAGCCACAAGAAAGGCTCGATGGAACATTCCAGCGGATCGAACTCTTAGATTCCCATTACCCATGGCCAGACTATTGGGATTTGTCGCTTCGAGACATCCCGACTCTTCAGATGTGTTACAAGCCCAAGATTATACGGTGGTACCACCTTTCGCAAACCAAACGGATAGATTCAAGATACCTTAAGGGAAACATTGGTTTGAACTCACCAATGATGATGATGAAACGATGGGAATTATTGAAGCGACTGAGAATGATGTGGACTTTGTGTTAACAACACCTGGACACAAAATTGGTTTCCCATTTTATTGATGTGATTGATTACTATTCTCATCGTTTTCGTATTATTTTGAGGAACCTGGCCAAGACTCATTTCTTCGTTGATATTGCTATGAGATACGAGCAAGAAAAATTTCGTTTTGATCTTCAACCAGGAGCCACATTCAGGATTTCGTTACCGTTTGCACGCATCCTGGGATTTGTGGATAACAATGACAACATTAGACCGCCTAACAGGGATGGACGGTTTCGAATCGATTCGTCTCTTCCCCATCTCATGTTTGTTTGTTTACCTCAAGAAGAAGCCTGGACTTTTTATATCGATCCACCCCACGGGGTAAGGAAATATATACCTGTTGCTTATCGACCTGTGGAGTCCTTTTTTGTTGAATCCAATTTGAATATTGAACCGTGGTTTGATGCTTCATGAGCAACGTTTACGCGAAATAGAAATTGCTTTAAAGCTTGATGCAGAGAAAGAAGTTCCATTCTATGCAGGAACAGTGACAGTAACACTTCACTTCAGAAACAAGATTCACGTGGTACCGTGATGATGACTGAAACGTCTTCATCCAATTTCTATCTTTATCTACCAAGTAACGCAAGTACCAATACGTTTCCCAACAATGGTCCCACCGGTTTAACAGTGACTCTACCCAACACTCTTGAATTGTACGGTGAATGGGAAGTGGCCTTAGCCGGTATTGTTTACCCTCATTCGTGGGTCAACATTGCACCTGCTGATGATGCAAGTAAGATTCAACCCAATCATGTGGGAAAAATTATGGCTTTACTTAGTCCGGATCGCCGATCTGATAAGTACAAGGATAAACCCGGGTATTACAATAGTTGGGTGCCAGTCTACTTGGCTGAAGGTAACTACCAAACGATAAGGGATATCATAAGAGGAGTTCATCATGCCTTACGAAAAGAATTTGGAGACGATCTGGTCAATGAAGAATGGCAAATCAAAGACGTGGATGATCATACAGAATTGAAGATAAAAAAAGATTTCAGGATTGGCCTTTAATAGGTATCTGTACAAAGCTCTCGATCTTGAACATGCTACAAGAGTTGGTTACCCTTCTTAGGGAAATGAATATAATCCAATTGATGACGATTTTCCGAATCCCAAGACCGGTCAGTCCGATGATTGGAATTATATCCAATTCGGATGGGGTCACCTTTTTACTGCAGGTGATATACCTAGTCAGGATGACTACGCGATTTACCGAATTCCACACAACTTGAATGATATAGGTTTATTGGTGGAAAAGATGGTAGTACTGGAGCATGTACATTTATTCAGATGTGGTGGAAACACAGATCGTGGGAGATGTACGAGCCAATGTGCTTCGTGTGATTGCACCAAGAGGAGAACCGAATGAGATTGTTCATGAAAATTTTCCCAAGCTCTTTTACAATCCTGTACGACTCAATCGTATCAAGACCATTGAAATGCGTTTAATAGGAGACACAGGTGAACCGATTTCATTCAAAGGAGGTGTTGTGACGCTCACGTTACATTTTCGTAAGAAACGAGAATGAATGGGGATGATTTTTACTTGTTTCTTCCGAGTAACGCAAGTACTGACATTTATCCGAACAACAACGGATCCAGTTTTAAAATTGCCTTACCCAACAACTATGAACTTCATGGAGATGAATGGCAAGTGGCGTTGGCTAGTATTATTTATCCGCACACATGGATAAGTAAATCCCAGCATTATACACCAGAGAGTCTGTTCTTTGCAAGAATTGGTCGTGGCAGAAGACCCGACAAATTTAATGATATCAAAAAGTATGAGGATGAACTTTGGGTTCCTTTACATATTCATGAAGGAGATTACAGAACCGCTGAAGATGTGATTCGAGGTATGGAAAGAGGATTGAGATTTACTTTTGGAGATCGATCGCGATTGGTGGATCAAGAATTCAAATTCACCTACGAGAATAATCATCCCACCATTACCATCCAGAGAGCGTCGGCGCTGGCCATCAATCCTTGGATCGTCAACAAATTGGAAATTGCAGAAGTGTATGGGGATCAACCTTATGGAAGACGCTATTTTCGACAGAGTGGTTTGGATTCATCTGATCCTCTTAATACTTTCTTACGTTTGGGTGCTGATGAATATCGTGGGGATTTTACTCATGGTACTGATGCCTATTGGTTGGCAACGACTTTGGATAAACCGATTCACTGGTTTCTAACAGCCATTTCTTTTCAAACCATATACATTTATTCGGATATAGTGGCATCCCAGGTGGTTGGTGATGTGCGTGCCAACGTTTTGCGAGCAGTGGCTCCAAGAGGTAACCCAGGAGAGATTATTTACGAGAACTTTTTCAATCTCTTCTATCATGATGTACGTTTGAAATCGTTCAACACCATTGAAATCCTTTTAAGAGGTGATGCAGGGGAACCAATGCCATTTTTACATGGTGTGGTGGAAGTAACGTTACATTTCAGGAAAAAACGATGACTTCTGATGGTAGTTTTTATATGACGCTACCAATCGTCAAACCAACGGACCAGGCAATTTTACTATAGAACTTCCTGAGAGACTTTACATGAATCAATATTGGAAAGTGGCTCTCGTCAATCTCATTTATGCCAATGTCTATAATCAAGATGAAGGAGCTTACCTTGCTTATGCGGAAATGGGAAACCCTGATGGACATTTCTATTCTGGTCACTTTCATCTACCAAGAACAAAACACCTCTCGACGAGTGGACTCATTTTCCAGACCATTCACGATGAACTCGTCATATTCGCCGATCATCAGGGTATAGATTTGGCTGAGTACATCGTTATAGAGAACAATGCGGACAATGAAAAGTTGACAACGACTAAATTGAAAAAGGAAGCAAAACTGGGATTCAGTATTCCTCTAGCCATAGCTCTTGGATTTCTTATACCTCTACTGAGTTTCAAGATTTACCAATACATTCAAGGTGAAAGAGGTGATAAATCTGTGTTGACTCAAGATCGTCTCATGTTGGCACGACAAATGACTGCCACCGCTTACTATTCACCTCAGCATAAGGTGAAGTTGGACAAAACGGAACAATACAAACCCAATAACATGTGTGTTTATACAGATATTGTGGCACCTCATCCTGTGGGAAATATCAATGCAAATCTACTGCGAGTGGTGCCGACCATTTCAAAAGAACCCGTGGTGAATCAGGATTTTGTGAATCCTATGTATTTTGACTTGTCCCAAACACAGTTTGCTACCATCAGCATCCTTATAATGGATGACACGGGTCAAGAGATACCATTCGCAGACTCTGTTGTCCAGGTAACGTTACACTTCAAGAGAAGCAGAATACCGCATTGAATGATGCATGCTCCACCTTACGTCATTCCCATGAGACAAGTAGGAGGATCCATTACTGTGTTTAGAGGTGCGGCTGTACCCCATATTGGTCATGCGAGGAGGAGGTATAGGAGCATTTTTGGGACCTTTGTTTCGTGCTGGACTCAGAACAGCAGTACCCTTTGCCAAAAGAGCAGCCAAATCCATTGCTAGATCATTATTTAGAAAAGGTGCCACGGCTCTCAGGAATGTGGTCGCCCAACGTGTCGCAGGAAGGAGGAGGAGAGCTCCCGAACGAAGAGGTCCAATTCTACTAGCTCAAGTAGTTCAAGGAGCAAAAGAAAATTTGAAAGAAAATTTATTGAGAGCTCCACCCAGTAAAAGAAGAAGACAAGCCACAAGAAGAACTGTGGGAACAAGAAGAGCAGCAGCAGCACCCGCAAGAAGAACGGTTGGAGTCAATCCAGGAGGTGTGAGAAAAAAGAGAAAGAGACAGAGGATCGTAATGGCCAGACAGAGAGTGATACAAACAGGAGGAAGATACGCGAAAGGATCAACCCAAGCGAAACGATTTATGCGCAAATTAAGAGCCATGCGTCGCAAAACGCATTCTCAAAGAAAAAGGGACATTTTTGAATAAATCGATTTTCAGTGGTGAAACACTCTCATTCGGAGCTAGGAAACGACAAGGATAACATCATTATGGAATTGGAGCAAGCTCCCAAACATTATGCCTCAGAGCATGGTGGAAATACTGCTTTGGAATTATTTAAATTACCTCCCACGGATACAAGTGTGCTGAGTGGACGTTGGCAATCGTATCACCCGGAATCAAGAATTCAACGTGGCAGTCCCATTGAATTCAACATTGAAACAACCCATGACTACATTGATCTATCCAAGTGTTATTTAAAGGTCAAGCTCAAAGTCACCAAAGCCAATGGCGATGATTTGAATGACAAGAAATGCATTCCGATCAACAATTTCATGCACAGCATCATCAAACAGATGTCCATCAAGCTCAACAATACCTTGGGCACTCAGCAAAATGACACTTATGCTTACAAAGCTTACATTGAAAGTCTGTTGAGTTACGACCCAGCAAGTGCTCAATCGTACTTGACTTGTATCTTGTGTTATATTGATCAATCAGGAAAATTCAACTTGACGGAAACAACTACGGGTCAGCCTGGTGCTGGTATTCCAAACTTGATGGAAAGACAACTGTTCATTAATGATAGTAGTGTCGTGCAAATGCAAGGGACTCCTGCTCATGCTCTGTTCCACACAGACAAGTACCTGGTGGGGGATGTGAACATGAACATTCGCATTTACATCCACAATGAAGCCTTCTGCCTTATGTCAGTGACTGGTACCGAAAAACTGCAAATCCTGGACTGTGAATTTGTGGTGCGTTATGCAAAAAATCAATGATTCTGTGCGCCTACAACATCTCAACATCATGACAGGCAGAGTGAAAGGAAGCCTCCCAAGATCTGCCCTGTACCCTTTGGAAAGAGGGGATGTGCAAGGCTACAACATTGCCAGTGGATAATCCAGCTTTCAGAGAAACGATCTGTTCTTGGGAAAAATACTCAGACGTGCTGTGATTGGATTGGTGCGAAACGATGCCTATGTGGGAAACATGGGTGAAAACCCTTTTAATTTTCAGTTGTTTGGATTGAAGACCCTGAAGCTGCTAGTCAATGGAGAAGAATATCCCACATCAGCCATTGAATTGGATGACAACGGTAACGTGAATGGTTACAATTCACTGCTGTTGGGAAGCGGTCACATGCACCGAGGTCCTGGCCTGCAAATAAAGCAAAAAAGCCTCTCTTATTGCCAACACGGATCCTGCCAGTCAACCAGGAGAACATTGGATTGCCATGTATTTTCCAGATAAGACCAAGAGTGAATTTTTTGATAGCTATGGATTTCCACCCTCGTTTTATTCTACCCATTTTACCAAGTATTTGAGCAAAGGAAAGAAAAGAACCATATGTAACAAGACATCTTTACAATCCCTCAACTCCTTTGCATGTGGATATTATTGTCTGTATTATTTGTATTTTCGAACAAGAGGGAAGAGTATGAAAGCCATTGAACAATCGTTCACCCCCAAGAATAAGTAAATAAATAAATAAATAAATATACATTTATATAGCGCCATTTTCCACTAATTGTCCATGGCGCTTTACAATGCTTTAAAATTAAAATCCTAATTCTTTAAAAACCTAAAATCCTAAATCCTAAAATTAAAATCCTAAGAATTAAATACGCTATATAATACAATCAGGCTACAAATAAAAAGTAAAAACTACAAATCAAATGCACGCTAAAAAAGATAAGTCTTAAGATTAGCCTTAAAAACTGCCTCTGATGATGAAAGTCTGATCTGGAGGGGTAGTTTATTCCAGAGCCAACGATGCTCATGTGGAAGCTTTTGTCAAGCATCACTTGGTACCTCGTCGCCGTCGTTGTCGTCAGACCATGCGTGACATCGTTCAGGATTGTAATCAATGTAATGTATCACGAAAGCAATGCTGTAACAATCGTTCTAGAAAATAAAAAAGATGAAATTGTGAAAGACAGTTCATTTCCCTGTTGGAAAGTGTCACAACCATGTCGACGTCCATGTACGATGAACCTTTATTCAAGTCACCGTGTAGTATGATTGTGGCGGGACCCAGTCAATGTGGGAAAACAACCTTCACCAGACAACTATTACAACATGCCAAACGGTTGTTTGATCGAGCACCCAAACGCATTGTTTACTGTTACGGAGAATCTCAACCGTGTTTTCATACCATGCAAAGGCAAGGGATTTATTTTCACAAAGGGATTCCTTCCAACATTCATGCTCTATTTCCTCAAGATCAAACACCCGGTGTTTTGGTATTGGACGATTTAATGCGGGATTGCAGCGAAGATCAACATGTGGTTAATCTCTTTACCAGAGGATCTCATCACAATGATGTGACTTGCATTTACTTGACGCAAAATCTATTTCAACCAGGCACGTATGCACGTACCATTTCATTAAATTCGCATTATGTGGTGGCTTTTATAAACCCGAGAGATGCGGTGGGTGTTCGTAATTTGGCACAACAAGCTTACACTGGGCGTGTTGGATTTGTGATGGATTGTTTTCAAGATGCCACGAGTGAACCCTACGGATACCTACTGTTTGATCTTCATCCGTCATCCCCCGATGAACTGCGCCTTCGAACGAATGTCTTTCAAGGTAACACCATTATTTACAAAAGAAAAAAAAAAAACTCGCGTTAGAATAGTCGATTTCATTTGTTTCCACTACATAATTATGGCAACAAGGTGGCCCACGGATGAAGCGGGCAATCTTCGGACTTTGGGTATTGATGATTTCGATGATTTCAGTGCTCGCGAAATCTTGGATGAACTAGAGGAATCGAACCGAACCGCCACTGAATTTGATTCCCGTCGATTCCTTCGTGAAACCTTTGGGGATAGCACAGTCAATCGTGTTCAACAACAACAAACTCCTCCTCTAGCTTACGATCCTCTCACCACCTCCATTGCTAGTAGTTTTGGTTATGGTTCTTCTCCTCTCAACACCCCACCTCATCTAAGAAATATTTTTTCTACCGGAGTGGGATTGTCATCACCTAACGCCAGGGTAGCACAACCTCATCGCCCTCGTGTGATTGCGTACAAAGGAACACCTCCCACAGGACCACTTCGGTCATCACCCGAATTGACTTCATTACGAACACCTCCTCATTCCATTGGAGAAGCAGGGGTGGGATTGGCATCACCATCACCACCAACCAGTCTTAAACCAAGAACCTCAACTCCTGTGGCAAGAAGAAGAAGGCGTGTACAACAACAACAACAGCAGCAACGACGCCGTATTGGGCGTCTTCGGCGTAGGGTACGTCCTCCTCCCCGCGTGACAGGTGCTGGAGGAACAGCGACAAGTTCAGCAAGAACATGGGTCAATCGAGTACGTAACACCCCGCGCACTCAGCAAACGGTACAAAATTTACAACGTCAAGCCGATGAGGCAACAAGAGGCAGGCGCATTGCGGCAGTCACTGAAACGAGAACGATTACAACCACGAACAAAGGAGCCAATCAACGACCACGATTGACTCGAATCTCGACGCGTCAAACGCAAAATAAAATTCAAACAGGGTGTGTTTCCCTCATTCAGTTACTACCATGTCTCAAGAAGGTAACAACGAAAAAAGTTGTCAGACCATGTGTGCAGAAGAAATCAACGAAGACAGCGGGGTTTGTGAAGAGAGGAACAACGAAGACAATTGTCAGAGTGTGATAGTATCCATGTTGTTGAAGGCAGCCAGCCCAGTAGAACAACGGGAGACTTTGAAATCAGCCACCTTTGAAGAGATGGATACGATTGCCTGTTCGTGCATTCATCTCCTCACCATTATCTTTGGTTTGGAGGTGGACATGGCTGAGAAAATCAGCAAATACAAGCAACTGCACTACTTTGAATGGGATTTGGAAACGTTGCTGAGACATGCAGACCAGGCCGATCTGTATGAAGACTACTTTGGAGATGATGATGATGAATCCATACCGCAAACATCGCTACCCAAGCCGCCGCCCAAGAAACGTAAAGCTGTCAGTACTGCAGTGAAAAAGAAGAAGAACAACAAGAAATCAGAGAGTTCAAAAGTCATCAACCCAGAGTAATTCCGTCATTCCACCATGGACCGCTTAGGAAGAAACGCACGGTTTTTACAAACGCTTGTGAAGAGCACACCAGCCCTACGTAAACGTCTCATTCAAAAAGCCACCAAGGATCAATTTGACACATTGAGTGAAGTATCTTTAAATCTGTTGAAAGGAAACATCCCATTAAGTCGCGCCAAGTTAATGAGATTGAAAGAAGAAGCCAAGAAAATGAGGCCTTTGGCCAAGAAAAAGACCTCTGTCAAGCACAAAAAGAACATCTTGAATCAACGTGGAGGATTCTTGGCCACCCTGGCTTCCCTGCTGATTCCCGCGGCCATAGATTTGTTAGTCGGTGCCTTCAAGAAACACTAGAAAAAGTATAAACACAAGCATAAAGTATCATCGTCCACATTTTCAACAACACCATGAGTCGTGCAAGACGTATGGCCCTTGTACCAGAAAATCTTCTTGTCACGATGGTACAAGAAAAAAAATTCAACACATCACCCTACATTCGTTCTCTGACCAACATGGATCTTGAAATGAAAGCCATCCTTGATGATACCACCATTCCACCGGATAGGAAAATGATGCTTTACGATCAACTGATGAATTGTTACAGAGGTGTATTGGCACAATATCAATCGCAAGTACCGCCTGTACGTATTATCAAAGAAAAACCTGCCAAGAGACCAAGAAGACTTCCTTTTGCCACACCTCTGGATACAACCGCTCTTGTACCACAACCACAACCACCAGCAGCTGATCCACAAGGATCAGCTGGTGAAATCCTCGAAAGTTTGCAATCCATGTTTACACCCGCCATCGCCTCCACATCAAGCACGACGTCATCCGCCTTCTTAACTCCACCCGCTACTGTGCACCCAGAAAAGGTCTGTCAAGAAAACAACCCGCCTCCAAACGCATCTTCAGTCCTGCTATGACCAGAGCCAAAAAAAAAGAAAAAGGAATAGGCTGGAACCAGTATATTCAATGTGATGAGACGTCATTTTGAACTACTAAACAGGAAAACCTGGTATAACAGGAAAAACCGGTTTCTTTCAAACTGTGTATTAAAGTAGCCACGATGTTACTTCATTTCATCACATATCATCGAAAGTTGTTAGATGTGCATCTTTATAGAACCTCCTCAAGGAACCATGCTTTCATACGGTCCTGCGAAACCAGAACAACCACAACAGCTTCGTGGTTTCTGTAAAAACACATTTACCACCTTCCATGCGAAAACATTTCCCTACACCTGTTACACAAAATGCTACAAAGATGGTGGCTGTGCTTTCTTCACCAAGACAGACAAGTTGGATGATTACTCTGCCGTGTTGCTGTACAAAGTGAAACCACTCTACAAGCATCTTCCACCGCCGACGAAGGGCTAACGCTCGAAACGTCAGCACCTCCCTTTTACCCTACGGTGGTATAACTTACTTAATCAATTCGTTTTGATTATCCCAATTTCTTGTGTTTCAATTTCTCACCGACGCAGCACCAGTTTCTTTAGAAACTATCCACACAATATACTGTAGATATACACATTGATTTTTAATACAGAGCAGCGAATATTCTTATGACAGACATTGTGAAAATTGCTACAGTCACCCCAATCGACAAAAGTGGCCTCGACACCGATCCCTATAACTATCGTTCCATTTCCACTCTATCGCCGTTCTCAAAGTGTTCACGAACAACTTCAACGTTTTATCGAAAAACACCTAATATTATTTAACCACCAACTTGGCTTCCGCAAAGGACACTCAACAGAACAAGCAATTCTAGAAATTTCCGACCGCCTAAAACCCGCAATTGATAACAAAAGAATCACCTGTGGCCTGTTCCTAGACCTTTCAAAAGCTTTCGATACTGTATACCACCAAATTTTCCTTGATGAACTTCAACGATATGGAATACGTGGAACACCCCTACATTGGTTCAAAAACTTTTTAAATAATCGCAAACAATATGCAAGAATAGCAACTACGGACTCTGACACTCTAACCATGACATGCGGTATTCCTCAAGATTTTACGCTCTTTCCTCTGCTCTTCTTTCTCTATATCAATGATATTCTGAACTGCCCAAAGAAGCTCCTGTATAGACTTTTTGCCGATGATACTAACGTATTTTATTCTGGAGGAGTTATTGAAATAATGAATGAAGAATTTGACCAGTATTATACTACTGTTCAGTTAACAAATTATCTATAAACATGAAAAAAAAAACAACTATAAAGAAGGCGCAAATTGTCAAAATACATGATATAGAGCAAAAAGACTACATTAAATATTTAGGAATGTATATCGACAAACATATTAAATGGGTTCAACAAATTAAACATGTTAAAAGATAAAATTGCAAAGAGTACTGGAAAATTAACGAATTAAGTTATTATGTAGACCTCAATTCACTCATTCAGATTTATGTAATAGATATAGATAATTACTTCGGCTCGCAGCATTATTGGATATAATGCAGGCAGCTGCGGCCTCAGTCTGCAATTATATCACCGAATGTCGCCGTCCTTTTGTATGTTTGTGGAAACAATAAATTAAACAATTCCTGGCGTTCAATGGATGTTTTTATTCAATGTAACGGCTACATAAGCTTTTGTTTTCATGAGTATAACATGACATGCACGTGTGAAAAGTGCAACCAGAAAAGAGTTAATGACCGTTTGTCAAGGTAGATGCAATTTGCATATTGCTCGACAAACACAGTTGTTTCTGAAAGTCAACTCATTGTCGTTTGGAATTATGGCGGAAAGCTGCTGGGAAATCAGTGCCGAGGAAGAATGATTTCTCACGCAGTCAACATTTACTGTTAAGGCTGTTACATCGGATGAATATGATGCTAAGTACTTACTTTCAGTTTGTCGGAAAATGCGCGTTTATGTTAGGGTTTTAGTTTTCATTATCAATTATCTCATTTATTCGTTTGGGTTCACATTACTTTCTTCAAATAAACATGTCAATCACTTAATCGTGGGGAAAATGATCGGAAATGAACAGTGACAGATTAACCACTTAGATGTAAGTAATACTCCATTAGTAGCACGTGGAAAAGGAAAAAAATGTCCTGTACCTTTTGTAGCTACAATACCTGAATGTAAACGATCAACAGCGTCGAGGAGGAATTACACACGTGATTTTATTCAATCGTGTGTGGTTTGCTAACGTGAGTTTATCGAGACATAACGTAGTGTTGGAAGCAATCTCAAGATTCTCAACAAGTCGTTGCAGTTCTTTTAGTTTTGCGTAGTTGTGTGTAACCTGATATGTTGTAATAGTTGTTCAGAAACAAGAGACGGCAAGACACGAGGAAGTGTCTCACCAGTGGATATACCCATGTAAAGCATGCTGCATTATTATAGCTAAAACACACAGCATTATTTTTAATAATGCAGCTTGTTTTAGGTTTAGTAATGCTGCGTGGCTTAGTAGTGCTGCGTGTCGATTTAGCACGTGTAAGATTAGCCCTGATAATTTCCCTGCAACCAAAAAAGACCGCACCCGTTTTTCTCATACACTTACTTTGCATTTTTTTTCTCTCGGCATTCAATGATATAATGCAGACAGAAAACAATGGGTTTGGATGACGATCAGTAATTATTACACCCTTATTTATCCTTACTTAAATTATGGGATTATGAGCTGGGGAAACACCTACACCACACATTTAACCAAAATCCGCAATGCACAAAATAAATGCGTCAAGAGCATTTTCTTCACGCACAAGGGGAAAATGCCACCGCTTACTTGAATCTAATGGGAATTCTTAACGTGGACAATGTGTTCAAGTTGAAAACCGCCATATTCACCTTTAGAATACTCAACAATCAAGTACTTTCCGCCTTCGCTAATTCTATAACCACCGCGTCAACACTTCATTCGTACAATACTAGATTTTCTTCAAATTGTAATTTCAGCAGAATAAAAGCACGTACCAATTATGGCAAAAAAACATTTGCATTCATCTCTTATAAAATCTGGGATTCTATAGACCTTCATATCAAACAATCCAGCTCCGTATTCGCATTTAAGTCTAAATATAAACAACTGCTCCTCTTAAGCCAAACGTAGACTCTAACAATCCTAACTTAGTCCGAACATGGACATTTTTTCTGATCTATCCCACTCTTGTTCTTCATCGTCAGCAGTGACCAACTCGAAAGCTTTCAGCTCCCTTGGCCACTGCACACGATACATCAACAAAGTAATTCATCTCGTTTTTTCTTCCTTCAATTTTTCCTCTTGGCTTATTTTAATACCTCTATTGTAACTATGTTTTTCTCTTGTAATCGTCGTGTAAAAAATAAAATTGAATTGAATTGAATATGTAATTAATCTACCTTCAGAATTTTAAAATGAGACACCAACGTACACATTCATTGTCCCTGTTACTAAAAGAACACCTAGTTATTACCCTACTTTAAGTTGCACAGAAGTTGCTTTAGAAGCGCTAAAACGACATCAATAATCGGCGTAAGTTACAATTTTAAGGGGACGATAACCAAAGTATGTTTTGTCAGCAGAATGCTTGGTTCTTGTTTCTCACTTGTAGTAGGATAAGTCAGCTTATAAAAAACTCATGCCAGGCCAGCTGCTAACAAACGAGTTAGCCTGTTCGCGCTGTCTGTATTATTAAGGGCCTGGGAGTATTATAGATATCAACATTTTTTTCTTGTATAGATATGTATGACCTTATAATATTCTCAGTGCCTTTTATAGCATTTTCCATGCAACTAAAGAGATTGAACTGATTGTATTTCCTAACTTTCTTTCTCTTTTTAGAAAACTGATATGATTTTTTCCCTTTTTCTAAGGTTCTGAAGAGTCTAATAACGAAAAAGGTAACCAATGTGTGCTCTTTCTATCAACCTCACATTCAGTGAATTCCCGCTGACAAAACTGTAAACCATGTGTATGAAAGGGCAAATGGTGTGGTCACGTTAGGATCAAGGGGCTCTCATTACCGGGTGAATTCAACTTTTTCAGATCACTTAGACCTTGGATTACACGACTTTAAAATTTATTTTAAGGACGAAGGCATATTTGACATTGTAACGCATTCCAACATTCTTATAACACCTTAACAGACGAGAGGAAACTTCACCTTTATTTCCCCGTTCTGTCCTCATCTAGTGTACAATCTAATTCATTTAGGTCCTAAATGTCTTGTAGTATATACCTGCTTGTTTAATGTTTTGGAAATGTTTCAGCTACCACTTGTGATAAAGAGAAGTTAACTCTTCACGCTGTTTATCTCACTGTCAACGCCGTTATGCTACTGATTATCATTATACTGACGGCCATTATTTGGAGAATGCGCAGACATCCAGGTGAGGAAAATTTGTATTAGGTGATCCCTAAGAAAAAACGCTGTCAGAAAGTAAACTGTTTGTAGGAGATAACATTCATAGAAATATTCAGAACAAAAATTTAATAACCTTTTTTATAAATGCACACTTCCCGCGCTATCATGTTAATTATTGTCTTTCTTTATGGCAAATCACTATTGAGGAGACCACTAAAAATTGGATATAATAAATTGAAATACTTAACAATATTCTCAGAAATAGAGATAAATATTTCCAAAGCCTCTTAACACCGAAATAGAAGAGAATAGTTGTTTTAGTGTATACCAATAAAACAACCTCTGTAGGGAGTCTAAGCCATGACAGTGACGACAAGAACAACAAAACAGGCCAGTGATAAGTTTTATCTGCCTACCTTTTTTGCGACTGGCGCCAGGCTCGTTTCATGATGATTTTACTTCCTTTCTATTTCAAATGGAAAAATGTTTCAATTTTTACTGTTGGAAATTCATCCAGAAGCTCGTCAATATATTTTGCAGTTCAACACTGAGGCGTCCTCGAGGAAACTGAAGAGTAGGTGTACAACCAAAAATCTTATCAGCTTGTAGTTTGCGTGTGCTGTTTCAGTGTCATTCACAGTAGCGCTATTGTTTGGTCCCTTCTTAATAGCGGTCGTATTGTGCTTAATTTCTCTATCGATACCTCTCGGAAACAGCTTTAACACTAGCATTGATGCCTGCCATTTCTTTTTTTAGTTGCTTTGTTGCCATTTTGTTTTTCTACAACCAAAACTCGTTGGCACAAGGAGTAACCAGAACCCCCTGTGTTCTTGACCTATTAGAAAGTGACTAGTGTTGAATATTCCGAGGTGGATAGCCAATCAGATTGCCCCAAATACCAAGGTTGCTGAGTTGTAAAACGATTCATCTCTCATTAGTCTTTTAATCATTTTTATATTTTAGCCCTACCAAGGGAAAACCGGTAAGTAAAAAAGTCCGCTTTTACCTTTGGATGAGCTCAAACTTTAAACTTTACCTTAACTAACTAAATAAACCCTCAACGTAAATACATTCCTAGCCTTTTATTTCAGAGTTATATTTCTGAGTTATACAGAGATGTTTGACAGTCACTTGAACATTTGACAGTTTATTGCTATTGTAAACAATCATGGAATCATAAATAATTTTTGAAAACATTCCGTACAAAGATGCAAAAGGTTGTTACTATTGTTACCCTTTTCCCACCATAAGACAACTGATTATCTTTAACAACTTTCTCGTCCTACCCGCCTTCTTCCATGGAGCATATGCCGGAGTATTGCGATGCTTGAAGACGGCATCTTAAAGCGATTCATGGCACCTGAAGTTACACTTATAAAAATTGTCTTTCAAGTACCCCTTAAATACTGCCAAATATTTTCAAAACCAAAATGGAGAAACGGGACGCAGTTCTAAATTAGTTACTTATTGTAACCCATGAAGATAACTTTGATAATATTTTAGTACACCGATGCCTTTAAGCGACTGCTGCGTGGTACGGCTAACAGCTTACTACACTGACTATATCAGTATCGTTGCCTTTTCTTTGCAGAAGAACATGCTCGCGATGCAAAGACACTATAGCCATGGTAAATTGTTTCAGGCCTTGTTTATATACAATTATTTTCCTCATAAGAAGAAACATTTGGAGTGGTAGATTCAACACACATGTAAAGAGGTCCCTGATAGAATAAGCACTTCGAGCACTGAGCTATGTTGGGTATAAGGACTGCCGTTAAAAAGAAGCTTTCAGTAAAATGTCTATGTTTATTCCCTTGCTATGTGCTGAAATCACCTTTCTGTTAGGTTTTGTCCTTGCCATACTCTCTTCAAACAGAATCTTAAATTCAGAATTTTTCTCCCGGGCAATATTTGAGTCTCAGGCCTTAGCACTGGTAAACACACTCCACCACTGCTGCAAAGAGATGTCAGACTACATGTAGTTTTCAAATAGAATCAGTTAATTGTGTTAAATATGGAATAAACAAAGCTGACATGGGCTCGAATATGGTCTCACTTCACAGAATCCCATGGTGATAGAAACTGAAAGAGGGGCAAAGTCTGGTAACGTAACTTACGAAATTCCAAACAAAGGAGATTACATGTCGCTTCACCCTTCAACAAGAAGCTGGGAAATAAAACGCGAACAAGTCAATATTGTTAAAGTTATCGGTAAAGGAGCATTTTCTCAAGTTGCCAAGGCAACTGCTTGGGACATAAGTGGGAATCATCAGAAAACAACAGTGGCGGTAAAAATGTTAAAAGGTACATGTACATAAACTACGGATTCTTAGTCTATGATATTAACTTGGTTTTGTCAATTAATTAACTTAATACAGAAAACATTAAAAACTCACTCCGATCATATCTGCATTGTCACGTTTATCAACAGCTGTTCCTTTTTCCCTACTACCCAAAATCGCCTTTAAAAATTTCTTAACACAACTTTTCTTCAGCCTGCTGGTTGCTAATTTCGAATTTTTAAGAAGACAAGGTCATTGATATTCTACATGCTTTTCCTTCAAAGTTGTATCGATCTTACCAAAGTTTATTCTTACCAAAGTATGGCTTTAGAAAATGTGTTGAAAATGTAAGGTAAATATATTTTATTCTATCTGTTGATCAGCGGATGCTCCTGAGTCAGACAGGAAGGACCTGTTGTCAGAACTGGAGTTGATGAAAAAACTGAAGCCTCATCCTCATGTTATCAAGTTGATTGGATGCGTAACAGAGTCTGGTAAATTGACTTTGATGATGGGTTAAGAAAGAACACACATTATAATACTTAAGAAACAAACAGTCAATCATCGGCCTTTTAACTTAACAGTTGATGCATTAAGTGTTGCAGAAAATCTCTCGATTTGTTAAAAGGTAATGTTGGTTTCAGATCCATTGCTCGTTCTCATTGCGTATGTGCCGTACGGTGATCTGCTGGGCTACTTGAGAAAGAGTCGAGGGCTCAATGACACCTATTTCAAAGACCCAGATGTTAAGCCGCAAACGAGTTTAATAGCTGAGCAGCTTTTGAGGTTTGCCTGGCAGATTGCTGATGGAATGTGTTATTTATCCTCTAGAAAGGTATCTAAATAGCTAATGATTACCATGTCACTCGTTGCTTTAATTATAAACCGTGAATACCTAAAGGTCTATCGCGTCACGTTGAGCGGATGTAAGGCACAAAACGATTTACTTGTGTCCATTACACTGGTAAAGTTAACTTCTTTGCCTAATCTATATAAAACAATCCATAGAATAGGTGCGTTGGCGTTTTTCCTTCCTCCCTACATTTAGTAGTGACTATTAATAGTCGTGCGGATAATTTAAAGAGTCGTAAATGTTGTACTTTCATGTAGTTCTTTCTCCATTCCTCCTTTCCCCAGATAAAGTTCTTCACTACAAATCATGTTGTAGAAAGGAAAATTCAAGCATCAAGCCCAGGCATCTTACTCTGTGAAACGTTTATGTTCATAAGCATCATGCATCTTGCAATTAATCCTAGGTGACGTTGACGACTGTATGTGGACTATGAGAAATATAAAAACAACGAATTTAGTTGATGAAAACTCTTCTATAGATAATCCATCGAGACTTAGCTGCACGGAATGTTCTTGTTGGTGAAGGAGAGAAGTGTAAAGTGACTGATTTTGGAATGTCAAGAAGCGTAGAGCAGGACGACATTTACACCAGAAAGAGTAGGGTAAGTCAGTACTTGTTTGCTTAAGGTTCCCCATATAAATATTACTTTATAGTAGAAACACCCAGGTGATTATATTAAATCGCACGCTCTGATTGGTTCGCTATCTCGGATTATCAGCCGACAATCACCTCGACGATCAAAATGGCTGCCAGTCGTGCGCGCGCTTTTGATGAAATAAAATTTTCTCGTGTTGTAAAATGCTTTTCTTTTTTTTTTGGAAATAATCACCCGTGTATTTATTCTAAAACAGTTATTCGCCTCAGACTCAGTGATTCTAGGTGAATATTCACTGAGCCTGAGGCGAATAATTGTTAATTAGCCGAGGGTGAGATCATTACAGAGAAACTTCGGAGCGAGGCCATCAATGCGTCGATGAGGTCAATACGTCAAACCGAGGTCTGAGATATCCTAGTAATGACCAAGAGGACAATGCTAATAAGTTATTTGTTATATGGCCTTTTTAGCACTGTAAAAGCAGAAGGGTTTTTCAATAATTATCCGCTTGCGCGCGCAAGAGGTCATTAAGGTCATGTTCACTCAGCCGAAACACACCTGACCATGCGATCGAAACCAGTAGTGACAGAAGAAGCAGTTTCTTTGAAAACTAAACTCTTGCTCATGTTAATGTTTTTTCTTTAATTTTCACATTGCCCTGTCATTACAAGAAAACCTTGCCCGCTCATCAACCTATCAGAGCGCGCGTACTATTGTAGCCATATACACAGCCCCCTGTATTATATCTCAGCCCCCTGCGTATTTCCCACAAATAAAAAGTTAATTTAAGCCCTACTTTGCAAAACTTGACACAACATTTTAACCTATTTCCTTACTGCTGTTTAATTCATTTCTGTTATGTAAAATACCAATATTTGATAACAGACTTATTGCATCGGAAAAACTCTCTAAAGGAGAAACTAAAGTTTGTAATGCCAAACATTTTAAGATTCTTCTTATGTCTTCATTGCAAGTGTGCTGTATGTAATGACAGAGTATTGTAAGTTTTCCTAAATGCCCTATGCTTTCAATAATGATTTTCCACACTTACTGTTTGGAAAAATGACCACACTAGATTCTACGCCTAAAAGAAGAAATGGTATTGTTTGAAGCTGTTTAATTATTACCACGTCTGATGCAAACCAAGAAGCAAACTGTATACCTTTTTCCACCCTCTAATAATAATAATATAATATTTGGTTTTTTTTTTTCAATTTTTTTATTTTATTGGTGTTAGAGCTTACAGTACAAGGAAAACTATAATAATAAAAAAAAAACTATAAAGGTATTTATATGCGTTACAATTTGTTTTACATACAGTGCATACTTCTACAGAAGATTTCCATATATTTCTTTGAATTCAGGCAGTTTGTTATTTTGGGTCGCGATTTCTCTTTGTATATTAAGTCTTTCTTTTAAGAGTGACAGAATACTTTCGAAGCATAGTTTTTCATCGTGCAAGCATTTACAGAATATAGAGTATTTCGCGATGAGGAGCGTGTAGTTTAAAGAGTACGCGTGCGTCTTTTTCTCAAGAATTCCATATAAAATCATACTGTTTGATAATGTGATCTTTTCTTTAGTTTTGCTGGACCACCAGTTTTGAAATAAATTCCAGAAAAATAAAGTTGAAGAGCAGTGTAAGAACATGTGATCTAAAGAGTGTCTGTCAGTGAGACATTGAGGGCATAAATCACTATCTGATATTTTGGCTTTAAAAAGGCTAACTTTTGTTGGAAGGATATTATGAATAAGCTTATATTGAAACATTGATATCTTTATGTCATTTTTTATCTGGAAGGGTAATTCATAAACTTTGTTTAGGTTTGCTCGGTTAAAACCATACCTTAAAATTTTGCTCTCAGCGGTTGGGGGTGAAAATACGTGTTTTAACATCGCGGAGTAGACGTTTTTGGTAGAAATTATGTTTGTTTTATGATTTCCATTTTCTACTGTTGTTTCCCAGGGAGTTCTTTTAATTGTTACTTTCCAGTCATTCGGAATGGAATTGATCAATCCAAAATATAAAGTAAAAGGTGTTTAAGATGAAATTTCTCGGAGAATTTTTCAAAAGAAAGGAAACTACCATCATTTTGGAGAAGGTCCTTGATACGTAGAATATTTTTTTCGAACCAATTTTTGTAAAAAGATGTTTTACCCCCGATTTTTATGCTACGGTTGTTCCAAATTATTTCGTTTTGTAGAGATGTGTTGTTCTGAAAGGCTTGTTTTGAGCTCTGCCAATGTTTTAAGACTTCGTGATAGAAGCCCGGGAGGCGGTTAAGTTGCAGCGAGTTGATATCATAATTGCAGTGTGTCAGAAAAGAGAGGCCTACATGATCTTCTAAAGCGATCTCGGGAATTATCTTCCAGGACGCGTCAGTATTGGTTTGCAAACGCGGTATCCAAGCAACCTTTAAAGCTTTATTCATGATGTTAAAGTCAGTCATTTTAAGACCGCCGTGTTTTTTTTCACCAATAATAGTTGATTTTTTTATCTTTGCGGGCTTTCCGTCCCAAATAAAATCAAAAATCAATTTCTCGATTTTTTTGATAAAATTGTCTGGGATAACAAGAACAGATGCATTGTAGATTAATTTTGAAAGTCCAAATGTTTTAACGATGTTTATTTTTCCGTAGAGTGTTAGATTTCTTCTCTTCCAACTATTAAGCGTCTTTTCTAAGTTCCGGATTTTCTCTGCAAAGTTTAACTCGGTGGTTTTATTTGTGTCATACGAAAAGAAGATACCAAGAGCTTTTATTGGGTCCCGCGGCCAACGAAAGCCAAAGGGAGTTTCGGTTTTATTTTTCCATCGACTAAGCCACATTCCTTCGGACTTTGTTGTGTTAATTTCTAGACCGGAGAGGTTTTTGAACTTATCAAGTAGAGTTAGTAAGTGATAAACAGAATCCAGGTCACGAACAAAAATAGTGGTATCATCTGCGTATAGAGAAACTTTAATTTCTTTCTCACCTACATTGATACCTTTTATGCTGGTATCATTTTTAATTTCTCTTGCGAGTATTTCTATGCCAATTACGAACAAAAGTCCGGACAACGGACAACCTTGTCTAACACCTCGTTCTACTAAAAAGAATTCCGATGCAAATCCATTGTTAAGAACACAGCTGGAAACATTGTTGTATAAAATTTTAACCCAGTTTTTGATGTTCGGCCCAAAATTGAATTTTTCAAGGCAGGAATTTATAAAATCCCTTTCTATGGTATCGAATGCTTTTCTGAAGTCTATAAATAGGGCGATTCCCGGAATATTGTTCTCTTCTGTGTAGTTCATGATGTCGGAAATTAATTTTCGTTTAATATAATATTTGTAATAATAATAGTAATAATTTATTAGGGACGGACCATTAGAAAATTTATGGGGGGGGGGGGGGTGGGGAAAAAAACAAAAAAAAATTCATGCAGGAGAAAATGCCAAGAAAAAAAATTAATGCAGAGAAGAAGGTAAAGAAAACAAAATTAATGCAGAAGGAAGGTCCAATTGTGAATTTTCAGCGAGTCTGAGTTTCTGATTTCTGATTTTTGTTCAAATCAACAATATTACCAGGCACAATATGAATAAACAAAAATCACTTTCTTCTTATTGAAAGGAGACAATTAAAACCTTGTTTTTGTTTTAAATTGTAGCTAGTGTACCTACAACATATACTGTATACTGTATTATAATAAAATGGGAGAGGAATTCCAGAGGGCAGGGACTGAAAAAATGCACAGGGAAGCCATCCACTCCAAGTGGCTTCCTCCTCTCTCACTGTGTGTACATTTTCGAAAAAATTTTGCATTAAAGTGGCCTGTATCCTTTGATCTGTTGTGAGTGTAGAATAACTTATAAAGCACAAAAACATAGATAGCGAATCAAGATTTCACTGTTTAAAAAAAATTCGTGCAGAGGGGTTTACCTGAAAAAAAAAAACAATTCCTGCACAATGGCTACGCTGAGCGGGTAAGATTTCCTTGTGATGACCGAGCATGATAAAAAAGTTTTTCAATTTTTTTTTTAATATAGACATTGTCTTATTTTCAAAAAAAAAACTTCTGGTTTCGATGGCATGGTAAGGTGTGTTTCGGTTCAATAAACATGATAATAATAATAATATTTATAATAATAATAATTATTATAATTTATTATATGGCTACAATTATATGGCTACAATAGTGCGCGCAATCTGACTGGCTGCTGAGTGGGCAAGATTTTCTCGATGACCGAGCAATTTTTTTTTAATATAGACAAACGTTGTCTCATTTTCAAAAAATTGTTTCTTCTGTCACTTCTGGTTTCGATCGCATGGTCAGGTGTGCTTCGGTTCAATGAACATGACCTCGAATGGCATCTTGCGCGTGCAAGCAGTTATTGAAAAACCTGTTTTTTTTTTTTTAGTCCCAAAAGGCCATATAATAAATAACTTATTAACCTTGTCCGTTCGGTCGTTACAAGGAAACCTCAGACCTCGCTATCGCTCAGTCAATACATCAATGCCCTGGTCCGAGATTTCCCTCTAATGACCTCACTCTCTGTTAATAAGTAGTATATGATAATAATAATGATAATAATTACAAGTAATGATAAAGTACAAAAACAATAATTCCTCGCGAGGCGAGGCCGAAGGCCGAGCGTAGCGAGGTTACTAATCTTGTCGGTTCCGGTCAGACCACGTGGCTCGCAAGCCCGAGTAAATCGAGCCGAGAGTTTTTATATATGTATATATATATATATATTTATATATATGTTTATATATATCTATATTTTAAAGGTGTCCGTTCGCAGGCCAGGTTACCTGGCAATAGTAACGCACTTGAGAACGCTTAATTTCCGCCATTATTCGGTGATGCCTTTTTGAAAGTAATGTAAATTTTGTGGAAACCGATTTCACTCGTCCTGGAAGTACATCCCAGCAAGGTGATCTCCAAGATATTCAAGAAATATTAGCACGAGATCGTCGCCGAGTAAGTTCGAATACCGTGAAAATCAACACGAGGAAAGCACGACTCAAAGCAGGGATAGAGAAACGACAGCAGGGAGAATAACAACAGAAATCGCAGCCAAGACAACAACTGCTCGCTCCAGAAAAAGGCAAACGAAACAGCAGGGAAATGGACCAGGAATTCAATCAAGTTAGTTTTGAATTTGAATGTGTTATTGATAGAAATACAGGACATGAGTGAACGATTACATAACGAAATATATTGGTGTACTACATTTAGCAAAACGACTTAGAAGGGACACCGAGTAAGAACGACTTCAACGATTGGAGATGTCTCTGGAAAATAATTCTATTAGTCTAAAACCGGAATCGGAAGACGACCAACAGATTACAAGAGAATGTAAATAGGTATTTTTCATAATAAAACGATAGCGTTTCCAGTTTGAAGTAATTTCCAACACAGAGAGTTGCAGTTGTTAGAGCAATCATTTATAACGATGTGATCTGATATCATTGCAACAGTGAAAATATTGTAAATTTTCTTGATCTAGCAGTTATGTTAAACATTTTCAACAGAATGTATACCCTGTGTCACTATAAAGTACTGGTTCTGCAATATTATCAGTGATCAATGTGATCATTTTAAAATAAAGCAAATGTGATTACTGAATTCTGAGTAGTATTTCTCTTTGCTATATATATATATATATATATATATATATATATATATATATATATGTATGTATTCTCTGATTGAAAGGTTTCAATAATATTGTGTAGAGACAAGTTTCATAGCCTTTTCACAATGGGTCAGTTTTACCTTAGAGTGCAATGACCCCCCCCCCTGATAATATTGCTATCTAGAACCCCTGCCCTTTTTCACAAATGAAATGTTAATTCAAGCCTTAATTTGCAAAGTTAGACATAACATATTAACTTTGTTACTTTCTGCCGTTTACTTTATTTTTATGTCAAATATCAATATTTCATAACAACCACAACATGCAATTAACCTTTTACATTGGAAAAACTTTATAAAGAAGAAAATAAATTTTGTAATGCCAAAATGTTTATGATGTTTCTCATATATTCATTGCAAGTGTGCTGTATGTAGTAACAAGTGTTTCAAGTTTCCTAAATGCCCTATGCTTTCAATAATGATTTTCCACACAAACTTTCTAGACAAATGACTGCACTAGATTCTAAGCCTTTTAGAAGAAATGGTATTGTTTGGAGCTGTTTTGATTACTACCACCTCTGATGGAAAGCCTATTAAGAAGATTTTTGTATTGCTTTTAGTAGTAGAGTAACAATAACTTTACCAAGATTAAGACATGAATCCCACCCCATAAAAATATATTATGTTTAACATAAAAAATATAACAATAATAATATCAATACCAGTAATAATAATAGTAATGATAATAATAATGATAATAATATAATGATAGTTCTTCTCGTTACTATATGTCATTGGTTACAGTTCAATACCTCTGGCTGCCATGACTTTTTTGATGAAATACCGTCCTTATATTAAATCTTTCTTCTGCAGTTTTTATAATAGAAATTTTCATATATTCAAAATAATGTACTATTCTATGGTTGGGTATGGATATTTTGCCTGTTTCTGTAACAGCACAATTAAACTTTCATGTGGTATATACTTTTGACTGATTGATGTTGATTTCACATTATTTTTTTACAGGAGTACGTAGTGCAGCAATCTTTTTGAACATATTAAGATTTCAATAACTCTTTCTTACATGTATTGTTTTTATGATATGACCTAAAAATAGCACAACCACATACTATACAGTGGGCACTCACTATTACCAAACCTTTATTCAAAGCTTTTGTAGAATCCAATTGTTTTACCCCCAATTTGTTGATATGGCATCTCTTTTGAGGGAAGGGGAATTTTTCTATCTACCACTGGGGGTACCATTGCAACTGGAAAGAGTACACACATTAAAACATGCACTATTCATAATGCTCTCAATTGTGGTTACCCGGGAATGAAATAATGACTGCAGTAGACAATAAAATATCTAATCAGAAGATTCTTCTTACAATGAATCTCATGCAATTATAACCAAAAAAACATAAACAAAAAATAATTGGAGCGTTCAGCTCATCCTCTGTGTAAGAACATATTGTGTTCAAAAGTGATGTACAACAAAGAAG
This sequence comes from Ricordea florida, assembly GCA_949710005.1. Taxonomy (NCBI): domain Eukaryota; kingdom Metazoa; phylum Cnidaria; class Anthozoa; order Corallimorpharia; family Ricordeidae; genus Ricordea; species Ricordea florida. Next base: position 15,238,500 of record OX453274.1, on the reverse strand, counting down.
ACAAAGCAGTAGAGACTAAGAAAATAGAACTAAAGAAAAAAAACACAGGTTTTTACACCGTGGTAAACACAAGCATTCATATCAACTCTCCAAGATTTCACCTGCAAAAGATTTACAATCATTTTCAATTTGTGTTAAGTGAATATTATTGTGATACTTCATCGACTCTGTATTCCCTGTCAAGATAATAAATAATTTTACTTCTATTCCCTCTGGTGCAATCTCAGTGGCAGTGAAAGAGCTAAATGAAGGTCAATTTTTAAGCACTGTGTTGAGCGGTATACTGATCATGTAATTTGCACCAGGTGTCACTAATTGTGTACCAAACACAGCATAAGAAATAAAATAATGGGGATTACGCTAATATAAAAAATAAAATATATAATATAAAAAAAAATAAAGAATAAAATATGAAAGCATTGTGACTTCTTCAAAAACTAGCTTCGCGAGGTTTTTGCGGGAGTCGTATTTCTAGTAATGATATAATGATTAGCGATAACCAGGAGCCCATTACCAGGAGCGTTCCTCTCCCATATTAGTCCTCTGCCCCAGCACAGTAGTAGATGGTGCTATTTTTAACTTCTATTTGCGGTAAAGAAATCAAATATATTATTACAACAACCAATCAAATTGCGCAAAGTACATGTTAATTTCTGATGCGAATTTCTACTGTTGCTTTTACAATGGCGGAAACCTCTTTCGCGGGAATATGAGTTCTTAAAATAACCACATCTACTACTGTGCTGGGGACGCCACCCAACGCATAGGAACGCTCCTCGTGATGGGCTCCTGTGATTACATAAATTGGCGTCTTATCCCTGATACGAAAACCATTATGAGTTTCTTAAAAACTAGCTTCGCGAGGCTTTGCGGGAGTCATATTTCTAGTAATTTATTTATTATACTAGAAATACGACTCCCGCAAAACCTCGCGAAGCTAGTTTTTGAAGAAGTCACAATGCTTTTAGCTATCAGCCTAATCCCCATTATTTTATTCGTTATTTCATGTTTGGTACTCAATTAGTGACACCTTGTGCAAATTACATAACCAGTATACCGCTGAACACAGTGCTTATAAATTTGCCTTCACGTAGCTCTCTTACTGCCACTGAGAGTGCACCAGAGAGAATAGAATTAATTTATGTCCTTACCCGGAATACAGAGTCGATGAAGTATCACAATAAGATTCACTTACCAGAAATTGAAAATGATTGTAAATCTTTTGCTGGTGAAGTGTTGAAGGATTTATATGAATTCTTGTGTTTACCACAGTGTAAAAACCAGTGATTTTTTTTGTTTTATTTTCTTAGTCTCTATTGCTTCGTCTGCTTTGTTGTACATCACTTTTAACGCAATAGCTTCTAATTACACCGAGGATGAGTTGAATGCTCCTATTGTTTTTTGTTTATATTCTATTGTTATCATTGCATGAGATTCATTGTAATAAGAATCGTCTGATTAGGGATTTTGTCTACTGCAGACATTATTTAATTCATTCCTAGGAAACCAGAATTGAGAACATAATGAATAGTGCATGTACTCTCTTTAGTTACATTGGTGCCCCCTGTGATAGATAGAAAATTCCTCTTTCCCCAAAAGAGATGCCATATCAACAGAAGTGTGAGATCCAATGTCATAACATTAAAAAAAAATCGGGGGGCGGGGGGAGGAGGAGGAAAGAATTGAATTGTACAAAGACTGATTAAAGGTTTGGTAATAGTGAGTGCCAACTATATAGTAGGTTGTTGTGCTATTTTTAGAACATATCATAAAAACAGTGTAAGAAAGAGTTATTTAATTGTTCATATGCTGAAAAAGATGGCTGCACTACATATTGCTTTAAAAAAATTAATGTGAAATCAACATCAAGTAGTCAACCGTATACACCAGAGGAAAGTTTACTTGTGCTGTTACAGAAATAGTCAAAATATGCCTAGCCAACCAGAGATTAGTATATGATTTTGAATATATGAAAATTTCAATTCTAAAAACTGCAGAAGAGAAATTTAATAGAAGTATGGTTTGTTATAAAAACAGTCATTGCAGCTCGAGTTATTGAAGTTGTCAAAACAAACTATAATGCCAAAATGTCAATTGCCCAAAACATAACTGTAACCAATGATATACAGTAACGATCAGAAACACAACTCAGATTTTTGTAATAAGAAATGCTTTATTTTCCAATAAATGAAACTACTATTAACAGTATTATACAAACAGTGCTTGTAAAATTTGCAATGTGTTCATTGCCAAATCTACACTGGAAATCTCTTCATAATGGAAATATAATATATTTATTATCTGGAAAATATCAATTTGGTATTTTTTTATAATATCAATATACTTAAGATCAAATTGGCCAATTTCAATGTAGCTCGTAATTCTGCCAACTGACTGAAAACGAATTGATTTGAAGAGAAGAACTGCTCATTTATAGGGAGTGAGAGAGTTTACAATATACCTGTTATTCAAATTTGTTGTGATTTTCTTTTAACACATTGTACTACTTTTAAGAGATTCCAACTTACCTGGATGATTACATGTAGCAGCTGTCTTGACTGCTTGAAAATGATTAAGTTCATTAAAAAATTAAATGTGTTGGTAAATCATGGATGTGTTGTCTGCTAAGTCAAGTAGTTTTTGTTCTTCTGTCAGTCGTTCTTGCAAACGCTTACACTTACCTATGCCCTGAAGTCTTTGGAATGGCATTGGCTGAATTACAGCATGCTGTAAAGACCGAACTCTTGATGTTGCAACAAAGGTACATCCAGCTGCTCTTTCTGATTTTCCAATGTCTATGACTACTTTATTAAGTGTTTGTCCTTATGACTTGTGAATAGTCATTGCATAGCTCAATCGAAGTGGCAATTGATGGCGAGAAAGTTTCTTGTGGTCATCTTCCCATTCAAACCGGTGAGGTGGTACAGGTATAGAAAGGGGGTCATCATCTATAAAGGCTGGACCTCTGTAGTGGGGAAAGTGTACAAGTACCGCTATGGGTAAGCATGGTGGTGGTTTATCTGGATGAAACAGAAGTTCCTGAACTGTGCCAACGGTCCCATTGCACAGTCCAACTTCTTGCCAAAGGTTAGAAGTGAACATGACAGTTGCACCTCGAGAAAGGAACACTTCAGACTGCATGCCTCCTGCATCATCAGACTTTGCAGCACTGGCTCCTATACCTGAGTGAACTGCTGATATTCTTGCAATAGGATTACCAAGTCTGCACAACTTCTCATAGTTGTACCTTGCAACATTTTCCTTATCATAGAACAGTCGTACCGCATCTTTGAAATTTTCCATGTTTACATTTTGTGGTGCTCTTTCTTGAAGTTTGTGCCAGTCTTCTTCTGTTACCATTCCATCTCTCATCCTCAATAGTAGTTCTCTAAATTCCTCTGCTTCAGGGTTATTTCCATTCTGTCGAACATTCTCATTCAATACAACCACATTTTCAAACAGAGTATAAACTGAATAGTCCTGTTGTGCTAACACAGTAGCTGCTGGTGGTGAATAAAGTGGTCTGTCTCCTACAGGTGGTAACTGTGCAAAGTCACCAAAAAGCATTACTGAGTATCCTCCTAAGGGTGTGTTGAGTTTTCCTGAAGCTTGACGTAGACGCTTGTCAACCCATGCCAAAGTTCTCTGTCCAAGCATTGAGAATTCATCTATAATGAGATAATGTTTACCCTGTAATCTGAGTTGTAGACGTTGTAAGGCTGCTCCTTGCAAATCTGTTTTGTTTAGAGTACGCACTGGTAGTTGTAAGGTAGAGTGAAGAGTGCTTCCAGCAATGTTGAAACCAGCAATTCCAGTTGTTCCTGTGAGAATACACTGATCTCCCAGAAGATGAGCCAATGCATTTATTAGAAATGACTTTCCTGTTCCAGCAGTTCCTGTGATAATCATGTGTAGAGGTTCTGTAGGTACATTTTCATTTAGGCGTCTTTTGTGTTGCTGAACAATGCTGTATGCAAGATTTTGTCTGTGGTTCAGTGCTGTTAAATCCAAGGTTGCCTTTCCATTTCTTGTATGTTTGCAGCTTCTCTCACTTCATTTCGTTGTTTTGCTATCCACTTCTCTGATTCCCGAAGGAGGTTCGGAGGCATATTTCTTGAGGCAGATGTCCAGTCAAACTCAGGTGCATCATTTTTAGCTGTGCTATTACTGAAGTCTTGGTTAAACCTACAAAGCAGCATCCATTCTTCAACTTCCTCTTGCTGTTGGTTCATCATATTCTCATCATCCTCACCATCGTTCTCATCCCCATCATTTTCACTGTTCCTATTGTGCACCATTGCTTGTTCAAGCTCCTGAGCAAATGTTGGTATGCACTGCTGTCCAGTCTCAGAATTTAGGAAATTCTTATAGCATTCAATGAACACTTCATCACTTTCCTCAAGTCCATCCCAAGCAGAGTCTACTGATTGATGCCATGGCTTGTACTTTACCAGCTGAAATTTACAGTACTTACCATAATTCTTACCAGAAGGATTAGGAGAAAACACTGGAAAGCTTCTGATTATCACCTCCTGTTTACGTTTTCTTATGTCTCCCTTTGTAATATAAAAATCTGATGCAAACTGGAGTAGATTTAGCCGCATAATTCCAGGAACTTAGTCTTGCCACTGAACCCTTGATGCATAATGATCACGCAATGAGGGATCCAAAGCACTGTCACCGTGGTTTACTTCTCCATCTTGTCCTCCACGTACTCTCTGGCTTCCATCCAGAGAAATGCAGAGAAAGCTGCAAGTACAACTGTACAAAGGTTTTCCAAGAAGCATATGGGCTGTTTCCTGAGATCCAATGTCACGTTCTCCTGCAACTTTAATCATGACTCGGCGTAAAGCAGATGATGCACTGTCTGTATGGCGTAACTTATTGATGGCAGATTGGAGAATCTCTGTTGCCTGTTGAGATCTTGGCTCACCTTTGGTTGCATAATTGGCCATAAATTATAGCGAATGCATTGGTCAGTGTCAACAATTGCTTGCAAATCCACATTTGCTCTCCAGTTCTGAAGCATTAAGCGATTGTGTGAGTTGATGCGGTCATCATTCCTCTTGGTGATAAGTGAAGCTCTTACTCTTGCCTCAGTTATCTGCTGCTCTGTCAGTTCATCTTGTCCACCATTATCTGCCTTAACAATTAGCTCAAAGTCAATGCTGGTCTGTTCAGTGCAATCCTTTGGGTAATTGAATCGGCACTGTGGTTGTTGTCCATGTTTGCTACGTAAACAATATGCTGTACTGCACCTGGTGTGACGTTCCACTGAATTAACCAGAGAGTGGTAGTCATCATTTTCATTTCCAGTTTCTTGAATGGGTATAGCGGAAGGATGTGGGTTTGGTACTGCCCAATTTCCATCTGGAAGAGCCTCATTCATGGTGGTGAGAAGCCAGTCTGCATATTGAATAACTCTTGCTTTGGCTTCAATTCCTGCTTCTATCGCTGGTGTCAAGTCATTTACCATGTCTTGATAGTTGGATTCTTCACGTTGCCTGTCCAATATTTGCTTAAGCTTCCACCCTTGAGCAGCTTTTTTTACAAGTTCACAGAGTCCTGGGTCATTCTTGAGCTTTGCACAACCATGTGCATGAATACTTCCTCGAGCTTGCCATTCATAACGAAGCCATTTCCATTCAGCGCACAAAACTTGATCCAACCAATGTTTATTGAATTCTTCAAGTCTTGCTACGAAGTGGGAGTCTGTGATATGTGGATGGTTTATCACAGCTTTTATCCGTATAGCAGGTGTTGCATTGTTTGGTTCCTCTAGCAGTTTATGAAGATCAGGCCAGTAGTTGTCAGCTGCACTAAATGTGAAGAAAAATGTTGGTGCTCCCTTCTGTTCTATAAGAGCTTTAAGTTCCAAGTAGCGTTGATACCAGTATTGTCTTGTTCCTTGAATCTTTGCCACATAACGCTGAACTCTGTTCATTAGTTGCTGTGCGGACATCTGTCGAACCGTTTCTTGTAGTTCTTCTGTGGTAAGGTTAGCATCTTGAGGGTTCTGAGTGAGGTAAACCCTAGCTTGTGACAGCAACTGATGCCTCTGCTTCATGTTCAGTGCCCAGTAGGGAAACCTTGGATGGGATGCAAATCTCCACACAAACTGCCCTGTTGAGAAATGTTCTGCATACCTGATAAGGTGTTTAAAACCCTCAGTTAATGTTACCTCCCTTAATCTTCTCTTGTTTGTGGGGTCTCCTCTTCCATGTGGAAACAGTGTAGGAAAGGCCATTGTAGCTAGTCCTTCTGTCTGAAATTTATTGATGGGATCTTCTTCATTGGATGGCCAGTCCAGTGGGTCTTCGCCATTAATAAAGGCACGAATAGCGTCTTGTTCCTGTTGTTGAACCTGTTGAAAAGGAAGGAAAGAACTGCTTTCCTGTTCACTACTATTTGCGTCATTCTGGTAAGGTACCTGTTCACATATTTCTTGTATCTGCTGCTCTTCTTCTGTCTCTTGGACATGAACTGTAGGCAAATTTGTCGGAACTCCATCACATGGTAGGCACTCAAGAGCTTCATGGTTGATTTCAATGTCTGAGTAGTAGGGATTGTTGTCCTTTAGCTATGCCAGTGCTTGCATCACCTTGTGTCTTCTAACTCTGCAGTCCCTGCTGCTCTTGTCTGCACCATATCGCCTTATCACAATGAAGGGAAGTTCTTCTACATTGGGTGGCAGTCTTGTTATGAATCCTTGAATGTCTTGAGGAAGGTTCAACACATGTCCTTTGTAACCACGCTGTCCTCCATGTTTACGATAAATACACATTATTGGGCAAGCTCTAGCGATAAGCATCTCCTCTACATCGGTAAGATTCTGTAATTCATCTGGTACTGTGCCCGGATCCATGTCATTCTCCGCTGAAAACAGTTTTGTAGTTTCTTTATTCCTCTTACATCTTAGGCACTGGTATGTCTGAAGAGTACGTCCTTGCACAGTTGGCCATGTTTCTTTACATGTTAGACACTGTCTGTGTTCCAAGCTGTTGATGTTGTTGTGGAAAGCTGACATGCTACTTTGAACCCATTGCTGCTGGTGCAGTCGCTGTTCTGAATTCATCCATCCATGTGTAAGATACTCCTCTCTCGTCTGTTCCTCGTGTTGTCTGTTTAACTGTACTTCCTGCCTACGTGCAGCGCTGCATTGTCGTGACGTCTCGAGTCTCGAAGATCTTTGTTCGTCGGTTTCCATCTCTAAAGCGCGATTTGTGTTTAATCTAAGATTATGTAATCTACTGTTACGTTCACACTGTGATTCTACTTGTAATCTCATTTCGCTATAAGTACTAAGTGACTGTAATCTTCTTAGTCGTTCTTGGTCTGTTTCTGTTCCCCTTATCCTGGCAGTATTTTCACGTAAAATCGTTAATCTGTTTTGCCGTTCGTCTTCCGATTCTGTCTGTATTCTGTTAGCAGTATTTTCGCGTAAAATCCTTAATCTGTTTTGCCGTTCGTCTTGTGATTATGTCTGTATTCTGTTAGCAGTATTTTCGCGTAAAATCCTTAATCTGTTTTGCCGTTCGTCTTCTGATTCTGTCTGTATTCTGTTAGCAGTATTTTCACGTAAAATCCTTAATCTGTTTTGCCGTTCGTCTTGTGATTCAGTCTGTATTCTGTTAGCAGTAGTTTGGCGTAAAATCCTTAATCTGTTTTGCCGCTCGTCTTGTGATTCAGTCTGTATTCTCTTAGCAGTATTTTCGCGTACAATCCTTAATCTGTTCTGTCGTTCCTCCTCTGATTCTGTCTGTATTCTGTTAGCAGTATTTTCACGTAAAATCCTTAACCTGTTTTGCCGTTCCTCCTCTGATTCTGTCTGTATTCTGTTAGCAGTATTTTCGCGTAAAATCCTTAATCTGTTTTGCCGTTCCTCCTCTGATTCTGTTTGTAGTCTGTTAGAAATATTTCCCCGCAATCTCTCCAATCGTTGAAATCGTTCGTATTCAGTTTCTGTCCTAAGTCGATCTGCTGAATTTTGTCTCAGTATTTGTAGTCGCTGTTGTCGCTGTTCGTTAGTTTCGTTATGCAATCGTTCTGTCACGTTTAGTCTAGCTAAAGCAAGTCTTCGTTGTCTATCACTAACACATTCACTTTCAAACATACTTTGTTTGTATTGCCTGTGGTAATCCAGTCTCCTGCTCCTTTCCTCCGCTGATTCTTGCTGTCTCCTTTGCCTTCTTTGAGCAAGCAGTTGTTCTCTTTGCTCCGATGTCTGTTGTTGTCGTCGCTGCCGTGTTCTCTCCCTCTCGGCTTCGAGTCGCGCTTGTCGTTGTACTGATGTTTCGGCGCTGAAACGCGCTTGGCGACGATCTCTGGCTGCTTGGTTTATTCTCTGTCGGCGATCCTCTAGTTGGGATGTACTTGCAGGACGAGTGAAATCGGTTTCGGCAAAATTTTGCATAATTTTCAAGAGAGTAATCAAATACACTCCGGTCCTCAATAAGTGAATATTGAAATACGCCATTTTTTTTATTTTATTTTATTTTATTTCAATATTTTAACAGGAACATCTATTTAGCATAGCTAGTTTAAGTAGAGTCCTGTGTATATAACGAGGCACGTAACCAGTATTTATCACCTCTGCTATGAAACCGGTTCTAGCCGGTTCAAACCGGTACCAAAATGCGTCCTGTTGCTAGGTAACCAAGATATCAGTCGCTGTGCGCAAGCGCGATAATCCTGTTGCCAGGTTACCAGTAAACAGAGACACGTGACCGCGAACGGACACCTTTAAAATATAGATATATATATATATATATAAACATATATATAAATATATATAGTTGTTGCGGGAGAAAAAACACACAAACAAACTACAGGTTTATCCCTACAAGCCTGTTTCGTGGTTGCCCACTCATCAGGGGATATGGTGGGAATGTCCTTTATCATCGCTTATATACAAAGTAGTTAAATTTACATAATAATAGAGATCGTTAAGTTTCAGGTATTGCGTAAGAGGGTTTTGTTTCTGTGGCGGCAAGAAGACACAAGCTCATTACGTTTGTTTAGCGTGGATAGTTCGGGTCGGCAGATGATTAGGAATTTTTCTTTGAGGCAGAGGTTACATCTTTTGCTTGAGCTGTTGTATGGCGAGTGTGAAGACAGGATCCGCCAGTTGCATTTAAAGTTGCATTTTCTTGCGATGTTACTGTAACATCGCAAGAAAATGCAACTTTAATCAATGGAAAAACACTGCATCTGTAATCGACTGGTTTAAAGCCATCAAAGACAAACACCACCTCAACTTCATCTGCTTCGACATTGAAGAATTCTACCCGTCAATCAGCCAAGACCTCAATAACATGGCACTCGACTTCGCCTCAGCCCACGACAACATCACCACACACGAAAGAAACATCATAATCCATGCTAAAAGTTCCATCCTAATCCACAAGAAACAACCCTGGCAAAAGAAAGGTAACGCAGCATTTGACGTCACAATGGGCAGCTACGACGGCGCGGAAACATGGGAGCTTGTAGGAAGTTTTCTCCTATCCCAGCTGCAACACCTTAATATTAACGAAGGACTTTACCGAGACGACGGACTGGCGACCACTAACACCACACCTAGAGACACAGAAAACATCAAGAAAGAAATATGCCGTGTCTTTAAAAATAACGGACTACGCATTACTATAGAAGCTAACAAGCAGGTAATTAACTTCCTGGATGTCACATTCAACCTCAACCAAAACACCTATAAGCCCTTCACAAAGCCGAATACGACACTGCAGTACGTCCACCGCGAGAGCAACCACCCGCCAATCACTACAAAGAACATTCCCACTGGCATCAACAAACGACTATCATCCCTATCATCCGACAAAGCATCCTTTGACCAAGCCGCCCCCTCATACCAGAAAGCACTCGACGAAAGCGGATACAGCTACACCCTACACTACGAACCAACCACACCTAACAAGCGAAAAAACCGCCAACGCAGTAACATCCTGTGGTGCAACCCCCCTTTCAGCAAGAACACAAGTACTAACATCGGACACAAATCCCTCGCTCTAGTAGATAAGCACTTCCCAAAAGACCACGAGCTCCGTAAAATCTTCAACCGCAACACCATCAAGATCAGTTACAGCTGCATGAACAACACTAAACAAATAATCGACAACCATAATAAACGCATCTTAACCACATCTACACAAACCAACGATGCTGCCGCCGCTAACACTAAAGAAAGAAAGACATGCAACTGCCGACAAAAGAACAATTGCCCACTATGCGGAAACTGCCTACAACCATCGGTAATCTACCAAGCCACCGTTACGCGTAAAGACAACAACACGTCCCAAACCTACATCGGACTTACGGAAAACGACTTCAAAACAAGATACAGAAACCACACCGCATCTTTCCGCCACGCTAAACACAGAAACTCCACCGAGCTCAGCAAACACATATGGACCCTTAAAGACAACAACATTGAACACTTTATTTCCTGGCGGATCCTGTCTTCACACTCGCCATACAACAGCTCAAGCAAAAGATGTAACCTCTGCCTCAAAGAAAAATTCCTAATCATCTGCCGACCCGAACTATCCACGCTAAACAAACGTAATGAGCTTGTGTCTTCTTGCCGCCACAGAAACAAAACCCTCTTACGCAATACCTGAAACTTAACGATCTCTATTATTATGTAAATTTAACTACTTTGTATATAAGCGATGGTAAAGGACATTCCCACCATATCCCCTGATGAGTGGGCAACCACGAAACATGCTTGTAGGGATAAACCTGTAGTTTGTTTGTGTGTTTTTTCTCCCGCAACAACTACTTCGCTCTACGTTCACGTATTGAGCACTTTTTTACGATTAATCAACTTTTGCACTTTATAAATATATATATATATATACATATATATATATATATATACATATATAAAAAACTCTCGGCTCGATTTACTCGGGCTTGCGAGCCACGTGGTCTGACCGGAAGCGACACGATTAGTAACCTCGCTTCGCGAGGAATGAGTTTTGAGCACCGTAAAAACGGAAGGGTTTTTCAATAATTATGCGCTTGCGCTCCTAAGAGGTCATTGATGTCAAGATCACTGAAACGAAACACACCTGACCATGCGATCAAAACCAGAAGTGACAGAAGAAACAGTTTCTTTGAAAACGTGACGCCTTTTGCTCATATTAATTTTTTCATTAATTGTCATAATGCCCTGTCATTACAAGAAAATCTTGCCCGCTCATCAGCCAATGAGAGCGCTCGTACTATCGTAGCCTTATAATAAAGTTCAGTATTCAATCAAATGATCCATTTGTGCCCTTAATTTTTAGGGCCGTCTGCCAGTAAAGTGGACAGCGTATGAGGCTCTGTTGTATGGAACGTACACAACACAGAGTGACGTGTGAGTATTTTACACTATTTTGCTTTTATTCTTTATCCGCACAGAGCTTTAGATGAAATTCTGATACTTAATGATACTCACAAAAGTTTGAATATTATTTGGTTTTAGAAAGGCAATCAAAGGAGCAGAAAAAAGGCTCTCTTATTTTAACGAAAACCAATTTCCAACTCGACTTCAAATAAAATCATGACGATGCATTTTAAGCCTCTAATGATTCTTCTATAGTAACTTTATATTGCTTAGTTCATTAATAATTGTTATAAAGGGCTGAACATGATCTTGTAGATAACAAATTTTCCCACAAATGCTTCTAATCTCGCAATATGATTGGCTAATTTTCCGTTGTCGATAAGAGTCCAGACGACACTGTTCGCGTTAATGTGTTACACAATGCAATGGCCAATCAGAAACGCTCATTTTGGGGAATAAACCTATCAGATGGCGAGAAAGTAATAGACGACAATGCTTGCTCTTTCTTTGCGTCGCGACTCTAATCACGCTTTAAAAAAAACATTTTTCTTTGACATTGATATTGTGGTAAAAAAAAACAAAACGAATGTGGTTTAGCGTTGTCTGTATGTACTCTTATCGACAACGATAATGCGTCATCACAATGGTCAAGATTTGTTCTGGACTCACTTGGTTGTCCCTCGTGATTCGTCAACATTTTGACCACTAGGATTACGCATACTCGTTGCGGATAAAAGTACAGGCCACGCTAAACCACATTAGATTTTTTAAACTGAAGGTCTGCGTTATCTGCCGCTCGAAGCTGTAGGCTGTGACGGATAACACATACTTGACTGGTTACATCATAGGAAAACTGAAGTTAGTAGTTGTTTTAATCTGCAGATTGTTCCAGACACATAACTGAAGATCGATGATACCTTTTTGTATATTTAAATCGTTATTTTGATAAAAAAAATTTTTGTCTTGCCTCTTATATAGTACCAGAGGTTCAATCGACCGCGACTGAACTTGACAGTAGCCGCTACAAAATTTTCTATTAGCTACTAACAAGTTCCTGGACTACCGAAAATTACCTTTATGCTCTCAACCAATCAGATTCGAGGTAATGACGATTAAATGTGATTTAGAAATAACTACTTGATTGAGCTTCAGCTGGCTAATCGCTTCATGTACCTTAACGAATTTCCACAAATATTAGTTGAAATTAAAATTTCATCAACAAACAGCAGTGCGGTTAGAATGAAATAAACAATTGAATACTAAACCATTACACATTCTTGTTCCAGTTGGAGCTATGGCGTTGTTCTTTACGAGATACTTACTGTGGGTAAGATTCATATTTTATTATTCACTGCTTCAAATTCATGAATAGATTAATGAGTTAAGTGCTTGTATGAATATCTTCGGTATGTTATTGTATTACCATATTACTCTCATTCTAGGTGGAACTCCATATCCGGATATTCAAGGTCGTCAAATTGCTAATAAACTTCAAGAGGGATATCGGATGCCAAAACCGCAACACGTGGACAGCAAACTGTGAGTATTGAGTGCTGCTGTCTATTCATGTTTCAATTTATTTATGTATGCATTATTCAAATGAGGGTGGAAGAGAGCCGTCATGAAGTAGACCGCAAAGAAGGTAAATTTTAGCACACATATATATATATATTAACCAGCTCGTATTTTTTCTTTATCCTGTGTGTGTGTGTGTTGTTCTTCAGGTATCAAGTGATGCTGCAATGCTGGCAGGAAAGTCCAAGGAATCGGCCAACATTTGCCAAACTGAGAGCAACAATGCAAGAAATGGAAAAGAACCATAGGGTAGGAAATACTTACTCTGACAGTTGAAATTACTTTCGCCTCAGCCGAAGCCTAGTCTATGACCAGAAGCTCTTAAAAGCAATAGAATTCGGCTCATAAGTAGTAGTTGTGAATATGGGGGAACCAGCACAATTTAATAAAAATAAAAAAATATTACAAAAATTGCGAGGGGAACCAGCACAAATTAATAAAAATAAAAAATATTACTAAAATTGTGCGAGTCAGCACAAAAGATTTAATAAGTCTCTGCAAAGTTTCGACCAAGCCCGCTTCGTCAAGAGGGGCCGACAGGCGGAGCGAGCAACGCGAGCGGAGGGCGATTCTTTCCTTGGCTGGCCAAGTCTCTGCAAAGTTTCGGCTAAGCCCTCATCGATAAGATGGTGATTCTATTCTTGACTGGCCAAGTCTCTGCAAAGACCACCAAGTTCAGAGATGACTTACCGACACAAAATTTTTCAAGGAGAATGGAACCAGCACAAAAAAAATAATTTTTAATTCCTATTTAAAAACAAAAGAAAATATTGTAAATGGAACAACAGTTAAATGGATTAAAAGCCGAGCAATTAAAAAAATTGGTCTACTGGTATAACCCACCAAGAAAGTCATATTATAATACTAAAGCGAAACGCATTGAATTTTTGATTAATATTCCCGAAATAGTTAATAATGTTCAAGAAATCATTGATAATATTCGGGAAATTAGTGAATCATTAAATGAAACACCACGCAGGCCCGATCAGAATACTCCTTTACCAATTCCGCTTCCCCCTCCACCTCAAGAAAATTTACCAACCCCGCAGCCAAGCAAATCTCAAGATTTATCTGATGTATTTATTCCAGAAACACCGCCCGGTTCTCCAGATCGATTTAGACCAGGCACACCACCGCCCATCCGCACACAAACTTTAATCAAAAATGAAAATAAAGATATTCCAAAAAAGAAGGAAATACTTTTACCAGCCCCCAGAAAAAATATCCCCTCCAAAAAATCAAAAGTGGCGGAAAAAATAAAGTTTTTTGAAGCGGCAAAGGATATCAATCATTCTAAAAAACCCGCCGCTAAAAAAATATTCAAAAACTACAAAGTGGAAGATAGAAAAAATTTTTATGAAGAGGTTGCAATTACAACTAATAAAAAAGGTTCTAATAAAAACCAAAGGAATATAATTAAAAACTACAAAGTGGAAGATAGAAAAAAGTTTTATGAATCTTTAAAAAATCTAGCAAATAAGAAAATCATAAAACCAATTCCAACACTAAGAAAAAGGAAAAATGAAACAAAATCTACTCCTAAAACCACAACATCCGCCACAAAAGATGCGCCGACTAATCAAGAACATGTTGAAGATTTTACACCCGTAGAACAAGAAACAGCGTTCGATGGATATCTGAAAACATATAGAATACATGGAAAACCATATAAAACTGATCGTTTAATTTTTAAAGAACTTGCATATTTACCCCCAGAACATATCGTAGAATTAGGATTAGATGAATTAACATTTATTAGAGAAATAAAACAGAAAGTTATTGACTTAATTAATAAGCAAAAGAAACCACTAAAGCTGAAATTTACTTTTGTCTGTAAATTTGTAAAGATTGATTTTGAAAATGGCGGTCTATTTAGTAAAATAACTGACAGAGCAGAACCATTTTTTCATAGCGAAAAACCAGCGGTTGTAACAGAATCAACGGATTTATCCAGCTTATTTGACACGATGACAAAATATTTACTCGAACTTTTTACAAATTTTACGAATAATGGAAGTGGCTGGAAATTTAATGGTGTAAAATATTTTGACATAAAAATTGATCCGTTTGAGCCAATTTCAGGAAGTAGTTATATCCCCCTACCAGAAAAATTAGCGAACAAAGGAGCGATTATAAACCTCAGGAATGAGAATGATAATGAATGTTTTAAGTGGTCCGTAACAGAAGCGGTGTTTCAAAGAGAGAAAAATCCACAAAGAGTAAATAGAGAATTAATAGAAAACTCTAAAATTTTTAATTGGAAAGGAATAGAATTTCCCGCTAAATGGGTAGATATTGATAAGTTTGAGAAACAAAACCTATACTACAGGATTAATGTCTATGGATATGATAATGAGGAATTATACCCTCTAAGAATAAGTGATAAAGAAAAAGGACTTTTAATAAACTTACTTCTAATATCAAATGGTGAAACAAATCACTATTGTTGGATAAAGAATATTTGCAGGTTGGCAGTTTCACATGCTACTAAACATAAAGAAAGGATTTTCCTCTGCCCTAGATGCCTTTATCATACGCATAAAGAGGAAACATTGCAAAAGCATCTAGAATATTGTAAAGAACATGAAGCTGTTAGGGGTGAAATGCCAAGGGATAAAGACGGAAAACCTATTTATCTTAAATTTATTAATTTTTACAAAAAAATGAAAGTGCCATTTGTTGTATACGGCGACTTCGAGTGTTGCGGAGAATCAATAGATACTTGCTCACCAGACAAAAGTAAAAGTTTTACAAATAAATATGCAAATCATAAACCGACCGGTTTCTGTTATATAATAAAGTTTTTTGATGAAAATTATGAACCCGTTATTAGACGATATACTGCTAAATCTCCAGACGAAGATGTGGGAAAAATATTCATGGTTGAATTGGAAAAGGATATTAGAGAAATTTGCGAAAAAATTAAGCCAAATAAGAAAATGAATTGGTTGACACAAAGAGAAAAATATGAACATGAAAAAGCCAAAATTTGTCATATATGTGAAGAAGAATTATTAGAAAAAGATAAGGTAAAAGATCACTGTCATTATACTGGAAAGTATAGAGGAGCCGCACACAGCGATTGTAATTTAAATTATAAGAATAAAAAATTCATACCAATCATTTTTCACAATCTATCAGGATATGACTCACATCTTTTTATTAAGAATATTGGTTTAACAAAAGGTAAAGTAGACTGCATACCTAATAATGAGGAAAAATATATTTCTTTCACAAAACAAATTGTACTTGGTAAATATATTAATAAAAAAGGTGAGGAAAAAGAAGATAAGCTGGATATTAGATTCATCGATTCATTTAAATTTATGTCAACAAGTATTGATAAATTAGTTGCCAATCTTACAAAATGCGGAAAATGCGAAGCGTGTAAACCAGGAGATTGTACTAAGAGATATATAAAAGATGGAAAAATTATTCAGTATAAAGGTATTGGTAGGTGCGAAAAATGTAAGAATTGTTTGTTGGTTGAAAGTAGATGTCTTTCACCAAGTGACGATAGATTAGAAGAAACGAAAAAAGTATTTGGAGATAAGATGTATTTAATGTTGAGGAAAGGAGTATTCCCATATGATTATTTTGACAACCTTGATAAATTAAACGAAACTCAACTCCCGCCAATAGAAGCATTTTACTCAAAATTAAACGGAAAACAAATATCAAAAGATGATTATGAATATGCTAAAAAGGTATGGAAAACTTTTAATATGAAAACAATGAGGGAATACCATGATCTTTATCTTTTGTCAGACGCACTATTTTTAATGGATGTATTTGAGAATTTTAGGGATACTTGTATGAAGAATTATGGTTTAGATCCCGCCCACTATTATACATTACCCGGTTTTGCTTGGGACGCCGCATTAAAGTATACTAAAGTGAAATTAGAGTTACTAACTGATAATAATATGCTACTTATGTTTGAGAAAGGCGTTAGAGGGGGCGTATCACAAATATCAAAAAGATTTGCTAAAGCTAATAATCCATATTTAGAAGAATATGATCCGAATCAGCCGACAATATATATCACATATCAAGATGCAAATAACTTATATGGCGGGGGAATGAGTGAACCACTGCCCACTCACGGTTTTGAATGGATGCGTGAGGAAGAATATGAAAACTGGAGAGATATCCCATGCGTAGTTGAGGTTGATCTAGAATATCCTGAAAATCTTCATGATTTACATAATGATTATCCTCTAGCCCCCGACAAACTTACTGTTAATAAGGTGGAAAAATTAATCCCAAACTTAAACAACAAGGAAAAGTATGTTGTTCATCGTGAAACTTTGAAAGAATATGAAAGTTTAGGATTAAAAATAACAAAGATTCATAGGGGTATTAAATTTGAAGAGTCAAAATGGTTAAAACCTTACATTGATTTTAATACCGAACTAAGAGCTGAAGCAAAGAATGATTTTGAAAAGGACTTTTTCAAGCTAATGAATAACGCCGTGTTTGGTAAAACAATGGAAAATATTAGAAAAAGGGTTGACATTAGATTAGTTACAAATAAAAAAGAAGCTAGAAAACTAATAAAACAACCCAACTATCAACACCGCACCATCTTTTCTAAAAATCTAGCGGCTATTCATATGAAAAGAAAAAGGATAAAATTTAATAAGCCCGTTTACTTGGGTATGTGTATTCTAGATTTAAGTAAAAAAGTAATGTACGATTTTCATTATAATTATATTAAAAGGAAATATGGGGATAAGGTTAAATTACTTATGACAGATACTGATTCACTCATATATGAAATAGAAACTCTAGATTTTTACAAAGATATAAGCCCCGATGTTAGAGAAAAGTTTGATACTAGTAATTATCCTAAGGATCATCCTTCTAGAATTGAGCTTGTAAACAAAAAAGTAATAGGAAAGTTCAAAGATGAAATGGGTGGAATTCCGATAAAAGAATTTACGGGTTTAAGGTCTAAGTTATACTCAATATTAACAGATAAAAATAAAGAGATAAATAAGGATAAAGGAATTAAGCAATCAGTTGTAAAAAATACAATAACACATAATGATTATAATGTTTGCCTAAAAACTAGAAAACCGCAAATGAGAGAGATGAATATAATTAGAAGCCGATTACACAACGTTTATTCTGAAACTGTTAATAAAATCGCATTATCCGCTAATGATGATAAGAGAATAATTTGCGAAGATGGAATACATACTTTAGCTATTGGACATTATCGGGCGGTGCCCTCCCCAGCAGTGCTGGATCACACTAAAACAGAATCAGGAGGAAGTTCTGTATCATAAGGTATAACCTGTAATTCTTCCCTCACAAACCCCCGCCTCGGCCCATCTACTAAATAATACAAAACTGGTTGATTAGGTGAAACGACGCTACGCGTAATATCATAAACTTTAATACTCCAAATAGGATCAGTGGCTCGTCTTTTTTCACCGCCTTCAAGTTCGCCAGGAGATAATAGATATCTAACTTTTACATAAGGAGACAATCTTACCTCATCAAGACCAACAACTCGATGATATCTTTTGGTTTCAATATCAACCTCTTTCATTTTTATAGCCTTATCAGGTTCTTTACCAGTTATTCTAGTTGGCGTATTATTCAAAGTTTTTAGAATAGCTGGTAATCTTTTCGCCCATACACGCGATCGTTTATCACTAACCATTTCTTGCGCATATTGATGGCTAAATAATCTTTCACCTAATATTCTATTTGCATTTTCCACAAATGCTTGTGCTCTATGATTACCAGCCTCACTTCTTTGTATCTTCACATTATGGTAATTCATGAGTTTACTAACTTCTCCCATAAATTCTTTCCCAGGATCAACCATTAAAGTTTTTGGGTATTTCAATCTTCTAGAATATATTTTCTCAAAAGCTTCTGATATCTCTCGACTTTCTTTTGAGGTTAATGCTTCAGCATCTTTATATCTCGAGGCGATATCAACCACAACTAACGCATATTTATATGTTTTTCTTCCGACTTTATCGTGTGGTAAAAATAATAAATCTGCTTGGTGAATCTGATTGGGTTTATCCACAGTCCAGTGCGGCCTAGGTATATATTTAGGAGCGGGTAGATAGATTTGCCATAGTGCTTGTTTTTGCAACCATTGTTTTGCCTCATTTTCACTTACTTTCACTTTCTCAGCTAATTTAGGAATTGCAGAATATCCTTTCCAATACCCTTCAGCTGAATAATATATCCGCTCGAAGAGCGGGGCCGGCGTAGCTGATATTTTTGTCATCATTTAAAAATAAACAAGTATCTTATAAATTGAAATGGTTGAGGAGGAAGAAGAAATAAAATTTACCGAATACCAAATCAACATTATGAAAAAAATTATTAGGAAAAAAATTCTATATATGGAAGACGGCGATCAAATTTTTAATATTATGATTTTAATTCCCGAGGCGAGAGAAGGTTTATTAAAACATATTTCAAAGTTAGAAAAGGTTTAAAGGTTAACTAAAGTATCTTATAAATTTACAATGACGTCTGAAAAAATTAATCCAAACAGAATTCCCAAAGAACCCTTTGGCTTGAAAGCAGAATCAACCCTAAATCGAATTACTCTAAATCCATCCACAGCTAGTCCGGGAGAAACATTATACATAAATATTCCAAAACTCGCGGAGAATTTGGTGATTGTTCCCGGAAGCGTATCTCTTTTATTCGATTTAGATGTCGAGGGTCATGCGAATAACACAGTTGTGAATAACGTGGGCCGCAATCTTGTAACCAGAATGAAAGTTCTTTTTGGAGGAGAAACATTGCAAGACACACAAAAATATGATTTATTTCAAACTTATCATGATTTATTCTTAACCGAAGAAGAACGCGAAGATAGATTAAAACAAGGTATTTCTTCCGAAAATATGAGAAAACTTAGAACAAAAGCGGGAGATAAAAAAACACAAGATGTAAAAGAAGTTGCTCTCGCTAATGTTCATGGATCAAAGTACAGAATACCATTAAATCATCCTATTCTAAATGATCATGGAGTTTTTTATCCAAAAGCATTGGAAAATCATCTTATATTTGAGCTTACTCTTGCTTCTGTTGCTAATATTGTAATTTATTCTGATACAACCAAAGCGCCTTCATATGCAATCAAAAACTTAGAATTAGAATATTCTTCAATTTATAGTGAATCTTTGGCCCGAGAGGCCCAAGCAACTTATCAGGTGGGTAAAGGATTCTTTTATGAGAATATTACCTTACATAAAACTTTTACATTTTCAATTGGTGGAGATGGCGTTATTAATCAGCATATTAATTTGCCGAGAAGATCAATGACTGGAATATTGTTTTTGTTTTTAGCGCCTCAAGCTGCGGGAGCAAGGGATTCTGAAAATTTTTATAATCCGGGTATATCTTCCGTTGAAATTGATGTTGATGGCGTTCCAAATAGAATATACTCTAGAGGAATGATTCCGTCCGATCTTTGGGAATCCGTGAAGAAAAGATTTCATCGAGATGATGGTTTGCAAATTTCATTGAAAGAAAAAGAATTTTACGCGGATAAGTTTGCTCTTTGGGTTGATACTAGAACTCATCCAGATAATGGTATTCATGGCGGAGGACTTGCTCTAAATAATACGCATGACGGTGTAAAAGTAGAAATAAAAAGGAAACAAGGCGGAACTGGAACCATAACTTGTCATATGTTTGTCGTAGCTGACGCAATGCTGGAGATTATGAATTCAAGTTTGAGATCAATTAAGTACTGACCAGAGGGAAGAACCTAAATTTAAAAAACATTTAGTTATGATACAAAAATCATGGAAGATTTGCGTGATAAAATACCATTTCATTGTATTATAACTGGGCCGACGAATTGCGGAAAAACAAAGTACTTAATTGAACAGCTCCGCGGCCCTTTCCGGAAAGTTTTTGAATATATTGTTTTAATTTGTCCGACTTATTCTAAAAATAAAACTTATCATAATTTTGCTAATAAGGATGAGCGTTTTTTTGTATTATCTCCGGATGCAAGTAACGTAGAGGAGATTAACGAGTTACTAACTGTTTGCCAAACTTTATTCTCCGGAACAAATACTCTAAT
The DNA here is from genome assembly GCA_949710005.1 of Ricordea florida. Taxonomy (NCBI): domain Eukaryota; kingdom Metazoa; phylum Cnidaria; class Anthozoa; order Corallimorpharia; family Ricordeidae; genus Ricordea; species Ricordea florida. The sequence goes on along the minus strand of OX453274.1, from coordinate 15,217,495 downwards.
AATTTTAGATGATTGCGCCGTTTCCGCCGATCTGAAGAAAAGATCTAATAAATTTATAGATTTAGCATTCTCTGGAAGGCATCATGGTTTATCGGTTTGGGTTCTAACTCAGCAATTAACATCAATAGCAAAACCATTTCGAGAAAATGTTGCCTGCGTCGTTACTTTCCATAATCCCTCTCAGAAAGGGATGAAAATGTTTTTCGAAGATTACGGAGGTGATTTGGATTCTGAATTGGGGAAAAAGTTTGTACAACTCCTGAAAACTGAAAAATATTCTAGGTTATGTTTATCTTTGCGATATCCATTTAATTGCTATTTAGAGATACCAGAAGTGATTTAACAAAAAGATGACAAAGCCGGAAGATTATATTGACCAACCACAGGAAAAAACTGAGGGAAAAAATGATACTAATCAAAGTGAGGATCTTGAAATAAAACAGGAATCACTTGCCATTCTCGCAGCCTTAGGAACAACAAAGGAATATTTAGGAGCGGAAATGAGTCTGGGTGATATAAAGAAATTATCGGAAAAAGATGTAGAAAAATATTTTAATCGTTACCAAGCGGTAATGGGTAAGAAAATTAATGGAGGATTAGTAGATTCGTCCCTTCAATTAGTTTCCAAACTTATTTCATATTTAGTTCCAGTTGATGATATAGAATCTCTTTGCAAAGATCTGAAGAATGATGATTTGGTTAATCGAGAATTAACAAACATTGTTGGTCTCTTAGCATTGAAAGCAGGAAGATTGGCAGCACTTGCTAGCGGACTATTTCAAGTAGCTAAACACGTTAAATTCAACAAAAATCAACAATTTCCAAGAGAAGAATCAGTAAATTCTAACACAACTGATCGGCGCGCAAGCACCTCCCCAGCAGAGCTGGATCAGGAAACTAAGCAATCTGCTGAAGGTGTTGATACAGTATATTAAACAGATCTAAAAACTTATTTGTAGCATCTAAAAAACAATGTCTGAACAAAATGAACAAAGTGCAGGAGGAGATGCTGAGCAAATTACAGCCGATCCCAAACCAGATACTAAAAAGAGGGAGAAAGATCCAAAAAAAGTAGCAGCCGGCAAGAAATTAGCTGAATATAATAAAAAAGCAAAAGAAGCATTAGCCAGGGAGATGAAACGAGAGGAAAAAATAAAACAGGAAGACCCTGCGGACGGAGGAGCAAATGAAAATACATATGGCGAAGCGAAATCATGGCTTCCAGAGTTATCTTTTTCTACTGTTTTATCTGTTGTTGGATTGGGGTTTACAGCATTTGATCTTTTTATGAGATATAAGGAAAAAGCTAGGGTTGAATATTCTAATAGGATAGCTGATTTATCACAAGTTCCTCAATTACCGCAACCAAAAAAGATACCATTTTCTGCAACCCCAAAATCTTTGGGAATGGAATAACTAAATAAAGTCATTTAAAAGTTTCATATTGATGTAGTAAAAAATTATGTCGTCAGAAAACAAACTTGTGAAAACTGTAACTGATTCAGCTGTGCTTATCGGTTTAAGCGCGGGAGTTGGGTATGTCGCAAAAAAGATGATGAAAGAATCATTTTTGAGTGATCCATCCATGAGTATTACAAATTACGCAAAATGGGTTGCCGTATTATCCGGGAGTATGTATCTTAAAACATATTTAGAGGATCAAAAGATTTTACCAAAATAATGGCATTAGCATCAATAGCAATGATGGGGATAGGTGCAATAATGAATGCGGGAGCATTTACCGGAGGAAATATGCTCGCAAAATATATAATGGGGCGCAATGTGGATACGGAAAAAATACGACACGATAAAGCAATGGAAAAATATAAAAGGGATTACGCAGAATACCAGGAAAAAAGGCAAAAAATGCTTGATTGGAAAATGAAGAAAAAAGATGAAAAATATAAAGCAGCAAAAAATATTTCGGCTACAAATCAAGCTTTTGAATTATACGGGCAAATGACTGAACCCAAATTCTCTGATTATTACAAACCAAGCGATGATCAAAAGACCGGAGAAATGATATATGTCGGGGCCGGAATGTTAGGTTTGGGTTACGCGGTAAGTAAAATATTATAAATTATTATATAACTTGTAATACATCAATCAAAATAAGTTATATAACATAAATGATTTATTTTTTAGTCATTTTCGAAGATATTTTTTTAAACATTTCTTCATCACTAATACTATTATCATTTTCTATTCCATATTTTTCAGTTACTTTTGCTCTCATTTCTCTTTTATATTCTTCAACGTTTCTATCTGGATCGTGTTCTTTATGCATTTTACTTAAAATCTTATTAGCATCCCGACGTGAAATAATTATCCCGTGTTTTTTAGCATAATTTAAAAAATCATTATCACTAATTGTGGTGGTTTTATATTTTTGGTCTTCCTTACTCATTTTATATTTTTTTTGTTTTTCTTTTTTAAATCAATTTTTCTTAGGTTCTAGGGGGTCTAAAGATTTCATACTGATGAGTAAAAAAATCATGGCGGAAGGAGGATATTCACCAGAAGATTTAGATCCAACTAAATTAAATGAACCAAATGATGATAATAATGATGATACCCTTGCTTGGGATCCAACACATATGGAACTTCAAAAAAGATATACATCTACTAGTTATGAAAACCCTAATTATGAAGATGATATAGCAGAAACACCAATGGACGGTTCAGATGAAAAAACCTATTTATTAGGAAATAAAGAAAAAGAATTAAAAGAGGCAAAAAAAGATATATGGAAAGTTCGGATAAGAGCAAAATTCGAAGAAATTAAAGCGTATTTCCAACCAATAAAAGATGGAATAGTATTACCGGCAGTTAGAGGTCCAAATGGCGGAAAATATGTTTATATAGCTAATGAGGATGATTTTAGAAGATATGACGAAAAAGAGGAAAAAATAAAGGAAAAACTTAAACCCGGGAAATTAAAAGATGCTTTGGGGCCAACTAGATCAGAAATAGCGGAACAACTAGAAACAGAAATTGCTAACAAAAAAGAAAAACAAAATGAGAGACTCGAAAGAAAAAAATTTCTTGAAGAAAAACCATTGAAAACGCCAGAAGAAGAGTCGGAGATTGAAAATTTAAACGCCGAGGTTATAGAAAACGAAGAAGATATAGCAAACGCCGTCGCAGAAAGAGAAAGAATTCAAGAAGGAATGTCATTGAGAGAACGAATTAAGGCTATCTTCAAAAAACATGGCTTTACCGTTTTTGCAATTTTAAGCGCAGTTGGTTTGGTAATTGGGGTAATAGTTTCTAATCTTTCAAGGGGTTTATCTGCTTTGGGAAGGGGAGTTGGAAATGGATTGAAAAATCTTGGGAAAAAACTGGGTGAAATATTACCAGGAATGGTTGGCGCAATAGTTAGCTTTCTTTTCAAAACCGCAGGCCAGGTTATTGGATTTTTAGGTGAGAATGCTTGGCTTTTGATAATGGCCGTAGTTCTATATTTTGTGGAAAGTATAAAAAAGAAGAGAAAGTAGATCTGCTTCGCGACCTCTTTGTGATCTAAAGATATCACACTGACCAGTAAAATACAATATGGAACAATACAACGGAATTTATCCTCAATTATCTGACGAACCAAAAAATTTCAGGATTTTAAAGTCATGTGAAGTATTAAATAATCTTAATAAGGAAATTGTTCATTATGAGGAAGTAAGAAAAAAATACAATAGGGCAAGAGGAATATTTACAAAAATCAGTGTTGGAAGTGGCGTGTTTTCAGTTATCCTTTCTGCAAGTGGTTTGAGTACATCTCTTACTGGTTTTGGGGCTATTATTGGCATACCATTAGGTGTTGTGGGCGGTGTATGCGGCGGGATATCGGTTGGTTGTGCCGCTATATCAAAAAGACTTTCTCATAATGTTAGTAAACATGAACAAACAGTTTCTCTGGCAAAGGCAAAAGTAAACACCATTAACGATTTAGTTTCAAAAGCATTGAAAGATAAAACTATATCTGACCAAGAATTTTCTCTAATTTTATCAGAGTCAGAAAAGTTTGAAAAACTAAAACTAGAAATACGGCAAAAAAATCATACGGAAAAAAACATGAACATAAAACAGATAAGGACTGCGGTTATTGCGGATATATTAAAAGATCTGAACAATCGAGAACGTTGAAAATTTCATACGAAAAAACTGAAGTAGGATGGAATTTTTTTGCAGGTATTAGAAAAGAGGTTAATTGATTTTACATCTTATTCTTAATCTAAAGATCAGATAAATTGGAAAACAAAGAATAAGATGTTATTTAGCGATTTCATTAACCGCTACCCAAAAGCAAATATTTCAAAATTCAGTTATGTGCATGATTTATATGGCGGATATGTTAAATGGAAAGTTAATGGAACAGCGGTTATGTCTGATGACGATCCCACTGGAAAAACATGGACTGATGATCTTTCCGATAATTTGAAAAAGTTGTTACGGGAAGATTTGGGTTTAGAAAATAAAGTAAAGGTAAGTTCATTTCCCAAAAGTTTAACATTTACAAAACAGCCATATCCAATACCCGGAATTAAATTCGACGAATTTGCTCTTGATGTTACAAAATTATTAACAAATCTGAAAATATATGTTTCAGAAAAAGATAGTTTCACTGCGACAATGAAGAATATTTTTAAAAATCAAACTGTGGGATTTACCAGTGGAAAAGAAACTAGAGCCTGGTTGAGTAAACCAAATATTAATCAGTGGCCACAACAATTAAACATGGCCGTTTGGTGTGCATCGTCCGGATGCGGAGTAAGTTTAAGTGATATTTTTGGTTACCCCAAAGTTATTAGAAGTTTTTTCGTATTTCACATTTACTTTACAATAAGAAGAATAATAGAGGAATTAAAAGTACCATTACCTGGGGGAGAAACTTTTTCTTTGAAAAATAATCAGTACGACAAAAATGCTTATAATAGATTATGCGCAGAATTTGGGTTAAGCAATGATCAAGATTACATGGGATGGAACAAAACTTTAGCGGATTTTAGATTCAAAGGAGGCGCAAACCATGGGGCTGGTGATATATTCATTGATTATGGAGGAGGATACGCAGACCCTGATGCGGTTCCGGGAAGTGAAGCCGCGCAAGCAAAGGGCGGTGGATTTCAAAATGTGAGGGTCATAAGAAATTATGATACAGAAGCTAATATTTGGCCGAGCCGCGATCATAAATTTTACGATGACGGAGGAAGAAAAAATATGGGGAATTTAGTTTCAATGCTTCGAAATGATCATTTTGTTGATTTTCAATATGCTTGGTTTATACCAGAATCCGGGCATGGATTAACAAAAGCGGGCTTGGGAAGAATAAATAGATCGATTGAAGCTTTTGTTTATTGCGTTTTGGGCGCACAAGTTAATACTAGAACTTCAATTGTTAGTAAAGGAGGTGGAGGTTTTGAAACCCAGCAAAACTTTATAACTTTATTTGAAAATTCGGTGATTGAAAATGATGTATCCCAATCAATTCAAAGATATCAAACTGCGGTTCAAGAATCAAAATCCCGACTTGATTTAGCTGTAGCACCTGGCGTTTGGTTAATGCCTAGCAATTTAATAATAAATACAGAAAGCGTTATTGGGTATAATAATGATTTGAAAAGGGTAACAGAAGATATGACTTTTGGGGTAAATAATACAATAAATGCGCAGACAAAAAATGTCGGAATAAGTCACAGTTTAGGAACCTCAAAGGTTTTATTAAATACCAATCCTCAACCAATGAAACCTAAATTAAACAATGGTGATGAATCAAAAAATGAGGAAGAAGTTAGTAATATAGAAACATCCTCTTCTCATCAAAATAATCTTATTGTTTTAATACTTGCCGGAGGATTATTATCTTGGTTTTTATTTCGTTAATGTTTTGATTATGATCAATTTAAAGATGAGTTTAATGTAATCAAAACAAAAAAATGTTTAGCATAACAATGAATGATTCAGAAACTAGAATTTATTTAGATCCACCGCTGAAAAATCTTCGAGAGATACAACTCCTAGATTGCAATTTAAAGAACAAAAAGTTAATTAATTTCAAGGACCAACAGTCATTATACAATGATAAGAATCAAGTCATCATAAAAATTCAACCCGGCACATATTCTCTTTGTAATATTCAATCAATCTTTCTTAATGATCCAGATGTGGAAAAGATAACAATAATTGAGAGTGATACTGTTGACTATCTTTATTCAAATAAGAACTTCAAAATTAGACTTGCTAGAGGATTGTCGATTGCTTTAGGGGTACCTGAAATTATAAATCCTGGTAAATTATACCCCATAAATATTCAGTTTAAGGAACCGTTGAGACTTATGTGTAGTTTAGTGGATAATAAGTCGTCATATATGAATAACACCAAATATGGTGAACTTGTGAAACTCACGCCATCAAACCTACTTGCAAACATACCCTCAAAGGATTATCCGGCAATTCCGGTTCAAAAATATGAGAGCCTCATAAACCACTTCGATTTAACTATCTTAGACAATGATTGGGAAAAACTTGATTTAAGGGGATTTCCAATAACTTTTAGTTTAAGATTTAGATAAATTTTTTTTGTTATGTAATCCGAAAAAAGGAGTGATTATATAACATAATTTTTTTCAAAACATTCTTTACAAAATGCCTTCTGTCTATTGTGTTCACAAATTTGTGATCCTCCGCATAACTTGCAAAAATTTCTTTGTTTTCCATGAATACATATTCCTTTGCCGCCGCATTCTTTGCAGCGCGCCTTCTGTTTTTTATGTATACATATTTGTGATCCTCCACAATCTCTGCATTGATTCCTTTGTTTTTTATGCTCACATATTTGCGATCCTCCACAATCTCTGCAATAAGCTTTATTTCTATTATGTTCACATATTTGTGCACCACCACACTCTTTGCATCTTAATTTCTGCCTTTTATGAATACAATAATAATTATACATATTAGTTTTAAGTTCAGAAGTAGGTGTGGTAGTTTGTTTCTCTTCCATAACTTCTGGAATAAATACATCAGATAAATCTTGAGATTTGCTTGGCTGCGGGGTTGGTAAATTTTCTTGAGGTGGAGGGGGAAGCGGAATTGGTAAAGGAGTATTCTGATCGGGCCTGCGTGGTGTTTCATTTAATGATTCACTAATTTCCCGAATATTATCAATGATTTCTTGAACATTATTAACTATTTCGGGAATATTAATCAAAAATTCAATGCGTTTCGCTTTAGTATTATAATATGACTTTCTTGGTGGGTTATACCAGTAGACCAATTTTTTTAATTGCTCGGCTTTTAATCCATTTAACTGTTGTTCCATTTACAATATTTTCTTTTGTTTTTAAATAGGAATTAAAAATTATTTTTTTTGTGCTGGTTCCATTCTCCTTGAAAAATTTTGTGTCGGTAAGTCATCTCTGAACTTGGTGGTCTTTGCAGAGACTTGGCCAGTCAAGAATAGAATCACCATCTTATCGATGAGGGCTTAGCCGAAACTTTGCAGAGACTTGGCCAGCCAAGGAAAGAATCGCCCTCCGCTCGCGTTGCTCGCTCCGCCTGTCGGCCCCTCTTGACGAAGCGGGCTTGGTCGAAACTTTGCAGAGACTTATTAAATCTTTTGTGCTGACTCGCACAATTTTAGTAATATTTTTTATTTTTATTAATTTGTGCTGGTTCCCCTCGCAATTTTTGTAATATTTTTTTATTTTTATTAAATTGTGCTGGTTCCCCCATATTCACAACTACTTAAGTTTATCGTACTATAAATATTTAGAAGGGCACTGCTAGGGAAAGGGCTATGTATCGTTGTCCAAAGTGATTAGTCATTAACATTCATTTGGTTGCAACTTTCATTCTCAGTTAAGGTTATACTGTACACTACTGGCTTGTGAGTTGCCTTGTCAATGTTATATGTCTTCTACCTCTTCAAGTTCGGAAGACTTAAAACGTTGAGCAGTACCTTAGCGTTGACTGAGTTATTAGTTGTATTCTGTCGGAATAGTATATATATCGCTATTTTTCCCAACTAATATGATGTTCCCTATTTTTTTCAGACTTATGTGAACCTTAAACAGTATGACAACAGTCTGTACGCTAATGTTAAAGATTTAGCCGACGGTTGAGCAGTAAGCAAAAAATTGTAACCTTCTTGTTGAAAGAAGAGATTAAACTTCAGGTAAAAGTTTGTACGTTGCAATTCTTGATCGCTTTTGTTCAAATATCCCTGCTTCGTTAGCAATTATTTTTGTGCCATATTAATATAAATAGGAGTTCTTATGTGAAAGTAAGTGCTACAGTTGGACATGGAAAAAAATGTAAATGCAATCAACAAGCTATTGATTATTTTTGACAATCTGGAAGAAAACGTTTTTCCTGTAATTTTGTCCTTTTATAGTTCATTTGTCACTGATTTTTCTCGTGTTGTAGAAAGCTATTGAATACAACAAAATAAAGGTTTAGCGTGAACTTGACTGCTTAAGTTTTAACAACTATCACAGTCAAAAAATAGGCACGCAATGCGTACATTGTGTCTACTGCGATGTTGAATGTGGGTTCTAGGCATGCGCGTGGCTGTTATGACTGAAGGGTAGATTCAGAAGTTGGGACTGCATATGTTGACGAGCTTGGAAATGATGTTAAGGATAGAATGGGGAAAACGAAAGGCTGGAAATTAAAAGCACTGAACCTTTGCGTTAATACTAAACTAAGTGTGAGGGTTCTGGACGGAGTTCAAAGTTACCAGACATTAATAGTTTCCTTTTTCTCGAGACACAACATTTATTACTTGTGTACGCCATTTTTAAGATGGGAGAGATAGCAAAGTTCCAGGTTGTGCAATGCGATGCAAAATTAATATATGAATCATAAAATTCCCTAAAAACATCTTAGATTACAACCATTGTTTATAAATAAAAAAATTTACACTTGGCGAAGTGAAATTTCATTATTAACTACTTAATAACCGAGAGTGAGGTCGTTACGGGAAAATCTCAAACTGAGGCCTCGCCGTATTGACCGAGCGATAGCGAGGTCAATACAGTTGGCCGAGGTTTGAGATTTTCCCGTAACGACCGAACGGTCGAGGTTATTAAGTTGTTTATTATATGGCACAAAAACAAAAATAAAGCAAAAATGCCAAAGCTAGCGCAGCGGAAGTGATCACTTTATATCCGGCAGTGCGCGCGCTTCCCTGTTCATTCATCTTTTCCAACTGCACAAATCAGGTGAACTAACGCGTTTTTCGATCTAAAATAATTTTTATTTTCGTCACAATTTATAGTGCAGCTGTAAAAAGTTCATGTGGAATGTTATGGTCACTTTACAACAAGGAAAATCTTGTAAAAATTTTTGAGAATCAACGGCCAAAGTCAATACGTACAGAAAAATGTCAACGGCCTCGTTGAAAATACTACAGGGAATGCACTGTTCAGAATGTTCAGTCTTCGTCATCACTTTCGATGAAGCCAAATGAAGGGACAAAAACCATCACATGGCTCTCTGCAGGGCTTCGGGACTGAAAGCACCAAACTGGCCTCTTTTGAAGAGTTTGTCTTCTTCATCTGTCAACGAGCGGGTGGCGTTTGGCCTGTTGCCCTTGCCGCCTTTCAGAACTAAACTTTTCTGTTTGGTTGCGAGAACTTTACGTCACATCTCAAATTCCTTTTGCACAAGAATATTGAATGGAGATTTCCCATCGGAAAGGAATCTCTGAATGCTTCGTTGGTAACCCGATAGCTTGTCAGGCTCGTAATCGTCGCCATTAATTTTACGCAAGTCCTTGAAAACTTTGCAAGTAAATGGTCAAGGTCATCAGCCGGTAGGTCCAAAACTTCTACATCGCCCTTGTTTATTGATGACAAATAGCGTTGAAATGTTTTCATGTCGCTGACTGTTTTTTTTGTTGTGTTGTCACTTAATTGCTCCTTCACGAAAGTTTTAATTTCTTCTTGACTGTTTCTTTCGTTTTCTCTCTCGCCAACTCGTTCTGTCAAGTCACTGTTGTCCTGAAATTGTAATTCGTCCGGATAATAAAATTCACTCTCAGAGTGTTCTTCTTCGTCACTCATTCTCAGCCGCTACAATTTTCAGACAAAAAAAATCGATAGTTTTTTAATTCCTTTTTGTTTTGTTTTTGCAAGTCCGTAATCGGCCCGTGGGCATTACGGGAGAATAATGCCCTGCAATTCATTGACAGTTAGCCAATCAGAGCGCGCGTTATATCGCCTACAAGCACAAGCCATATAATAATTATAAATAATGGTTTAACAGGGGTGTTATGAAAATGCATGATTTGTAAATAATGAAACCAAGCACCAAGTGAGTGGATTATTTATAAATAATACTTTTGCATTCGAAGAGACGAAATTTCATGATTTATAAATAATAAGTTTGTACATATTATGATATGTAAATACATATTTTAGAGATAGCCTGATTTATAAATAGTTGGACTTGTTTCAATGATTATTTATTTATAATTACTTTATCGGAAAAGAATATTTATAAATCAGAACGACCCTAAAATAATTATTTACATATCATCCGACACGTTCTTGTGTCTTATTTCTAAGTAAATTCTCTGACATTTTCAAAGTACAGGAGCCCATTACCTCCTGCCCATACCTATGTATCTATGTACGTCGCAAATGTGCAGCCGAGTAGGGACTGGGAAGAGTCAACAACACCAGTTGAATCTCAGTTGAAGCATCGTTCAGAGTTCGATTCAAAATAATATTTTCCACTTCCTTTCCTTGTGAGACTCTCAAAATGTGTGCAGACGTACACGCCGTTCGCGTTGGACTCGCACTTTAAGATGTCGAGCGTCAGTTTCGAATCGGGTCGTTTCGTGAACTCAAAAGACAAATCAACTCAAATGTAACTCGAACGTTCGTAAGCAGGGACCTACTTGATAACAACTGAAGATTGCAAGAAGAAGACATTCTGCTGAACAACATAGGCTCCAAGATAAGTGCATTTACACAAGCAAGTTTCGGCCATCTTTTTTAATGACTTCCACGATAAGGTATTATTTTGTGCACTGAAAAGTTTTTAATAGCGAGCTTATTTACCACTGTCTTAGTGTGCACACTTGTAAGCTTATATCAGTTCATAATATCAACAGACTTGTGACTGTGACTGGCGGCACATGATAGCCGTGGCGATGAACATAACAACAAAACGTTTAATCATACACGAGGCTGAAACAACTCACAAGTATCATCATAAACATCCGTTAGAAATCCGTAGCACGAGAAAGAAAAACTAAAACAAACGACTTACAAAACACTTGGGAAACTTGAAGAAAGCCTTAGTGAAACTTCAGGTAATTTCACGGTGGCCTCGTGCCCGCCAATGCCGAGGCCCCGTGCACATGCTCCTAATAAACAAGGGGGTAAGCCCGCTGGTCAGGGTACCAGCAGTTACATGGCTCCCCAAAATGTAAACCTTGCCTTACATTTTAACAACAGCTATAAATATCTCGATAACAGTCCTAAAACTTATTTCCTAGAAAAAGCGTTCATAACAGTTCGGGCTCCTCGTCGGCGAATCCCGGTCACTAAACATTGCGCCTCCAAAAGTAAGACGAGCTTGTTAACAGGCCTTTCCAACTTGGAGCCATTGCCTGTCAGCACTGTCGCCGATCGGACTCGATCTTGATCATCAGGATGCGTGGCTACGACCTTACCCAAAGGCCATCTGTTTCTCGGAGACTGGTTTTCTTTCAGTAATACCATATCTCCAACCTTGAAATTTTTTTTTGGCTGAGTCCACTTGATTCTTGCTTGTAACTGTTGCAAGTACTCTTTGCTCCGTAATTCCTCTTCCGCTATGGTGTGTTCTTTCGTGCACGTAGCTGATAACCAGTGTAGTAATGTGGCTTGATTTGGTAAGATGACAGGGTTTTTAGTGACTCAGATAGTGTTGCCTTCCGTATTCGCCCCACAACTCTCTTGACACCGTTACTGTCTAGGAAGGGGTCTAACGTGCGAAGCGTACTGGTTTTCTTCAGCACAGCCTTCTTCTCCTTTGCCACTTCCCGGCTACCGTACTTAGCGTTCGCTTGAACGATTTGGAGACCTATTTTCGATGGAAATGCTTGTTTTTGTACTTGTTTAATGATCTCCACTTCTGCTTCCTGTAAGTTGGCGACATTAAGTTCTGCACTTGCAGGGGCGTTACTGACACACCTTTGTTCTGGTGATCCAGCACTGGTCTCCTTCCCTTTAGACATGGCCTTTTCTCTGAGCTTCTTCTTGTACTTTAGGCATAGTGCGACAGCTAACTTCGCCTTGTGCCAGCTTCACTCTCTTTCACTACACACGTGGGTCCACAGTGTCTTTGTATGACTTTTCTTTCAGCCAACTGCTTCTAGGTTTTTTAAGGAAGTTAGGGCCTTGAAACCATTGTGATTTCTCAACAAAGCTTTTAGGTGACATACCCCTTGAACCTTCGTCTGCAGTATTTAAATTGGTTTCGACGTAATGCCACTGTGAGGGGGTGGTGTGATCATGAATGAGTTAAACACGGTTGGAACCATAGACATGAAACCGACTGGATTCGTTACTTATAAAGCCTAGGACGACGTCACTGTCCGTCCAATAGTGATCCTCTATGTTCTCATACTCTAGCTCATCCTTTAGAACATCACCAATCTTAACAGAGACTGAGGCGGCAGCTAACTCTAAGCTTGGAATGCTGACGGTCTTTTTTGACGTCACTCGCGCCTTTCCCATAACAAAAGAGACATGTACTTTGCCGCGTTCGTCTTCGAGCCTTAAAAACGAGCATTGACCGTAACCACATGTCGAAGCGTCAGACATACAGCGGAGTTGCGGGGACACAATCTTTCCAAACTCCGAGGGCTTAAAGCTTCTTGGTAGTTTCAAACTTTCAAGTAGGTACAGCTCATTTCGCCATCTTTCCCATCTGCTGCGGGTGGCATCGTCGACTGGCTCATCCCAGCTATTAGAGTGACAGATGTCCTGCAAAATTTTCTTTCCGACCAGTACTACAGGAGCGATGAAACCCAAGGGATCATAAAACGAACTGATGGTCGATAGGATGCCTCTCCGCGTGCAAGGTTTATCCTTAAGTTCAATCCTGAAGTTGAACGTGTCTGACTGAATATACCAAATAACTCCTAACGCTCTTTCTATGGGTAACTTGTCCTGGCCAAGTGTGAGGTTCTTCACCTGTTCTGCTCTGTGTTCTTGAGGGATTGAGCTGATGATACGCTCTGTGTTTCCCACAAACTTGGTTAAGTTAAATCCACCATTTTGGCAAACTGCTTTGGTATCCTTTGCTAGCTTAATAGTCTCATCTTCGGTGCTTGCCGATTTGAGAACGTCGTCCACATAAAAGTTCCTTCTAAGAGTGTTGGCTGCTTCTGACCCATATTCATCTTCGTTGTCGTCAGCAGTGCGTTTAAGTGCATAATTAGCGCATGCAGGGGATGAAACTGCACCGAACAAATGCACTGTCATGCAATACTCTTCGGCCTCCTTCTGTAAATCGCTGTCTGACCACCATAGGAACCTGAGAAAACTTTGATCTTCCTTCCTTACTCTTACTTGAAAGAACATTTTTTCAATGTCTGCCACAAAAGCATACTTTTCTTGCCGGAACCTAGTAAGAACACCGACTAAGTTACTGCTGAGATCTGGTGCCTGGAGCAATTTGTCATTCAAGGAGTGTCTTTCGAATGAGGCCGATTAATCAAACACCACGCGTATTTTCGTTAGCTTTTGCGGGTGATAAATTCCGTGATGCGGCAGGTACCATGTTCTGCCCAACTGATCTTTAAGATCGTCATCCACCTTCCGAGCGTAACCTTTCGAAATGATATCAGACATAAAGCTGCAGTAATCCGAGTAATACTTGTCATCAGACATTAGACGTTTCTTGAGGCTGTTCAGGCGCTTCTCAGCTTGAGCGTAGTTGTTTGGGAGCTGAGTGTTCTTATGTTTGAAAGGGAGGGGCATTTCATAGTGCAAGTCCTCGAGATGAACGATACCAGTTTCCACAGTCTCGTAGAACTTGATGTCTTCGCACGACATTGATATTCCTTTTCCTTTTCGGAGAAGTCAAGTTCAAACATTCGTTCAACTGCCTGCGGTGTTATCTGTTCCTTGACCGTCCTTTGAAAGACTACATATCCTCGCGGGGATGAGGTGTCTTGCTGATTAAGATGAATTCTATTGCACGTTAAGATGCTACTCTGACAGGAAGTATAGAGAGGACCATTTATGTACCATCCGAGCAGCGACCGTACGGCACATGGATCTGATTCTCCACCGTAAACAATCTCTCTTGGTCGTAGGGCACTTGGACAGTTCAATCCGATAAGAAGTCCCACTTCAACATCTTCCATGTAGGGGGAAACTTCGGCACCAACATCCTTCAAATGAGACATCCTACTGATTACATCAGGTCGTGGTATTTCACTGCGGTCCGCTGGAATGATGTTTCGGGTGAAAGTTCTGGGCAACTCTAACTTTGCACTCTCGTCCTTGGCATTAGCTACGACTAATCCTTCAATGGCCTTCGACGTTACGCTGTGTGTTCCACGGATTGTAGTCAGAGTAAGGTCAGTGCTACTTCCTTCAACGCCAAGAGCCTTAGCTGCGCTTTCATTCACAAACGTTCCACCGCTGGCATTGTCCAGTAAAGCATAAACTCGTATTTTCTTCGCTGCATTACTCTTATGAAACAACCAGACTAGCAATATGCCCATGTTAATCGGCACATCTCCAGCTTCAGTTATGTTGCAGGTGGCAGTGTGATTGCTACTAACTCGAGGTCTATCTTGAGATTGGTTCTTGTCACCTTTGTCGTTTGATTTCTTGATTCCATCAGGGTCGTGTAGGGACGTTGGATGCTGCTTGTTGCACGTCTTGCACGTTTGCGTTTCCTTGCAATGCTTTGCAATGTGCTGGTCGCTAAAGCAGCCGAAGCACAGTTTCTTCTCTACTACAAAGTCTCGACGGTCGCTCAGAGATTTCTTCAAAAACTGTTCACACTCGTTTAAGGTTACCGTATACCTTCGTGAGTGTCCTTGGCGAAAAAAAATCATCTGCGCGCTGCTTAAAACGCAACAACCACAAACTATATATCAATAAAAAGCTAATAAAATGCACTATCCGCCAAAAATTATTTCGCTTTTATTTTTTCAAACCGCAAGGAGAGTGCGTCCCACAAGCACAAAACGGCTGACGTCTCTTTGAGCGAATTTATCGTGTATGGAATTCGACCGCAGAATCTAAACTTTTGCATTATATAAATCACAAGGCACTAATCTTCAACACCGTGTGAGGCTTTTTTGATATTCCCATTGGTTGCTTCGCAATTTTTCTGTCAATTTTGATGATCAAAAATTTACCGATACCTTTCACAACAATGGCCATTGCGGGAGATCAATTTTAAAAAACGGAAATCCCTGACACGGTTTTGATGATTGATGCCTTGTGAATGATATAATGCAGTAGTTTTGTTTACGCGGTTGAGTTTGATACCCGATAAATTCGCTCAAAGGGACGTCGGTCGTTTCGCGCTCTTAGGTCGCGCTCGCCTTACTATTAAGAACAATTGAAGCGAAACAATTTTTATCGAATAGAGCATTCTATAACCTTGACATTGATATACAATTTGTAGTGGTTGTATTTAAGACAGCGCGGTAATAATTTTTTGGCTTAAGACACCTGCGAAGGTTTACGGTAACCTTAAGTTATGAGGCTTCTTGCATAAAGAGCATACAACAGTCTTTTGGTTGCTATCTTCATGATATACACCAGTAGCAAGGTTTGTCCCTTTTCCTCTTCTTAGCGGCTTTCTTGTAAACTTAAGATGAGTGCCTCTGTCCTTTTCATCATGATTTGGCTTGCTAACATATTTCTCTGAAAACACAGGATCTGTGACAAGATCAGCTTGTTCATGTACGAATTGAGAGAACTCTTCGAAGTCGGCTATTCTTCCCTTTGCACTTTTTGTCCTATTGTTCCTTTCAGTCCATTTGGTTCGCAGGTACTTAGGTAACTTTTCCCACAGTTGACGCAGTACATGAGCAGTGTTTAAATCATCCATATGAGACATGAATTCATAGCAGACTTAGCATGATCCAGGGCAATAGAGAAATCTTGGAGGGCTAAACCATCGTTTGGTCTGATTGATGGCCAAGAAGGCAATTTCGTGATATGGGCATTAGCTATCTTGAATGGATCACCGAATTGTCTTTTTAAAAGTCTCTTAGCTTCTTCATAGGATCCTTCCAATTTCCTTTGCAGACAACCGTTTATAATTTCTTTGGCTTTACCTGACGTGTATTGACCCAGAAAATATAATCTCTCATGGGAATCTTCAACCTTTGATTCGATTAATGACTCAAAGGCAGTCATGAATAATGGATACTCCATAGCGTCACCATAAAACATAGGAGGCTCGTTCGATGGCAAAAGACTCCTTGCTTGCTGGTTAACAATAGTCTGAGACAACTCAGTTTGTTTTCGTTGAATTTCCACAATGTCTTGGAAAGTATTGTCTTTGACTGACAAACTTGTTGAACAACCTTGTGGTGGTGATGGTGGCAGACACCATACCTGATCAGGAGCAGTATACGTAACAGCAGGAGTCGTTGTTAAAGATGGGTATGATGAAGAATGTACACTCGAGGGGTGTTCATGGGGTTTTGCTGCATAGGCCGTAGTCTCTTCCTTACTCTGTGATGCACCAGTATTTATCGGTGTTGTGTGAATGGGTCCTTTCTGAGGTACCGTAAATGCACTAAGAGGACTAGCTTGTAAAGGCTGTTGATAATCTGTAATGCCTAAAGAACTTACAAGTTGTTGCTGCGAAGTTGGTTCCAAACCAGCAGAGTTACCTGATTGTATTGTACAAATCGGAGGACTTTGTGTATGAACAGGTGCAAAAGTTGACTCTTCATTCTTCATTTCTTCGTAAATCCTTTCTTCTTCCCTTGCTTGAGCTAAACTCTGTTTTAGCTCTAAATGTTCAGCTGCCATTTTAAGCGCTTGCTTTTCCTTCAGAAATGATGCTTCAATTTCCAGTGCTGCAACCTTAGTTTTTGCTTCTAACAACTTAGCCTTAGATGAAACTGAAGATGAGGTGGACCGTTTAGAGTGATTTGACTTTCTTGTGCGATGAGACCCACTAGAGATAACAGAGTTTACCTCATTTGACTGATGCCTTGGACAAATATTCAATGACAGACTGTTTAAACTTAAGGACATCTTCATCGTGAGCATCGTACCATGAATTGGCATCAACAATAACAGTTTCATCTTCTAACGCGTCAACATAATTATCCCGAGCATCTTGCAGCTTAACAAGCAAACTGTTAAGACCTTCCATTTCAACTGACACAAGTTCATAATTGTTAAGATCAGCAAGTAGCGGTTTCATTTTGTTTATCTGTCTAGTTACGTGACGTAACGCCACAGGTCTATTTAACAATTAGACCCGCAGCCCTTGAGGGCGAAGGGTCTAATTGTTTTAGTATCACCCAACTAGTCGGACAGAAAAAGCAATAATAAAGTTAGCAAATGCAAGTTGAAGAAAGATTTATTTGGGAATAAAACAAAAGAAAGTAAGTAAGTAAGTAAGTAAGTTGCCTTTATTTAAACACGATGTAGATAAAAGCTGACAAGCTTGTGGGGTCGTGTAAAATTAAAGTATTAATAAAAATTAAATTAATATTTACAATCATTTAAGCTATTTACGTTTGGATTTATAAAACTATTTACATTTGAATTTAATTTAAAAACTAGCGCTAAAAGTAGATAAAATCTTTCTGTTTAAAATTAGTGGTTGACACAGATAAAACTTTAAAATTGAAATTAATAAAAACATCCGAAGTTTTAAGCATGTGGACGAGGTCCTTTCGACGTGTCACATTTGCCAAGTCCTTATGTTTAGTTGCGAGCGTATTCCAGAGTACGGAGCCTCTGTAGGCTAAGGAGTCTTTCATATAACGCGTATTAAAACGCGGCACTATCAAAGATTCGCGTGCCCTAGTTGAGATCTTATGGTCTCGCTTCGCAATAATGCATTTACTTAAGATGGTGGGTAATGTGTCGTTATATGCGTTTTGCACGAGCTTCAACACGGCGAATTTGTAATGGAAATTGATATTTGTCCACGCAGACCGTTCTAGTACTTCGGTGGAAGCCATATCTTTGGGCAGATTATAGATAATTCTAGCGGCTCTACAGTGCAGTCTTTCAATGGAATGAATGAGTTCTGTATTGCAGCACGATCCCCACAGAACTAAGCCGTAGTTCACGGAGGGCAATATGATCTTAAAATAAAAATCTTCAAGGACTTCTTTTGGTAGAAACCTTGATCTCTTAAGCAAGCTTAATTTGTTCGCGAAACTCTTTTTGTGCTCCTGTGTGTGGAGGATCCAACCGAGATTCTCGTCCACTGTCATTCCTAGCAAGCGTGTCTTGTTGACCCACTTAATGGCAGACTCCCCAATGGTAATTGGCGCAAGAGACTTTGTAATATTTCCTCTACAAATGAGCATCGCTTCGCTTTTGCCTGGGTGGGGTGTAAGCCTGTTAGTAAGACACCACGAGTGTAACTCTCTCAATGCAGTGTTGAGTTTTGTAATGGCCCCGTCTGCCGTATCACTTATGCAGTAAATTGTTGTGTCGTCAGCGTACATATAGACTTCTCCGGTTTCTACAGATGATGGTAGGTCGTTTGTAAACAGGGTGAAGAGTGTTGGACCCAGAACAGACCCTTGTGGGATGCCGAATGTGACTGGGAGGAAGTCTGATTTCGTTCCGTTGACAGTTGTGTATATCAGCCTTCCTTTTAGATAGCTCCTAAGCCAATCTAGAATTGGGCCCCGAATACCAAAGTTCTTTTGCAATTTCATTTCTAGGACCGTATGAGATACGCTGTCAAATGCCTTTTTAAAGTCTATAAAGGCGACTGCTACAACCAGTCCTGAGTCAACGGCTTTTCTCCACGTCTCAGTGAGGTGAATTAGCAACAATTCTGTCGAGTGTTTTGCACGGTATGCCCATTGTCTGTCTGATGCAAGCTGATTCTCTATAAAGACGTGACGTACGAGCGTGTCATTTATCTCGGATTCCAATATCTTGCTTGGTACACTTAGCAGTGATACTGGTCTGTAATTCCCCCTGTCCGTTTCATCATCCTTTTTGAAAATAGGGGTAAGTCTCGCCGTTTTCCAGCTGGTGAAGACCGTTTTTGTCTCGATACTGTGTTGGTATAGGCTAAGTAAGGAAGGAACAATTGAATCACTTGCTAGCTTTAAAAGTTTTGGCTGTATGTCGTCAGGGCCTGTTGATTTGTTCGTTTTTAGTGCATTAACTTTATACCGTATCTTTGACCACGAGACATTGAAGTCTACGAGTAGCGGTACGTTCTTCGTGTCAGCATTTACAACAGTGGCTCCCTTTACATTGTCAGCCGGTGGTAAGTTATCAGATAGCTTTTGTCCAATCGTTGCGAAAAATGAGTTCATGAGGCAAGCTTTCTCGGAATCATCAAGTGCTAGGGTATTATCGTCCCTTTTCAGTGGACCGATGTTCTTACGTATCCTAGGATTGGTAGCCTTCATAATTAGGTTCCAATATGCTCTCGTGTTTTTGACCTCACTGAACATTTTTGAGTAATATGCTGCCTTGGCCTTTCTTAGATCTGAGGTGACCTCATTTCTAACCCTTTTGTATTCCGTCCACTGTTGAGGGCATTTAGTAGAAGCCGCTGCTTTAAATAACTTGTATCTTCGATTCATCTTGTACCGAATATCGCATGTAATCCAAGGATCGGAGCTGCTTCTGACTTTGACTTCTTTCCAAGGGGCGTATTCATCACATATGTCATTGAATAAACATTGCCAGGCCCACAGATGATCGTCGAGATCGTCAAAAATGGATGCAATCTGGAACGGCGCTGTTTCAAGATCGTGTCTGAAACTGTTTATATCCATTCTCTTATAGTCTCTTGTCTTGATAATCTTGGGTGGCGGTCTTTTGTTTTTTATTCTAATGGTCGCATAAATTAAGTGGTGGTCTGATATACCCAGAGGGAATACGCCTGAAGAACTGACAAGGTCTTTTCTTGTAGTTACAATAAGATCGATTAAGGTGCTAGATGTTATTGTTAATCTTGTAGCTTCTTGAATGACATTTTGCATATTAAACATCTCGAATATAGAACGTAGTTTGTTGATGTTTGCGTTCGAAATATTTGTGTCGCTTTCTTGATTACCTTCGATAAGAAGGTTGCAGTTGAAGTCTCCCAGTAGAAAAATATTAGAAGACTTTAACCATGCCTTTTCAAGGGGCGAGCTAATTAAATCAAAGAATTGATTGAAGTCCGGTGGTCTGTACATGACTGAAAACAGTACCGAAGTGCTAGGAAATTTAACTTGCACCCAAATCGCTTCAAGGCCATCAATAAATAGGTCCTTGCGATGAGTTGCTTGTAAGTGATCCGCATAGTACAGGATACAGCCGCCACCTTTGCGTCCTTTTCTGTCGAGGCGTAGAAACTTCATCCTGTCAATATCCAAAGCTGTGTCTGGAACAGTTTTGTCCAGGTGGGTTTCTGTGATAGCGAGCACTTCAAATCTGCAAAACATTTGCAAGCATCTTAGTTCCTCGATCTTGTTTCGCAAGCTGCACACATTTAAGTGGCCTACCCTAATGTCTTTAGCTGAGCGGTTTGCGAGTTTTTGAACGAGATCAGAGAGATGACTATCACATTCTTCGTCTGCGTACGATGCGTTTATTGGCGTCACCTCCAGAGATTCGGCCATCGATAAAAAGGATTCATCTGACACCGACCCAAATGGTAGGGCGGACATCTGGTTTATATCCGGGCCACTCTCTTGTAGTGCAGGCTGAGTTGAGGCTCATCCTCGGTGTAAAAACCTGTTACGCTCACGAGTGACGTAGAACAAAGGAAACAAAGGAGACAAAACAATAGAGACTAGGAAAATAATAGAGAAATAACAAAGAAAAACTTCACAGGTTTTTACACCGAGGATGACCCTTAGTTACACACCGAGGACAGCTCCAGGTCATTAGGTCTCTTCTTTGAGTTGCCTTGTATTCCTTGGGCGTAACTTTCCCGCACTTGATGTGATGTTTTAGGCCGCAAATACTGCAGTCTAGTGCGCGATGGTGGCGAGCGACCGTTCTTGAGCATATTGGGCAGGTATATCGGGCAGGTAAAGCGCCACGAATTTCGTTACTCGAGGACTATCTAATAGACCACTAGTAGCGTAGCCAATCAGATTGCGGCATTTGCATTAGTCCACTAGTTGGGTGATACTAAGATCCTTTAACCTTTATAACTCGTGTTGTTTACCTTTATCCGTTAGAATTTTCCTCCTTTCGCCCACTCCTAGGGTTTCAGCATCACTGACCGTCGATTTTGCTCCCATATTCAGCGAACCTTGAACCTTTACTGAATTAGGAAGTTCCGTTTCTGATGCTGCATCCGTTGGCTGAGTGTGAAGCGGCGAAACAGTTCCGTATCCATTGTTGGGGAGTGCGAACGCGAAACTTGCAAACTCAGCAAATTGTCGTCCTCAAAAATAAGCCGCAAATTCCTTGCCTTCACCTTCCATGACCGTAAATATCCCTCAAACCGTAAAACCAGATCAAAAACTATAGATACATAGAAGCACCACCGTAACTATCCTTGTAAATCCATAAGAACCATGAGGTCGTGAAATTACTGTGACTGTGACTGGCGGCACATGATAGCCGTGGCGATGAACATAACAACAAAACGTTTAATCATACACGAGGCTGAAACAACTCACAAGTATCATCACAAACATCCGTTAGAAATCCGTAGCACGAGAAAGAAAAACTAAAACAAACGACCTACAAAACACTTGGGAAACTTGAAGAAAGCCTTAGTGAAACTTCAGGTAATTTCACGGTGGCCTCGTGCCCGCCAATGCCGAGGCCCCGTGCGCATGCTCCTAATAAACAAGGGGGTAAGCCTGATGGTCAGGATACCAGCAGTTACAGACTCGAATAGATTTTTCTCGAAAATGACAGTGATATATTTGAAAAAGCTGTACAATTATCTGTAACATCGTTATGCTACATTTCATACTAATCAGAGAGTTAGACACATCTCTCATGTCATTGACCCGTGTTTTGTAGAAAAGCAGGAAAATACGGAAAGTGGTTCGTAAGTATATTATATAAAAAATTTACCAATATTAATGCCATCTAGTATTCATTGCTTTGTCAACAAATACAATAATAAACACTGTTTCTTCATCTAGAATAACTAGGAAATTATGGTGTGGTAAACCATTCGAAAGGAAACAAATCCAATAAAAGGACAGGGGATGTTGGTCATAAATATTATCAATGACTGTTGACAAATCTTAGTTCAGAGAAATTAATACTGTTGGCGATTTATCCTTTTGTTTATAGAACTCTCAATCACAGAATCAGTCGTTGTAAGTTCACCCTCAGCAGAGATGTAGAACAAAATGCTGGGGATCAGTGGTAGTATCTGGGCAACTGTGTAACCTAACCCTCCCCAAACTTTCACCATAACTTTTAACTCATAACTTGTTGGGTTAGGGGAGAGAAAGGTGCACATTTGCCCAGATACTTGCATTGATCTAATCCTGATCCCTCTACAGTATTTGAATGCACGAAAACAATTTATGCTCCATGTTCGGAGGGTAACATTGCATTATTTATGTTTAATGCTGGCTGTGAATGTGTAGCCATATCACTGTGTGCATTAAAAGTATACACTATACGGCTCCCAATAACTTCTTGTGCAGACTTGGTCAGGGTTTTCAATAAGAATTGTAGCAGCAGGAGAATTGTGTAAAGTAACAGGAGAATATTCTGAAAGTGTTCCATGTCAGAATTTAAAACTAGCTCAGGCCATCTAAATTTGACTGGAGAATTCTAATATAATTTAGAAAAAAAAGGAAACTGTATCCTACTGCTAAGGCTACTGAATTTGAACTCCAGAAGATGATAATAATATATTTTTCACCATAAAGCTGGAGCAACTGAGTTTTATTTCATGGAATTAATTGTCAGTGGTGACTGATGTATTTGAAAAAGTTAACGATGTGCCCTGACTAACACAGAAAATGCTACATATTTACAACAAAACTGCTTTCTGTAGTGAGGATTTCTGTATTTCATTATTATCATGCTCAACTGACTTACAAACAGTACAAGCTAAACAAAATATTATAAGAAAACACAAATCAATAGCACAAAAAAAATTAGTGCTGAAAACACAAATGTGACTATGCAAACCTGAAACATGCTCTTGAGAAACTGCATCATATTTGGGGTCTAACAGTCAAACATTGTACAATTCCATAAATGCCACAGAAAAACAGACGTTTGCGTAGCACCTAATCACACAGCTTATAAGCTGCCTGCTCAGTATGTGCACGAGTAACCCTTGATTCAAGGGTCTAGTTCCGACAAAAAATGGACCTTGATGTGCTGTTATAATCTGAAGATGACAAAATTGGACAACAATTTGAAACTTTGAGTTCCGAGGAACAAATCTGATCAAATGAATTATTGCGGATTCGGTTTCTGTTGTTAAATTTGTAACTGTAATACTCAATGAGACCTTATTATTAAGACTCCCACAATAAAATTTACTGAAGAAATAATTGCTTCCGTGTTCATGTATCCTACACCAAGTTTTATAATGAGCTGCTATACGTCTTAGTCTGGATGAAGGCGGAGTCATATTTCTGAGTTGATTTTAGTCTCCTTCGCACAGTTCAATTCTTCATAAACTTCAAAATCGTTTGAATATTTATCTTAGATGGTTCCCGGTTCCAACATGTACGTTTCTTAGCTTTGTTGCGTCTTTCCCTTTGCCTTATTGTTGTTGTCCAGTCGTGGTTATTAGCATCTTATGTTCCCTTGGTGTGATGGAATTGTTTCGCACATACAACGCCATTTCCCACAGCATGGATGTTTGTGACATAAAGATAAAAAAGACGTTTACTTAAACAAAGCCTAGTCGAAAGTAATCGAACGTCAGACCTCTTAAACGAGAAGTTCCGGTATAAAAGGCCTGGCTCCTCCTCCCGATTCCGCTTCAAAATTCAAATATTAGAAACAAAATGGCGGACAAAGTTGAAGTGAACATTTCCCTAGTGCAAACCCCTTCTAGCTAAAGGTTAAAATAAAATATTCACTTAATACCATTTTGCTATCAATGAAAACACCTTGACTGAGCGTTTTTCCATGGCCTACTCCAGCCAGAACTGAAGCCGAATATGATAGAAAAGTACGTTCGGTTTTTGAATTTGGCGCCATGTTGGAAGCGAGACTGTCCACTTGGCCCGTTCTTCCCGCAGATTTCCCTGTTTTTCGAATCT
The DNA here is from genome assembly GCA_949710005.1 of Ricordea florida. Classification (NCBI taxonomy): domain Eukaryota; kingdom Metazoa; phylum Cnidaria; class Anthozoa; order Corallimorpharia; family Ricordeidae; genus Ricordea; species Ricordea florida. The sequence goes on along the minus strand of OX453274.1, from coordinate 15,193,101 downwards.
GCACTCACACAAAAAGCAGTAGTTGTGTATTCTATATGCGTAAGCAACTTACCGAGTCTTTTCCGATATATTTCCGTGGGTAGTTCGAATACTTTCGGTGCTTTATGTTGAGGCAGAATCGAGGAATATTGCCGAACAATTCAACAAACCAAGGCGTTAGAGAAGCGGATTTTCGCTTCAGTCGAAGTTCCTCTCGAAGAATCAAACCGACTAGCAGCTTTAAAGGAACGATACTTTGCTTCGAAGACCAAGTTACAAGTGGAAAGTAATGTAGAGTGGCTGGAGAAGATTCTAGATCTAGTAGAGATGGTACGTCCCGTCTGTACTTCTTCATTTAGTTCCTCTTCTCCTACGTCAAGCCCTTTTCAGTCTTTGCCAGTACCTCTTACTCCACCACAATCGCAACGTTTGTCCCTAAGTGTATCCCCTGTCCAGTTACTCAATCCTTCGTTCTCTCCAGTAAATACCTCTTCTTCTTTTCTCGAAATTCCTCAACGTCGTGGGCGTTTGGGGATACATACCCCTATCCCAGAAGATGACGGCAATTACTTCGTTTGCTGTAAGGCAAGTTTCCGTCGTCTTTTGCAAGTCATTTCCCAAGCATACGGCAAATGTCCTTCGTGTAACGGGGTGCTCTTGCTTGAAACTACGAAAGTTGGACGACTTTCGGTTAGATGTGACGAAGGCCCCGAGTTACCTTGGTTTAGCTCGCCGATCACGAACTCCAAGTATATCGTAAACTTGAGGTGAGTTTGTTTTAGCCATTTCTATTGCCATAGTTTGTTGTGGGTTGACGTTTTTTCGTTGTTGTTGTTGTGGGCCCAAATCTCTGCCGAGTACCATACTCAAAGTGGAGATGTGAGGAAGTTTTTATATAGATGATGTTGGTGATCTATTGCAAACATATACCTAGCTGAATGTAATATTATTTTGCCTCTGATTCACGGGTTATAATCACTGATGCTAGACATGATTCCAGGTGAACTGCACAGCATACAACAGTTTCAGCAATTTCATATCAGTAAATATTATCCAAATAAGGTATTTTGTTTCCATACATTATGAACACTGAGTTATTTTGAAGATTATTGATTTCTTATGACTACTGCTTTCAGGAGCAAAAAAATAATAGGACTTGTCAACTGGTCAAAGAAAGACTTGGGCTTCTCTCAATCAAGGGAAATTCCTATGACAAAACACCTCATCAACAACTTGAAGGAAAAAGGTCAGTAGGGAAACATTACTTGTTTCATCAGTGCCAGAGTGAGTAAGTACATGGTTACCATCAACCACTTGGGTATAGTAGATATGCTAGCTATTTGTACACATTCCATTCTGTTATAAGAATTGTTCCAAAAATGCTTTTTTTTTCATGCTGGTCTTTTCACTGCCAGTGACATGTGAAATTGACTCACATATACAAGTGTCTCCATCAATCATTATTCATTGTTCTTATCAACTAAGCTGTCAATTTCAGCTTGGGTAATTGTTGCAGCATTCGCATTCCATGAAACATATGGACATAAGATAGTACTCATGATGGTACTGAGGAAGGCTTCCTGAAATACCTACTGAATATCATTACTCACTACCCGGTATTTAACAGTGCTGTCATGACTGTGCTCTCCCTTCTTCCAAGAGTAAACCAATAGATAACACTGTAAGACCTGTGGTTCATTTGTTGGGTTGTAAGGTAACATTAGGTGAATTATTATTTTATATCTTTTGAATGGGCCCCATGTTTTTGACTTGGAGTTCATATTTTGTTTTTGGTCTGTTTTTTTTTCCTTTTTTCATGCAGGGTAACCATACACATTGTTCAAGCGACAGTTGGTGCCACATGCCTGACTACATCTACTCAAAGAAACCACTTCAGAGCCTGGAAGCAATAACTGCTTACTGATCATGAAGGGCACTGATGAGCACTGTAGTTTACCAGAAGCCTCAAGACTATATGACTATATCACTACACAAGGAGTCTGCAAGCAATACTGGCAGCTTGATATGGATTCCTGTGCTGCCTGAGTGTATTCCTCATTTGGGTCTGGCTATAGTGCTGTTGATGGAGTTGACTCTTTCCAGAACACTGAAACTGGTGCTCTAAATTTGCGCTCCTGGTTGAACTAACTTAACCGTGGAAAGGGAACTTTTTGTTCGCAAACGAACGCAAGAGAACCCGATGCGAGCCTCTCCGTGCTAACTGTTAAGACCGTGGGTGGGCCTGTTGCGTTATACCCATTGAAGTTGGTTGCCGCGGTTTCATTGCAAGATCGACCAGGTCCTTCCTTTCAAACATTGGACTCCCAACAAAAACTCCCCGAGCAACAATCAAGACCCTGCAAGAAGAAGCAGAGACAGCATCCAATTGGATTTGGCAATCATCGCGCAGTGCCTAAGCCTGCGTTGATCACATTATTCTTCTTAATCTGCATCCAGCCAAGTTCTCTGATACCTGCTGTCCTGACACTCCTTGAGCATACACCACACGCTTGCTGCTATTACGCCTGACCATGATCCATGAATGAAATTAATTTCAGGAAATTCAAAGCCAACGTTTGAGCCGTTTAGACGGGTGTTAGAACTCCAGGCCATTTTGATAACTACGGCAGGTTTAATCGATCGTAGCTCCCGTAATAATTTTATGCAAACTGACATCAGTCATCACAAAAAAATTCTTGCAATGTTATAAAAAGAATTGGTTCATGCTTTTGGCTTTTAACTGTGCATACATCAAGTTATGGTGCACTTGAGAAGTTTGGAGACACTCAAGAAGCTAGAAACTCGGCTATCGCCTCGACCACTCTTACGCATCTTTCGTGCTCTCCAAACTTCCCGCGTGCACGCACGTTAAGCATGAACCAATTCTTAATTTTGGCCGTTTTCCCCCTTTTGTTCGTTGTATGGCTTATAACCCGTTATGTGAGATTTTTACAAAATTGTTCATAACAAAACGATAAGCGAGTATGAAGTCGCCTATAAAAGAAACAAAAAGCAACAATTTGGTGGCTTAAACCCCGTTATGTGATATTATATCATGTACATAACGAAACGACAAGCGAGTATCTAGTCGCATGTAATTCAGTCACGCATAACAAAACGATAAGCAAGAATTTGGTGGCTTATAAACCGTTATATAATATTATAAACCTGTACATAACGAAACGACAAGCGAGTATATAGTGGCATGGAATTCAGTCACGCGTAACAAAACGATAAGCAAGGATTTGGTGGCTTATAACCCGTTATATAATAGTATAAACATGTGCATAAGAAAACTATAATCGAGTATCTAGTTGCATGGATTTTAGTCTCATACAACAAAAAAATAAGCAAGTATGAAGTTGCTTAAATTTTGTTCTGTGTTGTTTTTTTTTATAATTTAGTATTAATATTTATACAGACAAAGTCATTTGCCTAAATTTTTTTGTTATACAGAAAAATATTGTTGCATAATTTTTAAATATAAATATTCCCCATTCTTTAATTCATTAAACAGATATAACGCAATTTCCGGTTCCAGTGTGCGTTTACAAGGAATCGATTACGGAGGCGCACGCCAAAATATGTCAATATAATTGTAGCTAAAATGCCTTTAAATCACTCAAAATGACAAAAACAGTATTTTGAGCGGCCTATTAGGTATGGTTGTCACAATCAGTTGACCAAAATTGACCAGTTACAGTAACCTGCCATGGTTAGTCAATGCGTGACCATAAAAAGAAATCATGGGTGAAATAACGGGAAGTGGCGAAAATTGCCAAACAGATGAGTCTTTGGAATACTCAGTGGATTTCGGTCTGAAAGCTATGTAAAAAGCAATCTCTTCTTACGAGTACCATAACACAGGGAAAACACCGGTGCTCCGCAGGTCACCAAAGTTAAGCCCTGTCGGTCGGAGTTAGTATTTGGATGGGTGGCCGTATGAGAATACCCTGTATTTTCAAGTGTTTAAGGCATTAAAGCTTTTCTATTAATTGCCAAAGGCAAGAAAGGCAACATAAAGCTTTCCCAGCCAAAACCTTCAATACAAAAAACCAACCCGCTTACTATTAGAGGTATAAAACTTTCTATTTTATTACGTTCGTGCTAAAGACATTCCGTGTTTGTTCAAAGCGATCACCCGACAGTAAATTGCGAATGAAAATTAGGGAAGTCACTGGATTTTGGTTCAAGTGATCACTAAAACTGTTGGCAAAAGGCAAATCAACTTTGCAAACAACATTTACTCGGTACTTTAGCGATTACCCTGGTCTTGTACTTACATTTAAAAGTCCGTTTGAAGCCCGAGGTTCGGTTTTTAATAGGGCCCGATTTAGGTAGTGTCCGTGAAATCGAAGAAATCGTAACGCGAAACGTCTTTTCGCTGCTTTTAAGGCCTCCATGTCTTCTTTTTTGGTGGTAGATTATTCTTCAGGAATATTTATTTCTATTGTGAGCTTAAAAAAGGATTTACTTCCTTTATAAGAGATAGAAACCATGTCTTGAAAATTAAGGATCGATACATGCGCCGAGCCATGTTATACTTTGGCGCAATGCGTACATGTGTGGCTTACTAGGCCACGTGACAGGCGCTCGACTCTCGTGAACAAATATATAAGTAAAGAAGTCAGATCGATATCGTGCCATAATGTGGCTACACACTTCGTGTAGGCCATACAAAAATCTACCCTAAAATGAAACAAGTTAAACTACAAATGGATGACCAGAGATAAATTCTATGTAAAAACTAAATTATCTTGTGTTTAAACATCAATCTTTTTACATAAGATGTCATAAATCTTTGGTATTAACCTTGGGGAGGGTATACCTTTTTTACGCAAATTATATCTATTCTCCTTTTTGAGATAAATTCGAGCCTAGCGGATGGTTATCTAAAGAGGTAATAGCGTTTAAAATCTTGCAGTCCTGACTAGTTTTCTCATCTTGCAATGATTTAATGAAATGAAACTGACAACCAGCTTGCAGGTAAATTAGACTTTGCCAGAGAATTGAAAATTTTCTTATTACTTTTGACCCCCGTTAGTTTTTGTTAATGTCGCTCTTACAATTCATATCAAACACTAAGGCTGGATTTTCTTACTGCTTCCACAGAGGAACCGGGTGCATCAGTGATTACTTCATCAAATGCAGACATTCAAGCCACGTCACTCACAGTAAAATGGAATGAACCAACTGATGATGGAGGAAGTCCTGTCACAGCATACCGAGTGGTGATTCTGAGGACTGGGACTGAGATAAAGAATGAGGATATTACAGACCCCAGTACAACAAGTCTGTCCGTGGGAGGACTTGACAGGGATACTCAATACACTGTGAAAGTTTTTGCCAGGAATTTTTGGTTTGAAGGTCCTGCTGGAGAATGGAGAGTTATGACAAAAGATGAAGGTGAGGGTGAAGTACACGATTAACATAGGTTCTAGACAACTATACAAACTATAGACTATTAGCAAGTCAAGTATTTGGCAGTTTCAGAAGAAAGCGTTAGATACATCACTGTTTCTGAGCAGTCAATATCTGTATTTCGTTGGTTTTGATCATTATGCGTCAATTTGCCTTCCTCGTTACCCGTTTAGGCAAAAACGAGTTGTGCTTGTCCATTATCACCAGTTTTAGAGTTATTTATAATAAAAGAGCGTGCGTTACTGTTCTGTGGACATAACTTGCACATAACAAATGCTACACGCATATGCAGTGAAACGCACGATATCGTACTAATTGCCACGCCATTCGTGCGATAGGTTTTGTTTTGCATTCAATTGGACATGGAATTAAAATGTAATTAATCGTAGTTAAACTGGAAGAAAAATGAAGCAAAGTAAAGGGTTTATTGAAGCCGTATTATCTTAAACACGAAGACGCGTTATAATAGGCGCGGTACCTTAGGTACGTCTGAATCATTTGTCAATTAACTGTCGACGCATACAGAGCTGTGTGAAAATTTTTGCAGTACAAGACCGCCTCCTAGCAATCAATCTGTAGCATTTCTTTGTCTTTCTTGTTTCCAAGAGTTATTATGCTAATCGAAATGGTTTGCTCACATTACGCCATCGTGCAACTACCTCGACGATACTGACCGGAATTTACGAGGTTAAATTATATTTTTGGTTAAAGTGATTAAAGAAAAAAATTATAAACAAAATCCATTTATTCGACATCAAATAGGAAACTAAACTGACGTTTTTTACACTTATGTCCAGGATCGATCTTGTTAGCAAAAATTTGCTAGCAAATTTTTTTCGCAATTGTCGCAAAAGAAATAGTTGAGAAAAAACTATGTCAGAAAATCACTAACAAATATCGCAAAAATCGCAAGAATAACAAACCTAAGAAGAATTAAGACTTAGAAAATAAAGAAGCCAAGAAGGGCCCCGAAATGTCCGCAAATATCGCAAATATAACAAGGATTTTTCTTGCTAGCTAAAAACACCAAATGACAAATCGCAAAAATCGCAAAAATAAATTTAACAAAATACTAGAAATACGACTCCCGCAAAAACCTCGCGAAGCTAGTTTTTGAAGAAGTCACAATGCTTTCATATTTTATTCTTTATTTTTTTTTATATTATATATTTTATTTTTTATATTAGCGTAATCCCCATTATTTTATTTCTTATGCTGTGTTTGGTACACAATTAGTGACACCTGGTGCAAATTACATGATCAGTATACCGCTCAACACAGTGCTTTAAAATTGACCTTCATTTAGCTCTTTCACTGCCACTGAGATTGCACCAGAGGGAATAGACGTAAAATTATTTATTATCTTGACAGGGAATACAGAGTCGATGAAGTATCACAATAATATTCACTTAACACAAATTGAAAATGATTGTAAATCTTTTGCAGGTGAAATCTTGAAGAGTTGATATGAATGCTTGTGTTTACCACGGTGTAAAAACCTGTGTTTTTTTCTTTAGTTTTATTTTCTTAGTCTCTACTGCTTTGCCTTCTTTGTTGTACATCACTTTTAAACACAATATGTTCTTACACAGAGGATGAGCTGAACGCTCCAATTATTTTTTGTTTATGTTTTTTTGGTTATAATTGCATGAGATTCATTGTAAGAAGAATCTTCTGATTAGATATTTTATTGTCTACTGCAGTCATTATTTCATTCCCGGGTAACCACAATTGAGAGCCTTATGAATAGTGCATGTTTTAATGTGTGTACTCTTTCCAGTTGCAATGGTACCCCCAGTGGTAGATAGAAAAATTCCTCTTCCCTCAAAAGAGATGCCATATCAACAAGTTGGGGGTAAAACAATTGGATTCTACAAAAGCTTTGAATAAAGGTTTGGTAATAGTGAGTGCCCACTGTATAGTATGTGGTTGTGCTATTTTTAGGTCATATCATAAAAACAATACATGTAAGAAAGAGTTATTGAAATCTTAATATGTTCAAAAAGATTGCTGCACTACGTACTCCTGTAAAAAAATAATGTGAAATCAACATCAATCAGTCAAAAGTATATACCACATGAAAGTTTAATTGTGCTGTTACAGAAACAGGCAAAATATCCATACCCAACCATAGAATAGTACATTATTTTGAATATATGAAAATTTCTATTATAAAAACTGCAGAAGAAAGATTTAATATAAGGACGGTATTTCATCGAAAAAGTCATGGCAGCCAGAGGTATTGAACTGTAACCAATGACATATAGTAACGAGAAGAACTATCATTATATTATTATCATTATTATTATCATTACTATTATTATTACTGGTATTGATATTATTATTGTTATATTTCTTATGTTAAACATAATATATTTTTATGGGGTGGGATTCATGTCTTAATCTTGGTAAAGATATTGTTACTCTACTACTAAAAGCAATACAAAAATCTTCTTAATAGGCTTTCCATCAGAGGTGGTAGTAATCAAAACAGCTCCAAACAATACCATTTCTTCTAAAAGGCTTAGAATCTAGTGCAGTCATTTGTCTACAAAGTTTGTGTGGAAAATCATTATTGAAAGCATAGGGCATTTAGGAAACTTGAAACACTTGTTACTACATACAGCACACTTGCAATGAATATATGAGAAAGATCATAAACATTTTGGCATTACAAAATTTATTTTCTTCTTTATAAAGTTTTTCCAATGTAAAAGGTTAATTGCATGTTGTGGTTGTTATGAAATATTGATATTTGACATAAAAATAAAGTAAACGGCAGAAAGTAACAAAGTTAATATGTTATGTCTAACTTTGCAAATTAAGGCTTGAATTAACATTTCATTTGTGAAAAAAGGGCAGGGGTTCTAGATAGCAATATTATCAGGGGGGGGGGGGGTCATTGCACTCTAAGGTAAAACTGACCCATTGTGAAAAGGCTATGAAACTTGTCTCTACACAATATTATTGAAACCTTTCAATCAGAGAATACATACATATATATATATATATATATGTATAGTAGGAATGAAAGAGGAACAGCAAACTTCTTTTCTACACAACTATATATATATATATATATATATATATAGCAAAGAGAAATACTACTCAGAATTCAGTAATCACATTTGCTTTATTTTAAAATGATCACATTGATCACTGATAATATTGCAGAACCAGTACTTTATAGTGACACAGGGTATACATTCTGTTGAAAATGTTTAACATAACTGCTAGATCAAGAAAATTTACAATATTTTCACTGTTGCAATGATATCAGATCACATCGTTATAAATGATTGCTATAACAACTGCAACTCTCTGTGTTGGAAATTACTTCAAACTGGAAACGCTATCGTTTTATTATGAAAAATACCTATTTACATTCTCTTGTAATCTGTTGGTCGTCTTCCGATTCCGGTTTTAGACTAATAGAATTATTTTCCAGAGACATCTCCAATCGTTGAAGTCGTTCTTACTCGGTGTCCCTTCTAAGTCGTTTTGCTAAATGTAGTACACCAATATATTTCGTTATGTAATCGTTCACTCATGTCCTGTATTTCTATCAATAACACATTCAAATTCAAAACTAACTTGATTGAATTCCTGGTCCTTTTCCCTGCTGTTTCGTTTGCCTTTTTCTGGAGCGAGCAGTTGTTGTCTTGGCTACGATTTCTGTTGTTATTCTCCCTGCTGTCGTTTCTCTATCCCTGCTTTGAGTCGTGCTTTCCTCGTGTTGATTTTCACGGTATTCGAACTTACTCGGCGACGATCTCGTGCTAATATTTCTTGAATATCTTGGAGATCACCTTGCTGGGATTTACTTCCAGGACGAGTGAAATCGGTTTCCACAAAATTTACATTACTTTCAAAAAGGCATCACCGAATAATGGCGGAAATCCAGCGTTCTCAAGTGCGTTACTATTGCCAGGTAACCTGGCCTGCGAATGGACACCTTTAAAATATAGATATATATAAACATATATATAAATATATATATATATATATATATACATATATAAAAACTCTCGGCTCGATTTACTCGGGCTTGCGAGCCACGTGGTCTGACCGGAACCGACACGATTAGTAACCTCGCTTCGCGAGGAATTATTTTTTTGAAAAAGAAGAAACCAAGAACGGCCCCGAAATGTCCGCAAATATCGCAAAAATCGCAAATATAACAAGGATTTTTCTTGCTAACTAAAAACACCCATGACAAATGTCGCAAATATTGCAAAAAATAACAAATTTAACAAGAATCAAGACTTAGATAAAAAAGAAGCCAAGAAGGACCTCGAAATGTCCGCAAATATCGCAAAAATCGCAAAAATAACAAATGTAACAAGAATCAAGACTTAGAAACAAAAGAAGCAATAAGGACCCGAAATGTCCGCAAATATCGCAAAAATCGCAAAAGTAACAAGAATTTTTCATGCTATGTGAAAAGATTGAGCAACAAATATGGCAAAAATAGCCAGAATAACAAATTTAACGACATACTTCAATTACAAAGAGAAAAGGTCAAGAAGGGCTTTGAGATGTCCGCAAATCTCGCAACAATCGCAAAAGTAACAAGAACTTTTCTTACTATGTGAAAAGACTGAGCAACAAATATGGGAAAAATTGCAAGAATAACAAATTTCACAAAATTCTATACTTGGAAAGAGGAAAGGTCAAGAAGAGCTTCGAGATGTCCGCAAATTTCGCAACGTTCTTGTCCAGTAGTTTTGTAATGCTTTCCATTTTCGCGAAAATGAAATCATCAGTTACAAACGTGACACTATTTATAATTACTGACAGTACCAAAACACTGTAATATCAATCTGTGTATGTTTCGTTCTTCCATCAACATACAGCAACAATGCATAAGGAGGAGTGCCACACACAGAAGGGGGCAAATTTTAAGCAATAAAAGGGGGTGGTAGCAGAACTTTCATGCCCAAGAACCCACCGCAACCATCGTTCCAAAATATCAAGAATAGCACATTGGGGGAAAGAAAACAGGCATAATACATGAATGTTGCTGTGCAATACCCAAAGTTTTTTAAATAGGGATTACCAGTGACTTGGTAATCCTTCCCTTTGGACTTGGTAATCCTTCCCTAAAGCCATGATGTATGGTATCATATCACAAAACTTTATTTATTAAATAATGAAAAAATTGAGAATGTTAAGGTAAATAAATTATTTTACAATCGGCGCCCCATACAGGAACGCCTGGGTGAGGAAAATAAATGGCATGTCATGAAGGCAAAAAACCACTCCCACCACAATATAAAGGAATAATTCGGCCCCCCGCCTCTGCTGGAATTTTCATATCGAATTCAGCTTGAATTCGATGGCGACCAACAGTCAAACCAAACAAAGAGGAAGCAAGTAAGAAACGAGATATGTCCAGGATTGATCTTGTTAGCAAAAATTTGCTAGCAAATTTTTTTTGCAATTGTCGCAGAAGAAATAGTTGAGAAAAATTATGTCAGAAAATCACTAACAAATATCGCAAAAATCGCAAGAATAACAAATCTAACAAGAATCAAGACTTAGATAAAAAAGAAGCCAAGAAGGGCCCCGAAATGTCCGCAAATATCGCAAAAATCGCAAATATAACAAGGATTTTTCTTGCTAGCTAAAAACACCCGTGCCAAATATCGCAAAAATCGCAAAAATAACAAATTTAACAAAATTCCAGACTTAGGAAGCAAAGAAGCTAAGAAGGGCCCCGAAATGTCCGCAATTATCGCAAACATCGCAAACATGACGAGGATTTTTCTTGCTAGCTAAAAACACCCATGACAAATATAGCAAATATCGCAAAAATAACAAATTTAACAAAATTCCAGACTTAGAAACCAAAGAAGCTAAGAAGGGCCCCGAAATCTCCGCAATTATCGCAAAAATTGCAAATATAACAAGGATTTTTCTTGCTAGTTAAGAACACCTGTGACAAATATTGCAAATATCACAAAAACAACAAATGCAACATTATTCCTGACTTCGAAAAAGAAGAAACCAAGAAGGGCCCCGAAATGTCCGCAAATATCGCAAAAATCGCAAATATAACAAGGATTTTTCTAGCTAGCTTAACACACCCATGACAAATATCCCCAAAATCGCAAAAATAACAAATTTAACAAAAGTCCAGACTTAGAAAGCAAATGGCCTAGGTCTTTTGATCTCTTTTCTCGGTGGTTTTGTTATTTTTGTTCATGATTCATGAGTAATAGAACGAAGGACACATAAATGCACAATTCGATCAATTGTTATTTAAAATAAATAGATTGGCATACGGCTCTATCACGTCTTCCAAGTCAGGGAGTCACTTCAGCCAGTTCAAGCTCCACCTCAAGCTCTACCTTGATCTCCACATCGAGCTCAAATTCAAATTTTTAAGAGGTACGTACATGTGCTGGCCGGCCAACAGTCATTGTGTTCGTCTTGAATCGAGTGTTTTATTTAATACTGAATATTTAACCATTTTTCCATTTTCCTGTCTTACTTTAGTGTTTGACAGAATACAGGAAAATGGAAAAATGGTCAAATATTCAGTAGTAAATAACACACTCGTGATAGAGCCTCATCGACCGCCCCTTGAACTGCTTGGGATACGGCAGAAGCAATTGACTTTGAAAGTTCGTCCGACATGATCGTGTTTTCCCGCGCAATAGATGCTTATGTGACTTGTCACAAGTAACTCGCTCGCATGGGTTATGTATTAAGTTAAATCATACTTATTAAGTTAAATCATGATTTCACTGATATCAAATCATGAAGTCGTGATTTCAAATCATAGACGCATGATATGAAACCAGGATTTATTATATCAAATTATGAACACATGATTTGAAATCAGGATTTCTTACATCAAATAATAAACGACTGATTTGAAATCAGGATTTATTATATCAAATAATAAACGACTGATTTGAAATCAGGATTTATTATATCAAATAATAAAGCCATGATGTATGGTATCATATCACAAAACTTTATTTATTAAATAATGAAAAAATTGAGAATGTTAAGGTAAATAAATTATTTTACAATCGGCGCCCCATATTCCTGGAGCAGCAACACTAATTGACGTACCAAATGAGGAGAAGGGCGATGAATTAACCTTGAAGTGGGTGGGCCACCAAACAATGGAGCGGAGATCATACAATACACTGTTTACAAAAGAACCGTGAATGAAGATGGTACAACAGGAGACTGGAAAGAAGTTGAGGACATCACCGATCCTTCAGTTTATGAATATACCATAAAACTGAAGGAAGGCAATGAATACGATATTGTAGTGACTGCAACAAACAAGTTTGGTGAAGGATTAAGGGAAGAAGGAAAAAATTAAAAGGATTAAAGTAGTAGCGGGTGAGACGTGTTTAGATATTTGTGATCATCGCATTATTCACCTTTTAGAAAACATTGCCATAACGTTCATCACCTCAGGGGGCCATTTTGCGTTCGCTTCCATATATTTAATTGATATATCTGTAGATTTAGTGTTATCATGACATGATATTATCTAACGTAAATAGACAGGTAGATATGAAGTCCCGTGCACTGCAAAATACCCATTCAGCCAACAACCCCTCCTAGATACCACCAAAATAAATGAAGAGTTAAAATGGGGCACGCACCTATATTACAGAAGTCGACAAGTCAGGAGGATAAAACTTAACAAGAACAAAATTGTATTTCGTCCAAAAAATAACATTCATAGTAGACAGATTTGTTGCTTCCCATATTATCGTAATCGAGTAGTATATGGATTGCGAAAAAAAAGAAGCATTTAACGTAAAGAAACCGAATTTTTTGATCTAGAGGTGCATTCCAAATGTTCACAGGGCGAGTGAAGCGTTAGTCCCTGGATGAAGTATTATTAGCATTTTATTAGACCTGTCTGGGTACAGACCTGATTGAAGTTACCGGAACATATTGAAATATCGGTAGATAATTCGATTGTCGTGCGTAGTTCACAAAGAGAACAAAATACTTTTAGTTACATGGTTGTGAGTCAATCCGTTCGTGGAAACTTATTTAATTTATACTTCCTTGAAAACTACAACTCGCAATAGCATATTGGTGTTTTAGAGTTCTGTGTAGGTAAACTCAAAAGTTATAAGCCTAGCTGAACAGGTTTAATTGGTGTGTTCTGCTGACCTTGAAGACCCAGGTGTACCTGCTAAGAGAATAAATCCTCATTTACGGGCATATAATTCATGGTAGGCCACCATATATAGTGTTTACAGGGGTATACAAGGGTTTGCAAAGGTATATCCTTGTAAACCCTTGTATACCCTGTAAACACTATATATGGTGACTATATGGTGGCCTACCATGCATTATATGCCCATTTACGTCCTATTTGTGGGATAATCGTTTGAAGTTGCATTGTATTTTTGGACTTCCCAGTGCTCTACTGACAAAGCAGATTCACTCTCCTTTGTCTCTCTTTTTCCTTCATTTACGTTTACAGGACAGGCTGAGGCAGGTGGCCGTAAAAGTGATGGAATAGACACCGCCATCATTGCTGGACCAGCAGCAGTTGGTGTACTCCTCATCATTGGTGTTATCATTTTGATTGCCCTGTGGAGACGAAGGAAAACTTCTGGCCAAGGTATGTAAACCATTTGTGACAATTTAAATTCATTTTAACCTTGCTGAAGATAAAAGTGTAATGCCGACTGTCTCGTTTCTTAAGCATTCTGGAGGAAACTAGAGAACTGGGAGAAGTATAAACTTGTTTGTCGCAGTACATTGTGGCCATCGTATACGAGCTTGGACTTGTTATTGTTATTAATAATTTTAGGTTGTTGTTAGTATATGTCATGGAATCTCTGTGTTTTCATTGTTTAATTTATGTTTAATTATACAAAAAAATATAAAGTCGAATAGGAAGAATTAAGCAAGAAAAAGGAAGAAAACGTTACATTTGGTACCCTCGACTTCTTATCCTCGACTGTCGACCTGGTACCATCGATTCTCGAAGCGTGATAGATAACCATACTCGCTATTTTGACAAGTGACAGTTCTTTTCACCGCTGTCAGTAAAATTTGTAACAACAAATCTTATTGGTTGATTAAAATAATTCAGCTTGGGTCCAGCATTGGTCTTGCCTTCTAACTACTGAAAAAAAGTCATCAAGCCCTATACCGACCTAAACAAATGGAAATTGTCCGATTCTACTATCATAGGCACCATAAAATCTTTGCCCAATATTGTTTTCGTGTAATTTTCAGTAAAAAAATGCAAAATGCAGTTACCAGTCGTGTAAAAAATCTTTTATTGACCAAGCTTGCTTTAAACCGTACATACAGAACATCGGCCCTCGCTCTTTTTCTACTGTCAAGGCCTTAGGCCGATATTCTCCCAGTACGGCCCTCGCGCATGATCAATAAGATAAATATAAATCTTTTACCAATCTTTTAATATATTTTCTATTTTAGCCCTGTCAAGGGAAAACCGGTAAGTAAAAAAGTCATATTTTGCTATTGAATGAACTCTTTCTTGAAATTCAACAAATAAACCTTTCCCAATTCCTCTGTTCTTTTTTGCTGATCATGAGCTATATATTGATAATGTCTGTTTAAGTTAATTTGGTCATTTGATCCAAATTTGGTCCCCGAGTGGTCATTTTGATCACTAGGTAAGTTAAAGGGGGGTTTAAGGCTTATATTGTTTGGTTAAAGCAACATTTAATCTTATGGTGACAATTGAGTAGGCTACAGGCACAAACCTCGCAATCTTGAAACTCCGCTACTGTAGTGGTGAAGTCTTCATTTTATAGTATGCCCTGTACGCAAGTTGCTTTACTGAGAATATAACTACGTAACTTCGGTGATTTGATAGTAGCTCACAATAACTGTTTGTTAGCAGGGTCTCTTCTTATTAGTTGTAAACGTAAATTCAACAATCCACGGCATTGACGCTAAGTGTTAACACAACAGCATTGCATGGTACATGTATATCATAATGCTTATTAATATCGGCCAAAAATGTGCAACCAAACTGAATTATACAAACAGTACGGAGGAACAAAAAGTTGTCACTTTTTGCTGACCTTTACCCACCATAAGACAACTGAATATCTTTTGCAACCTTTTTTTCCCTTCCTACCTTCTTTCATGGAGTTTATAAGGATTGCAAACCTTCATGAAGGTCTCGTAAAACAATTCAAAATACCTGAGGTTAACGTTGCATTGATTTTTAAAAAAAGTGCCTTTCAAGCACCCCTTAATTACTTCCAGTTATTTGCAAAGAATTTACTATTGGGACGCTAGCAAAATCGATCAGGGGCCAGTAGGGAAAGTACACATTGCGAAATATTTCCAATTTTACACTGACAACACCAAAAACAGAAACAAAAAAAAAAAACGAAAAAACGGGAGTCATTTCTTAGTTATTTTTTAGTATACCCAATGCCTTTAAGCGACTTTTGCGTGGTAACCAACTGCTTACTACACTGACTATATCCGTTTGCTTTTTATTGCAGAAGAACATGTTCGCTACACAATGACACCATAGCTATGGTAAATTTTGTCCATGTAAAGCATAGGTGCAATAAACTTAATAAACTAAAATAAGCGATTTGAAGTGGTAGATTCAGTAAACGTGCAAAGAAGTCTTTGATATGGCAACGCTGCGAACAGCCATGTTGGAAGTAAGGCTGTTGTTAAAAAGATTTTTAAATGTCTATGTTTATTACATGGATTTGTACAAATATCACTGTTCTTTTGGTTTTTGCCCTTGTCATACTATTTTGAAACGAAATTTTAAATTCAAAGTTTTTCTCCCGAGCAATGTTTAAGTCTTAGGCCATAGTGCAGGAAAGGACATGCTCCACCACTGCTGCGAAGAGATGTCAAGCTACAAGTAGTTTTGAGGCAAAATTACTTGTGCTGTAGATATGGAATAAACAAAGCTGACACTCTCTCGAAATTGGTCTCGCTTTACAGAATCCCATGGTGATAGAGACTAGAAGACGGACAAAGCCTACAGATAACGTAACTTACGAAATTCCAAACAAGGGGTGTTACATGCCACGTGACGCATCAGCAAGTAGCTGGGAAATGAGACGCGAACAAGTCAATAGTGTTAAAGTTATCGGTAAAGGAGCATTTTCTCAAGTTGCCAAGGCAACTGCTTGGAACATAAGTGGGAATCATCAGAAAACAACAGTGGCAGTAAAAAATGTTAAAAGGTACATGTACATGAAATAGTTACTCTTCGTTTCTGATCATATTAACTTGTTTTCGCCAATTCATTAACTTAATAGGGAAAGAGGTACATGTACATGAAATACGGATTCTTTGTCTCTGATATTAACTTGGTTTTTAGTTCATTAACTTAGAACAGAAAACCTCAAAAACTCACTCCGATCATATCTGCAAGGTCACGCTCATCAGTGGAATTATATTTTAACTTTTCCTTATATCCTACTACTCAAAATCGCCTATAAATAGTTCTGAATACAAATTTTCTTCACCTTCTTGGGTGCCAATATTGAATTTGTAAGTACCTTTAGTTATTGAGTTTTATTGACCTGTTTCTTTTTTTTTTCTTAAGTTGTCTTGGCCTTACCAAAGTTTATTCTTTCCCTGTGTTGAGGAGGCACAGTAGTGTAGTGGTTAGCGTGTCGGATTTCTGAGCAGGAGGTTAGGAGGTCGAGTCTTGCTGCTGGCACTGTGTTGTTTCCTTAGACAAGAAATCTTACTCCCCGCTGTCTCTCTCCACCCAGGTGTATAAATGGGTACCAGCGATATAACGCTGGGGGTGACCCTGCGATGGACTAGCATCACATCCAGGGAGGAGTAATAATACTTCCAGCTCAGGTGCTTCATGCTAGTGAAACCGGTATAAGCTCCGGCCGTGTATGCCTTTGGCTCGTGTGCGCCTTTACTAAGTGAATAATTTTTTTTTATTTTATCTGTTAAATCAGCGGATGCTCCTGAGTCAGACAGGAAGGACCTGTTGTCAGAACTGGAACTGATGAAGAAACTGAAGCCTCATCCTCATGTTATCAAGTTGATTGGATGCGTAACAGAATCTGGTAAGTTGACTCTGATGATGCATAAGATAAATAACACAATATGATACTTAACAAACAAAGAGTAACTTATCGGTCCTTTCACTTAAAAGTTGATACACTAAGTCTTGCAGCTAAATCTTCTCTCGATTCGTTAAATTAAGGCTGATGTTGTTTTCAGATCCATTGCTTGTACTAATCGAGTATGTGCCGTACGGTGATCTGCTGGGCTACTTGAGGAAGAGTCGAGGGCTCAATGACACCTATTTTAAAGACCCGGATGTCAAGCCGCAAACCAGTTTGACAGCTGAGCATCTTTTGAAGTTTGCCTGGCAGATTGCTGATGGAATGTGCTATTTATCCTCTAGAAAGGTTATTTTAAGTACTCATTACTTACTTACTTACTTACTACATAGTGCTATATTAAGCTGTGAATAGCTATAGGTCTAGCGAGTCACGTTGAGAGGATTTAAGGAAACTCTCTGCATCATTCATCCTCGCCTTGGTTATGACCAGGCAGTTGTTCTAACTGGTTTGTCTTCACAGCTGGAGCGCCGTACTACAGCTTTCTGCAGTCTCTCTCTGGTTCGTCATCACCGTGTATGTCAAGCTAGATTCCCGTTAGTGCAGGTGCCTATCATAAATATAACTTGCGCACTCTCAGGAACCAACTAGTAAATATGAATAGCCTTCACCGCACAGATAACTTCGTCACATTTTAACACGCGTAACGCCTGTTTTTGCTTCTTGTTTTGTACTGTCGCTAAATCTGACCTCTTTTGTAATTTAGCTTCGGCTACAATACTAGAGAATAAACTTCTTCTTCTTCTTATTATTATTATTATTATTTTTAGACACAATACTTTTATGTTTGCCCATTACTCTGGTCATGGTGACTTTCACATCCTTGGCTAATCCATACTACACAATATGCTTACGTAAAAGAAAACAACCCTTATTAAATAGATTTAGGCAAGCCTAAAAGTGGAGCTCCTCACACAGACCCTCACACATTGAAAATGCCGTCACTAAAGTTATTAAATACGCCTGGTGTACGCAACTACTTGAAGAAGATTCGATAGCTGAAATAAATCGTCAAAAAAAACATCTAGCTCGCGACTCAACGGAAGAGCCATTGCGCGAAAAACAAAGCCTCGTTTCGGTTAACGACCTAAATATCCCGGATGACTATGGCCGCCATGTTGGGGCAACGTCGTCGTCGTCGCTAGGCGCACGCGCCCGCGAGTCATGCCGCTAGCCAAGATGACCATGAAAACTCAAACGCATGGTTTTCTCAATTTCTATCCTCGCACGGTAGTTATGGGGCTCCGCTCTGCTGCTCTTCGAGCCGCTGTGGAGCTCCGCTAGTAATGGTAGGCGGGCTCTTTCCCCTCTTCGTTGTATTTAGTAGTGGCTGTTACTCCTCCAATGGGTAAAGAGTGACAAACTTGGCACTTTCTTTGTGTCGTTTTCGCATTGCTACTTTTCGTCGGAGGAAGTTCTTCACTTTACCAATCGTTTTGCAGAAAGGAGAATTCAAATATCTAGCCTACAATAGGTATCTTACTGTTTGAAAATTTATGTGCATAAGCATCATGCCTCTTACAATTAATCTAAGGTAGTAGGAGTAGTAGAACTTTATGTAACTTTATAATATAGCTACGTTCTTACACGCGCTCTGATTGGTCAAAAAAAATGTTTTATCAGAGTATAAAACACAGAAAAAGCGTGTTTTATTGTTTTTGGCCACATTACCTCTACCCGACAATTCTATAAGAGACGGCGAAAAACATTTTCTTTGAAGAAATCCATTATAGAGTTCCCTGCGAAGCAACAGAAAGTTTTGAAGCTGAAAATAATAAAACAAATTAAAAAAAGAAACGAAAACAGTAGAGAATTTGGTATTAAATGGCATCAGTTTGTCGATCTGTGTGCTTTGTTGTTTCTACTCGCGGCATGTAAAATCTACATTATAAAGCGAATAAAGAAGCCTAAGCCGTGTATTACACTGTGATTAATACACTCTGGGCATTTGAGAAGACTCGAGAAATGTAGAAAACACTCGCCTGCGGCTCGTTTTTTCTACATTTGACTCGTGCTCTCAGATCCCCGTCGTGTTTTATCACAGTGTTATACACGGCTTAGGCTTCTTTATTTGTTAAATTAAACCATGTAGCTTAGGAGAGACCCATACTAATGAGGGACACAAACTATACCAAACTTACATAACCAAAGTATCTACACAAAAATTTGAATAATACAAAATGCTGTCTAAAAATGTTTACAAAATAATACTAATGCTTACTAATAAGATCTTAGACTGTCATGTTGTGTAGAGGGTACAGCCCCGGCAACTAGCTTCCATTAACTTACTTACATCTTAACCATGAACGCACCTCTTAAAATCTTTAAGCGTTTTGGATAATCTGTTTTCCGTGAAATTGACCGCTGTATGACGTCAAATGTAAAAACAGAGAATTTAATTGATGAAAACTCAACTTTAGATTATCCATCGCGACCTAGCTGCCAGGAATGTTCTTGTTGGTGAAGGAGAGAGGTGTAAAGTGACTGATTTTGGAATGTCCAGAAACGTGGAGCAGGACGACATCTACACAAGGAAGAGTAGGGTAAGTCAGTACTTGTAGGTTTAAAGTTCCCCGTAAAAAGTTCAGTATTTATATATTCAAATGATTTATTTGTCCTCTCCATTTTCCTTCGTATTATGCTCTGCTCGGCGAGGTTCAGATTGCATTTTTCCATGGCTTGGTACCATGTCATCATGCTCTTTGTTATGCAAATCAAACACTGCAGAATAGCACCACGTGGTCTTCAAAAGTCGTCTTTTTTTGCGTGCAGCCAGCTGATCGTGTCGAAGAAAAAGACAGATCCAGCTGTTATTTCTGTCGAAGATTCGGCCGAAACTTCGGTTGCGACCATGTCTAGAGCGTTTGAGTCTAAGCTAGTCTTTTTAGCCAATTTGATGGTCAAATTGTCAGAGGCATTGTCGCGGCTTCCTCAACTACAAGTGATCACGCCAAATGCGGAAGGAGAGGAGGCTCTCCTAGATGAAGTACCGCCTGGCGAGTTTCACCCTGTCGAAACTATCGCCGACGAAATTGGTTATAGTGTTGTTGGCGAACTTAACTATAAAGACGTTTAGGGATGACGAGGACTGTTCATGAAGGAGTGGCTGATTAAACGTGTAAATACCCTTGTACTAAAAAGCCAGCTAAGGAGCAGTTTTGCTCTATTCAAAAGAAATATCCTCGCCCGAAGAATTATGAGTCTCTCAAAGCATCTCGGGTGAGCCCCGAATTATGGAATGATTTGCTAGATAAGACGAAGGGTCACAAATGTTCTATTTGGGCATTTCAGAGCAATTTAATCAAAGCCATTACACCTGTGGTGACACTTATGACCAACCTCGTTCCCTGGGCTTTTCCCTAGAAAGAAAAATGGCGGACGAGAAAAGACCATGGCATCGGCTGGTCACGTGTTCATCTTACACCCTGAAATCCTGGGTGTAATAAATTAGCGCTTTGCATATTCAAAAAGGCTAAAGCAAGATGGCGGAGAAGCGTGAAACTACTTGCTTTAACGACTTGGATCGGCCTTAAATGCTGTAGCTTTCCTTCGGTTTGTTTGAAGCCACTTCAAGTGAAGTGTTTTCAATATTTGCTGAAAGGGTAAGATGTTGTTGCCGTTCTAGCTACCCACTGGTTTCGGTAAGTGTCTCCTATTTCAGCTGCTACCGGATTTATTGGCAGTCAAGGCGGACAAGAATATTGTGATAGATTTTTGTCCTTTAAACTCCATCATAGAGGACCAACTGAAAGTGCTGCAGGATAGAGGAATCACTGCCGATGCCCTTCAGCTATTCTGAGGCGAGCCGGAAGCGACCGACAGCTTATTTCATTTAGACGAAAGCAAGGCTGATGGACCGTTAAAAAATCCCAGTGCGAACCTACTGAAAGGAGATATCCAGATTATGTTTACAGAGTTTGGATCTCACGAGTATGTCCTTGAGCGATTTTTCTCTTTTGTACGAAATGATGGGAGGCTATATATATCTCACGTAGTAAAGGTTGATCCTGTACTAAATGCCATTTCAGTTCAGTACGATTTCTTTAAATTAGGCACCGCTGGGTGGTATTGTGTGACCAAAGGAAGAATTCTATTGTGCGTTCTTTTATTTTTTTCAAGAGCTGACTTTCTTCGAATTTCACTTCTGAGAGGACTTTATTTACCAGAGTATCTAGATAACCTCTCGCGTAAAGGCGTGATGTGAATGCTCCAACATTCTCTTAAAAAGTATGTTTTGAAGACTTAGTTCGAAGCTGCAGCTGTAGCTGTGTCATCTGTGATAGCTGCAAAGCGATCTCGGGCAACGTTTCTTTATAATATCTGCCCCAATAGCTGCTGGTTGTGAGTTCACCTTACCCAAAACACGAATCAAGCGACGGCTCTCGAATTCATCGCCGTAAAGACGGCAAAATTCATATTCGACATAATGTCGAATATAAATGATTTTTTGGAATTGACTACTCATAAAATATGCGAAACACTAGACGTGCTGTGACTCGTGGAGATATTCTCCCAACCTTTTCTAACATATTCTATGACAAGTAGAATTTGAGAAAATTCCAGCAACCAATGAAAATGCAGAATTAACCGCAGGAATTCATACATTAGTTTTTCAATGAATATTTAAGATGAACACGTGACCAGCCGATGCCAGGGTCTTTTCCCGTCCGTCATTTTTCTTTCTAGGGAAAAGCCCTGGGAACGAGGTTGACCTCCCCTTGTTGGGCAGCTCTGTGTATGAGTTTTCCATGAAACGTCGTGAAATCTGAGGTGGCTCCAGCTTACAGGTCTCTATCCCGTGAGTCCAAAACCCACTACTACTATGTTGTTTGGCCACAAATTGCCCCATAGTATCCGTAACATTCCCAAAGTTAAGCGAATGACCGCTAAAAATATAAGCCACGACCGTCGCAAGTCAAGTGTTCGTATCTATACTAATTTAAGAAGGCCCTTGTTGAGAGTCCTCGTAGCAGCCAGTACGCTAATTATGAAAGGGGTAATTTAAACTTCAAGCACCATTTCGAATACCGCAAGCCACTCTAGTAGCGCAGAAGGCAATCGCCTCCACGTCAGTTTAAGGAGAGCACCTGCCAAACGACCAAACAGCAGTGAATTTGCAGTCCGCTAACGTACATCCCCAGGTAGGTATACGCTTAGCAAAGTTTTGTTCCTCTTGGAGTTATCTTACGATATCGCAGAGGTCATGGGTCCAAATCCCGTCCAGGCTTGGACTTTTTTCAGGCCTTAATTTCACAGCTGCTTAAGTTTTCTGCATAATTGCGATGATCAATCAATGTCATTACATGTGACTACGCAGTTCAAATATATGGTCTTTCATATATTCATTTGCATCATTCTTCCTCATATACGGGTATATTACGAACTCACAATATGACCAGCTCCCACTTGGCTTGATAGTTCAGTTAAGAGAGCACTGCACCGGTATCGCAGAGGTCATGGGTTCGAATCCCGTTCAGACCTGGATTTTTTTCAGGCTTTAATTTCACAGCTGCTTTAGTTGTGTACATAACTGCGATGATCAATTAACGTCATTACTTACAAGTGATATCATGACTGTTGGGTTTTGCAAGCCGTCAAGGGCTATAAGATTGGCGAATTCATTTGCGGACCTGTACAGAAAGGGAATCCGCGTGGAAAAGAATTTTCATCAGGGGAATAAGACCTGTTATTAATCTGAAACCCCTAAAGGAACCTGCTCAGTTCCGTCATCTAAGATGGAAGGGTTAAATTCCTCCTTTCCTTCCATTTGGTCGTGACCTCAAAATCTGCAAACTAGATGCTTTAAAAGCCAACAATGGTAACTTTGATTCATTGGTTTGTTTATCCGAGAGAGCTAATGCCGCTCTTTACTAGTTCATATTAAGAATTTATCTTTATAATGAAAGTAGTTTTAAGAATCTCTTATCAGTTATTACATTGTAAACTGATGCCTCCAAACATGGTTAGGGCGTTGACTGTGATGGGGTTTCATCGAGTGGCCTTTGGTCCTCAAAGGAACAGAGCAGGCATGTAAATTGGCAAGAACATACAGCAATTCAGTCTGGTGGCCAGTGCTTTGTTCGATCGCAAGACTGTCTTGCGAAGATTTTCTGCGACAATAGCTCTGCCATAGCTTATTCCAACAATTTAGGAAGAATCGTCGTGTGTTTGCATGAAGTGACTAAATCTACTTGGACCGGTCTTTAGAGGCACATCATATTCCTGGAGCCTTAAATGACAAAGCAGATTTCTTGTCTAGAAACCATAATCGAAAAATCGAGTGGAAATTGCATCCCACAGTGTTCCTGTGGATTTGATAGTCACCGTTTGTGCCGGATATCGATCAATTTGCTTCTCGCCTAAATTTTCAGGCTAAACATTGTGTCTTAGTTCGCAGATCCTGCGGCCTTAGCTGTTGATATTTTCTCATTATGTTGGAAGGACTTATGTCTTTACTTCCTATAGCCTTCTTTGGTGAGTGCTTCGCATGCTCAAATAAGGGGAAGTCCCGTACGTCCTATCCTTCTACCTCAGTGAGACAGACCGCTAACGTTGCACCAGGAGGATCTGCTACATCGATCTTCTTAAAGACGTGCTGCGCCTAGCCACGTGGTATGTATCCGGAATAGCTCGGAGGTCAGATGAATTTCTCAAAGGGCAGCCCTTCATGTCAGTATTCCAGATGAGAGACGGGTCTCGGGTCAATAACCCTATAAAGGTTTCTTGACCCGACAGGCGAAATATGAATGTCGTGCGTCACTGCTAGCCCGTAGTCTGGGTGACCCCTCAGATGGTCTGCATGACCCCCCGAGTAAAAATATTGACCTGTAACCGAAAAGGAGTACTCTGGTGTGAGAAGAAACAGAGAAATCCGCCTTAAGCAGGTCTAGTGACACTTTGTGAGGACCTGTTCAAATAAGTCATACGGCACTATCAATTCGTACAGGTCAGCTTTGTTGTCTACGCTGCTGCCTGTAGATGGCTATGCCTTAGACGAACATCCCATTATTTTTCTTTTGGTTAAAGGAATGTTTCAAGTTCACCCTCCAGAACCACGTTATAGTTCTACGTGAGATGTTAACATTTTATTGCAACCTCTGGAGTCGTGGTTTACACTGCCTTCCTTAGAACTTACACAGTTAACTCAAGACAGTGGCATTAGTGCCTTTAATCTCTGCTCAGCGAATTCCGACTAAAGGGGTTCTAGACGATGACCTTGTGAGGTCAAGCGAAAAGAAAACTGAGTTTATAGTAAACAATCTCTTGAACACGTCCATGCCATGGAAGCCCTCCATTGTAATTTCTCTGCCAAGCATTCATGGAGAATGAGAAGTTATGTTTTAGGTCCATTTTGTCACATTATGTTACTAAAACGTGCAACGTGAGACCAACGACTGGTAAGCAAAAGCTGTTTATTTCCTACGGTAAACCGTATAAGGTAGTTTCTTCGTCACGTATAGCAAGTGGGAAGAAACATGTTCTGTCCTTTGCAGGAATTGACACAACTATGTTTAAAAGGCCATACTTTTAGACAGGCAGGCATCCACCACAAAGCAATTAGTCAGTGAGGGTGTTTCCCACGATATTTTAACAGCAGATGGGAGGAATACAGGTACCTTTGCCAAGTTTTATAACGAAAGGTCTTTGGTAGGCTCGATTGCCAGAGCTGTCCTAACACTGTAGTTAAGCGTATTTGAGCCTTTTGGCTTCAATATTCTGTCCATGATTAAAGTATCAAGAGAAACATATCCCATGGTGGTATTTGTTGAGGCGCTCGGGTATCCGGTTTGAATTATGCAATCTGAATCCAGCAGGGTGGAGCATTACATGAAGGAGAATATAAAATTAGACAAAGGTTACTAACCGGTAGGATAATTATGATTCTCGTAGTATTATACGTAGCACCATGGACTCAGATCCCTCCCCATGTGGGTTGTATTCCTCTGGTATCAAATGCAAACCTCCCCAAGGAATCCTTCGCACTATTTGGATGCAAATTCTGCCCGCTCATAAGGACGACTTCTGAAGACCACATGGTGCTTTTATGCAGTGTTAAATTTGCGTAACAAAGATCTCTGAACCGTTATGACCTGGTTCTGAGCCGTGGAAAAATGCAATCTGAGACCCAGGTGAGGAGAATTAATTATCCTGAAGGTTAGCAACCCTTGTCTACTTTCATATTTTTAGGACCGTCTGCCAGTAAAGTGGACAGCGTATGAGGCTCTGTTGTATGGAACGTACACTACACAGAGTGACGTGTAAGTAATTTGCACTGTTTTATCCGCACATGGCCTTAGCTAAGATTCTTGTACTTAATACTACTGGCAAACGTTTGAACATTATTTGGTAATGTGCACTTAACAAGGTAACCAAGAGGAAAGAAAAAAGACAATTGCATCATAACGAAACTCAATTTCTAATCTAATTTACGTTAAGTTTCATATATGTGTGGCATTTTGAAACCTCAGCTCTTCAAAGAAGTCTAATTTAACGATTCGTCCATATATCTATTAGCCTTCTATTGCTCGGTCTCATTAACAATTACTCTCTAAAGTCAAACATGATATCGCAAATTATCAAGACCGAGGTGTGCGTCATGTGCCAAGGCTGCACGCTGTGGCGGAACACATACTCCAACAGTAATTTGCGATTTTATGCAAAAACTAAATTCAGTCGCTGTTTGATCTTAATTACAGTCTTAAACCAGGCAGATAAATGAAGAACCATTATCCATTAAATTCTTTCTTGTATATTTTTGAATCATTATCTTGAAAAATTTATTTGTATCCTTTCTCATGTAAAGAAGCATAGTGTTCCAACTTTTGTATGCAAAAGGTTATTTCGAAGAATCTAGAAACGAGGATTAGTCGACCGCGACTGAACTTGAGGGTAAATACAGCAGTGCTAAAAATATTCAAGGCTATCCGAAATCTGACCAGTGCTGATGTTTACAATCTTGATGATAAATTATTCCTTAAAGAAGTTAACAAATTATATCTATTCGTTTTTCTTTTTTTTTTTTTGTATGTAATGATCTTGTCCTCTCTTTATGCATTGTTTTTCTAGCTGATATGTATATGTTTTCCCATATTAAATACAACCAATCATTTTCGAGGTAATGAGTGAAATTTAACCTAGAATGAAGAACGTAATTGTCAAATAATGAAGATTGTGAATTTTGACTTTGGAAAGTTTTGCGAAAGATGTCTTTTTAGGCACTGTCCCATGAGCCCTTTTACGGCTTTGACATTCAAATCCTAGCAATATGCAGGATGTTTGTCCTGTGAACCTAGTTTCATGGCCTTGCTCCCACGAGTCTCCTATAGCTCAGCGTGTACTTCGGGACCACAGTTGGCTTTTCTTGTTACTCGGGTTATGCCATCGGTCTGAGTGTAATTAAACTGAAGTTATTCTCTCTTACGTGGCCGTTTCCTTATTGTTCTACTTACGAACAACGATACACTCCACGGAGAAGAAGAAATTTACCATGCTAATCAAATTTAATTTCAGTTACACCAACAGATGTCAGCATCGTTTAAAGTTAAAAGGCATGTCAGGATGAAATCAAAATGAATATTAAATCATTGAAAAATTCTTGTTGCAGTTGGAGCTATGGTGTTGTTCTTTACAAGATACTTACTGTAGGTAAGTTTCTTATTTCATTATTCACTGCTTCAGATTCGTGAACCACATTAGTTAGTGCAGTGCTTGTATTAATATCTTTCAGTATGTATTTCTTTTACCTTGTTACTTTCATATATTCTAGGTGGAACTCCGTACCCGGACATTCATGCTCGTCAAATCGCTAATAAACTTCAAGAGGGATACCGGATGCCGAAACCACAACACATGGACAGCAAACTGTGAGTGTTGAATGTTACTGTTCATGAGAAATGAAGGTGAAGCAAGCCGTCATAACGTAAACAGCAAATAAGGTAAATTATAGCACACTTATCTTTTTTTCCTAATCCTGTGTGTTGTTCTTTAGGTATCATGTGATGCTGCAATGCTGGCAGAAAAGTCCAATGCATCGGCCAACATTTGCCAAACTGAAAGAAAGAATGAAAGAAATGGAAATCAACCATAGGGTAGGGAATGCAGTACTCTGAAAATATTCCACACTATGGTATCGATCAACATTTCGAATTATTATATCCCTCAGTTAGTACGCGCGCTGTGATTGGTCAATTTTGCGAGCCGTACTTCACTGTACGGCCAGCTAGATTCAAAAGTTTATTTGGGATATAATAGACATCTTACAAACCTCGTTTTCTCGGTCCGTAGTGTAAGTTACGGATCCTCGTTCTTTCCTCTCGGATTTACGGCCCTCGCGCTTCGCGCTTGGGCCATAAATTCGCGAGGAAAGACTTGGTCCGTAACTTACAGTACGGACCTCGAACTCGGTTAGTAAGAGGTATTTATTTCGTTCTAGTTGATGTTGTTTCCTATATCCATTTTTCTAAACTGTTTTAATTATTTTTTTTTGGTTCGAATTTTTTTTGGTTCGAATTTTTTTCCTGTTCTTCTTTACTCTTCTTTGTTCACCTTTTTGGCATTTCTACCATCTCCTACAACTCCAAAGACTGAAAAGTTTTATTATAGTAGAAGAACCTTGAATAATCACGTATTGTTTTTATTCTACTTGTCAATTATGCTGTTTTTTTTGCGAACTGAAACGTATTTTTTTTTTTATTTTCAGACGTATGTGAATCTCAAACAGTACGACAGTAGTCTCTACGCTAATGTTAAAGATTTAGCCGATGGATAATCAAATCAATCTGCGACACACAGAAACTTTATTCCTGTAGCACATGTGAATATTAGAAATTGAACACAAAACTTACGATAATGCGTTTCTTTGTTGACTCCAAATTCCTGGTTTTACAGAAAAATACATGCAATACACCTGGCAGGTGTAGACACCTCAAGAGTGTTTAATAGGCTCCAACTATATGCTTGACATGATTAATTTACGATCAGGAACAATTAAAACTTTATACGAAGGTTATGAAGTCTCCACTAGGCTCATGTAGAATCAACAATATGGAAATTAACTCGAAAGAACACTTATCACTAACAATCTGGCATAAAATGAAGACCGTCAGTCAACGGGCTTAAATCAAGAACTTCCTGTAAGTCCTAAAATTATGGAACGTTAAAAGGTAATTGACGGCTTAATCAGTTATAAGTCAGAAAGGGCTATAAATAATCCAGAATATGTAAGAGGTACAGAGTAACAGAAGTTACATTGCCACTACTTCTGTCTCTGTCAGCAACTGTACAGCTGCGAGGTGAAGTTCAACGTGTTCGGTACCTCTAGCAATAACAATAATCCTATAAAGTGAGAGTGTATAAACTGCATCTTTTTATCGAGTCTTACGTTTCGGCTTGGCTCTTAGTACATATACTATAATTAGATATTATTGCATACTTAATATTAGAGTTGTTTTCTAGCTATGTAGTTATTCCTGAAGGCTCTGTATTTCTATACTTCTAACGACCATATTCAGAGGTACTTTATATAGTGCGCTATATAACAATACAAATGCACAAGTGCAAATTTAGATAGTTTTGACTACATTTTTTTAATGAAAGAAATACTGCTTTTATGGGAGCATATCCAAACGTTAAAGGTTTTGAAGTACCCTACCTGCACGAAAGGTATCACGCAATCAAATTTCATCGTTCTATGCCTGTTATGTATTGTTTTAAGCCCAGTAGTTTTTATTTTAAGGGCTAGCTAATCTTTTGCATTATAGTGCATATTTAGCACCATTATATATTATTGCTTTATTTTTAGAAGAACATAGCTTAGCTTATCATAGCACATTGTAGTCTAGTATGGTACAGTCTAGTAAGTTTGAGCTTTAGCAGCATAAGGTTTTCTTAACTTTTGTTCG
>OX453274.1:15028694-15158694 GCA_949710005.1 Ricordea florida | reverse complement strand
AAGTTACGAGCCACGAGAAATGGGGCAGATATTTTTTTTTTATAAAGAGGCAGATATTTTTAATAATTGCTCCCGCAGGGTTCCGGCCCAGAGGCCGGAACCCGAGGAGGCACCCTAATGTTCCCCGCGTAAATAAGAAGTATCGTATGGTTGTAGTGTTAGTATGCGAAAATTTTCTCGATTTGACGAAAATGGGCGCGCACAGTGGTCCCGGTTAATTTCCACCATGTGCGCCTGGCTCAGCAACCGCGCAAACTGGGTTTGGCAACGAGTCGTCACGATTTCATTCCAAGCTTTCTTATTTCATTCCAAGCTATGAGATGAGTATTTTTATCATTGAGTATCACATCATTAACAAAAAGCTATTCAGCAGTACTGGAATTCTTTAGTTTTAAAGAACTTGATTTGTCAGGCACAAATCAGCAACGTCGATCGACAGAACTTTGAACTTGATTTGTCAGACACAACACGTCGATCGACAGACTCGATTCAAACCACATCAGGAATAGCTCAAATATTTCAAAACCCAGTCAAAAACAAGAAAGTTGCTAACGTGAAATAACCGGGTTTTGTTCTATCTTAAGTTCAAGAATGTCACACTCGAAGCCAAAGCAGTCGTTCGTTGCGTTTCATAGACGACACTTTATGAACTCGGTTTTCACTGACCAGGGCATTTATTAATGTGCAGTTGATGCTTTTTTGGAAGTGTGTACACATTTGTTTATGCCATATTTATCAAATTATCCAGCTAAAAATGAGTTCACAGAGCTGCTTTTCAATACTTGCTCATATTACATCTGTTCGAGAGAAGACAACGCCTTGTTGAAGGAAATTCGCGAACCTGTATGGTCATACATCATTGACCACTGTACATGTAGTTCATTTGTAGCCAGAGATTGTAGTGCCTGTTTTAGTCAAATATTTGAGCAAAGAACACTTGGTAATATGAATGTAGATGAAGAGAGTCTTTTTGTGACTTTAAGAACTTTTGATTCTTTCTGTAACACTTGTGCAAAACTTGTGACTTTGAGTAGCAAAATTCTTTTGACAGTAGTTACTGAACATGGATTACAACACTTGGGTTTAGATAAAAATATGTGGCCCCAGTATGTTACTGATGTGCATACAAACCCAGGACAACTGAATTGTGTCACCTGTAATACTCGCACTACTCAGCCTGTTTTGAGTAATGTATCAAACTCTAAATTCCTGTTTATTGAATTCCCTCCTGGGTTGATGAAGAACATAAATGTCTTTGAGTTGATTGAAATTGCTGGAGTTCATTACAAACTAAGAGGTGTCGTGCGTTGTAACAATAACCACTTCACTTGCGCTGTTGAAAGTTATAGTAAATGGACTTATTTTGATGACCTTTGTTTTAGTGTAAAAGAGTTTGCAAATTTTTCTTCAATGCGACAAGTTTATAAAGAAGGGTGGTTTTTCACAATTTATGAGCTGAGAGAAATGGAAATACAGTATGAACAAGATGAAATTTTCCACTGCACACCAGAAACATCTGCAAATTACAATACATTTATGTACATGAAACCTAATGCTAGGCCAAGAGTTGCATGTGAGTCAGGTGCAAGAGAAATATTGGACAACCCCCTCATGGTAGACCTAGAGAATACTAATGATGCTAAAATCAGTAATACTCTATCATTCCCAGGTGCACAATCAGAAAAAAAAGAAAACACAAGGAAAAATGTTAATTTTACAAGAAATAGAAAAAAAAGATTCCACAGAAAGAGGCAATTGCAAACATTTCATAACAAAGAGAAGTAAGAATTTTGATGAATCTGTGCAACCTTCTAAGAATTCATCAGTTTACTTTTCTGAGTCTCAAACAAATGAAGATAACAATTTAACCTTATCATCACCCTTTGCTGATAATGTTCATGATAAGGATGACAAACCTTTGATGAACGAAATTGATTTTAAAAATCCAACAGCATATAATGAGGAACTTCATCAGCAAAAATCGTCCAAGGAAAATATGAGAAGATTTCATAATGCATTAAGATTTACAATTTATCAGTGCCGTGTCTGTCATGAAACCTGGCCTTTGAAAAAAAAAACCAAAGAATTCTGCAAATTACATTTGCTCTCAATGTGTGCGTGACAAAAGTGTTCCCAAAAAATTTTCAGCTGATAACTCTATGATACCTTCTCCAGTTCCCAAGGAG
This sequence comes from Ricordea florida, assembly GCA_949710005.1. Taxonomy (NCBI): domain Eukaryota; kingdom Metazoa; phylum Cnidaria; class Anthozoa; order Corallimorpharia; family Ricordeidae; genus Ricordea; species Ricordea florida. The sequence goes on along the minus strand of OX453274.1, from coordinate 15,156,508 downwards.
TTACAAGACTTGACACAATTTGAAGAAATGCTCATTGCAAGAGCATTTCCTGTTATGCATGTGTACACAAAACCAAGCTGTGGTCAAAGAGCATATAAAGGCCATGTGCTTACTTTGCCTCAGGATGTACAACAACTTGCAGAAATACTTCCTAGGTGTCCAAAAGATTTGCCTGTGATTATTTTTACTGTTAATGGTAAAGATAACAACTTTTCATTGGATTTTGTAGTGAGGCGCAAAAAAGTGGAAGAGGCACTTTATTGGTTAACTGGTAAAAATGCAAATAAGGACCAAACAATCCTTTGTACAAAAATGTGAAGATAGATAGGGAAACTCTTGCTAATTTGCCAGAAAATGACATCCTTTCAGATGTTATGAGAGTAGAGGGTGAAGAAAAATCAGATGAAAATGAAGATGTGGATATTGACACTGAACCAGTTCATTTTGAAGATGATGAGAAAGTTTATAATGCAGAAACTGAAATGAATAGCCTTGTTCCAACCAACATTGACTCCAAAAAGGAAAAAGAAATAATTAATGAACAATTTCTTCATGTTCCACAATCATTCAATTGGGATATTGGTGATGAGCCATTGAATGAATTTAGTTGTCAATTCTTAGCATCAATGGCTTTTCCAACTTTATTTCTGGATGGAAAAGGTGATCTAACCAATAATGCTGTTTTTTCTGATACTTTGACCAATACATCTCAGTCATTTGCAGCTAAAAGACACTTCAACCTTTTCAACATCATAGGACAAAAAGGATTGTTCTTCAAACAGTTGACTTTCACTGCATCGAAACAATCTGAAAACCTCCATGCAGAAACACCCTGTTCCTTTTTCATCAATTTTGAACGTCTTCCAAACATACTGAATTTGACTTGTGACTATAGTTTTCAATTTTTTCGCCAGGTGTTTTAACCGCGTCCTTCAGTTAATGTTCTATTTTAGTCCAAAGACATTTTGCATTGCCTTACATTATTAACCAATTCATGTTGTCTTTGGAAGAGCCCTTTACTGTAAGGACATTTTGTATTGCCTTATATTTAACAAGTTCATGTTCTTTTTACAGAATATTACATTTTGAATAATGTTATACGCAATATTAACAAATGCTTTCATAACTTTTCATCGTTATAACATTTTTCATAGTTATACTACCTTTCTATTGTTCGTTAGAAATAAATAATTAAAGATTGTTTTGTTGTTTAACACGTGTTCTATTACAATTTTGCCTTGTTGATTGAACTCAGTATGACATGTTAAAATACCATTGCCCATCCTAAACACGATATGTATGAGGATTTCCATTAACCCAAAAAACAAAGTGTGATAATTGACAAAACACAAACACAACAAGGAATTTGCACTCACAAACTCTCAAACGAAAACTACATTTCAAAGGTTCATAACAAATACATGGACAACCACATGCAGCCTTCATTCAGTTTTTCCAAGGTCGGGGGCAGATTTAGTGACAACTATGACTAGTTGTATGTGAATTATAGTTTTAGTCTTTTTATCTCTTTCATATGGATATTTTTTTTTAACGCAGGACCCATGTTGATAGCAGTTTTTATAACTGAAATGGTCATCCTGCAAGAATATGTTATTATTATTATTATTATTATTATTATTATTATTATTATTAAATGGTGATGCCAACAACCAAATTGCTGTTTATCATCAACTGAAGGAACTTCCATGCTGCAACTTTGCGAGAGACGCCTTTGAAGAGTGAGATTTGGATTGCTTTTGGGTGTGCTATTCAAGACATTCCAAAGCTAACTATCAATAGCATTGAACTTCACTTGAAGAAACATAGAATCAATTTTGGTTACTTTATAAATTTCATTGTTAACATGTAACTTTTTGTAATTCATGTTAACCCTATCTAGACCGGGGGGGGGGCTTTGAGGCCCTACCGAAATTTAACAGCTCGTATCTCCCAAACCAGGAAAGTTAGGACCACCAAACTTGATAACTTTTCCTTAAATTTATATGGCAACATTTCTATGTTGGTTATGAATGTCTGTCATTTTTGGTGTTACCATGGTAACCGATTCGTCACAGGTATATTTTCAAAATTTTGGAATGAGTATTTTTTTGGACATATTGTTTACAATTTCACCATTGCACTGGTCTTTTCACACTGATTCATCAATAAATCATTAATTTAATAGCAGTTAATACAATTTATGACCATTGTATGCAAATTAGATGAATGCATGAATTTATAATTAGCATAAAGATGGCGGACAATAATTTTAGTTTCATGAGAATATCTCTAATATTAGATACGTAAATACCATGATTTGATTATAAAAATGTTTGATAAACTGTGATTAGTTGTTTCCAGTCAATTGATGTATGTTTTTAAACATTGTTATGCAGAAAAGAATAACTGAAAAATTCCAAGATGGCGGATCCAAGATGGCGGATCATAAGAAATAAAAGAATTTACTAAACTTGATTTTTTTTTGTAAACCTTTTATTACAAACACTACACACATGTTGTTAAACATTGTTGTTCAAGAAAATTGCTGTTTTCTGGCGAGTAAGTATGACACTTACTGATTTTTTGGAAATCTATGGAGAATTGCATTTTGGGATAGTTTATCAATGCATTGTGGGTAATAAAAATGGCGATTGACATTTACACTTACCCGAACTCTGATTTGTAATGATCTTGTAATGATTACCTACATTTTATGTTTACTTTGAAAAGTCATAAGGTTATGTTATTACACATACATATATACGACGTCATCATGACGTATATATTAATCGCCAATTATGTGAACAATGCTTGAGATATACAACACTGTTATTAGTAAAATTTATCTTGCTTAGTTTTATGTTATAACGTTTGATGGCTAAAAGAGAAAAAATACCGTATTTTACAATAAAAATACAAGATATGATGTCATAAAAAGAATGTATTACGTCATCATGACGTCAAACTACCTGTGTAGATTGTTTTTGGCCTATACACCTTTCACTGTAAATTTGGTGGTCATACGACCATTCGTTAACGAGATACGGAGGGGGGCTCATTAGCCCCCCCCCCCCCCACCCGGGCAAAACAAGCAAAAGACAGCCCGGTCTAGATAGGGTTACAGAAAGTTCTTGCTAGTTTATTAATATTCTATATAACGTTGACAGAAATTGGTACAATGACAGTACATGGGAGCATTCTACTATTTGAAAATGTCACTGTTCAGTAAACAGCTCACTATGTAATTCTGCCATTTGTTTCAGTGATGAAAGCTTATACTTAAATTTTCAGCAGGTTCTTGTTAGTATTTTAAAAACATTTGAAAAAATTGTAAGCTCTTGACAAATTAGTGCGTGCAGCTATTAACAAAATTCTTAACCTTTCCAGAATCAAGTTACCTGTCTGCATAAAAAAAAAGTATTTGAAAATTTTACTCAGTAAACGGCCCACTTTGTTATGAATTCATTTTATTGTTGCTGTTGTTGTTGTTAGTTCACAAGTTGGAAAAAACATAGCTCTAAGATTCACGAAAAGTTCCTGTTAAGTAATGGTCCGGCTAAGAAGCAGGCAGAAAAACAATAGGGCTCGGCAATATGTCAGTTAATTTTGTGGTGCTAATTGGCGCATAGAACAAGAGCCAAATTTGGTCGAGAGAGAGAAAATAAGGATATGGAGAAGACAAGGTCTAAAAATTAAGTTTTTTTTTAATTTTATCATTGTTTTTTCGGGATTTTTTTAATATTAGCCAATGAGATGAGGCGATTTAAATGGAATTAGCAATTAACTGTTCGCACCTTTTTAATGAGTTTTGCCGTACACCTGAATACCTTTTAGCCGGACCATTACTTAATATCTTAATACTCTTTCATGAAATAAAGTTGTGTTATGTTCATTTCATAATTATTACTACTATGATTGATTTAGCAAGCACTTCAACAAAAAAAGTTAAGCAACGTCTAGCAGCTCATGATAATTTCCGTAGATCACCTTGTACATGTTTCTTACTTCAAACCATGCCACATTGCTTTATTGTTGATGAGTACCTGCGATGAAGCTGTAAAAGAGGAAGGGGATCATGGCAGGTCCTGTAGGAGCTTACTTGGTGCCGCTAAAAGCCTAATAAGTAGGGTGCCGTAACTACAATGCTGCGCATTGCTTAAAAGACCATTTTGGAATCGTATGCTCAGTGATCTTTCCTATGAATGGAAGTGAGACTGGTGATGACCTTGTTTTGATACAGATCTCACTACCTTTCTCGTTTAAATTTTTATGCTAACTAGTGAACATTTACTGTACATGTTTAAGGCAGAGAGCGTTCCATCAAAACAAAGTCACCTCCAGCCTCACTTCTATTCAAAGGCAAGGTCACTGAGCGCAACTGTAAAATAGAATATTACCCAGCACTAGACACATGTACGCATTGCGGCCCTATTTGTTGTTGTTGTTGTTGTTGTTCTTTGAATCAGTGTTGATTTAGTGAATGATCAAAGGTAAACTATGGAAGCGTGAGCATTTTGCGTTAGGATGACAAAAAAATAAATAGATTTAGTGACCTTGGTAGATTGTATCAGTGGAAAAACGGTAACAATAAGAGGAATGGTGTCGGATACTTTTTTTTCTGATATTACCAAGAAATTATAGGGTAGAATCCCATCTCGAATCGTCCTTTGTGTTCAGCCACGAACTTTTGGTTTAACTTATTTACTGGTTTACACTTAAATTCGAAAGTCAGTCTCGAACTTGCATGTAGCTGTGTTAACGGATTACAAAGTTTGAACTTCTGTATTTCTGTTGATCTCTACTGAGGAGTGATTATTTCATTTTCCGCTTTGTGCGAGGGCCAAATTATACAATAAATCATGGAGAGCAATGTGGGACGGTAAAGATGTTTCAACACAAACTCTTAAGTAACGCAACATTCTTAATAACACAACATAACAATGCATATTTCAAGGATTTGATGATAAATTGAAAACCAGATAAACAATAACAAACCAGGAATTTTTGGATTGACTCTTTCAACCCTTCAATGGTTTTAGTTTGTGTCTGACAAGCCTAGCTGTTTTAGGATTGAGTATGTCAAACCTGCACTTGCTTGTGTCTGATAAATCAGTCTTTAGGATCGAGTCTTCGATCCTGCAAAGGCTTCGCTTTCGGTTTGTGTCTGACAAACCAGGTGGTTTCGGATCGAGTATTCCAAAGGTAATGTTTTCTAATAAATTCGAAAAACAATGGTTCGAAAAACTATAAAGCAGACTAGAAAATATGCTGAAACTCACCTCTAGTCGATGAAAGTAACCAATATGGTCGTGTTTCCAGTCACGTTCCAGACGCATGCGAAGAGCAAGTACATTGGTTTCTATGGTTATCGCAATTAGTCAATATGATTGGCTGACAAGCGTTACCCCCAAACCCATAACTGAGCTCACGAGCTAAAGTTCAAGAGCTAAAAAGGGCAAAAGATTGTTAAATCGAGGCGAGGATCTTTTAGCAAAATTAAAGTTATCAAATTTTTCTAAAATATCTTCCATTTTTTATGTTTCTTCAATTTTGGACATTGCTGCCACATTCACGTTTTGCTGGTGCCCCGCCCTTTTTTGTCAAAGAATTCCAACAATTTCAACACAGTCACTGTGTGCAAGATGGCAAACATGACCAAAACAGGGTGAGTTTACTCATTTCTCTCTTGGTCCTTTATCTTTTGGTCCCTTACTCGTACCTTTCCATCGAGAACCCGTTAAAGCTGAAAATTTGTTTTCATCGACCTCTTATTTACATTGCCTCATGGTCACGTGCTGACGCTTATGACGCTTAGACCAATCAAAAAAAGTTGGTGTGGCTGTCAAACAAACAAGGAGGGGTAGCGATATAAAAATTTATGCCTATTCCACGGTTCGGTGATTTTCGTAGTATATTGTAATTATGCAAGTTAGGCTGGGATAGGAAAGGGTTGTGTTTTAGTTATACTCAATGTAAGCAGTAGCCACATGCAGTCATAGACTGCCTATTTTTTGAAAAATATCAACATGATTTGCCAGTGCTTTATATGAGCAAAAATAAAACCCTTCTGATCAAGTCTAAGCTTAATATTCGTAAATTTATCACTGAGATCCAACAGTTTAAACTTTTATCTTCAAGTTGTTAGGAAATGAATTTTGTCACAACAGCACAAGGTCAAAGCTGCAGAAATTCGCATCGCAGAGGAACTGAAAGCAGAAAAAACAAAAATTTTCGATGTACAGACACAGAACGCTTGCAGTGAAAATGGAGATCATATGCTAGCGCCCTTGCCAAAATGGTAAAAAATGTATTGACCTATTAAATAACGAATCGAGTGTCACAAGAATCACTTGACGAAAAGCAGAAGCTTCTAACAATTTGGCCTTTACAAATGACACCTTGAGACAAACTAAACGACTGCGCAGTAGAATCATTTGTAACGGTGTTTGAATGTCAATGTGAAGACATTGTTGAGTGAAAGAGATGTTTATGTCGAGCGTGGTGAATAACGAAAATGTATCAGTTGTTGACTAGGCTGTAAGGAGCTCACTTTTAAAAGGAAGAAGAAGGGAAGAAGGGCTCTTACAACTAGCCAAGATTCAAATTGAGTGTATTGAGGATGAGATGTAGCTTGTGGGGCTTCTTGACACGTTGTTACAATACTGCATACAATAACTACCATGAGCTGCAGTAGTGCGTCCATGGCCTTGTGATGATTCAGAATTTATGTGGAATAAGACTGTTATCAAAATAGATTTTTCCAGTTGCACTTGCAACAATGACTTGACAAGTTGCCTCGATAAACAAGCAATGCTGGCCAAGATGTTTAAATTTACTAAATCGTGAAAGGAGTTGTGTGTTGAGCTCTTGATGTTGTTTGTAATTGCCCAACTGTAGATTCTCTGTAAATCCACAGTCCACTGAAGCGGCGTCTAGTATTTACATTTCAAATTAAATTCTCCACCGACCGAGTGTTTTATGTTTAAACAGCGAAACTTCTTGTTACTTTCTGTGAAGATGTTTCAAAATATTGAACTAATGATGTGGTCCGTTTCACCAGCGTTTCCAATCGAGTTGTATAATGAGGTTGGTGATTTTAAAAGATATATCCAGTTTTGCTGAAGACTTTCAGTTAAAGATAACGTGAATCTCACTCCTTTCTTTCCATGTTCAGAAGACCACAGTCTGACATGACGTTAAGTTGAAAACAATAAGAAACCAGTTCAAGTTGTGGTCGTGTACAACTTATATTCAACGGCTGCCAAAGAAACGTCAAATATATATATTTTGCATATAAAGGAAACATCTTACATCAAAAAGAAATCCACACAAAAGAATGCCTTCATTGCTCCATTGTAGTTAGTATCATTTAGAAGAAACTTAGAAGATGCCTGGCTGTAATGTTCCAGGCGTCCTAAGGCTTGTAAATATGACTGAACGTTGATAAGCGTAGCTTGGAGTAGGTGAATGGAAAACGTAATTGAAGTAGAACTAGAATTGGCTACACTTGATGAAAAACTGGTGTGCAAAATTAGGACACTATTATATCACAAAACTGCGAACATATTATAGACACGAAAGAATTTACAAAGAGCTGAATTCCGTATGATCACAATTTATCCCTCGGGTCGTAATAGCACTTCTGCCTTATTTTCTCTTCTCTACCAATATCAACTGATACTCTTCAACATTTTTCCTGTTTCCTCTGTCGATGTATATCGCCAACATATGGCCATGGGCTGGTCAGTTAATTAAACGGTGTCCAACGTAAGCCGTGGTTTAAGTTAAATTGGAACTAGGGATCGTAATTGACCCTTTTGGAATTAAATTAATGAATCTAATTCATTTTGAGGGAGCGATTATTGATTTCTTTTCTGGTGTGGTTTAAATGAGGCGAAGCAACTGCAGAATCCCCCGGTACTTGAAGCGAGGGTGTGAAAAATAATTTATCATTATCAATAATTGTCAATGGATACTCGTCTACGGGTGCCAGTGCACGCGTAGTCGCTGAGACACAAAGAATAGTTGGAGCGCTAGGCTGGTATTCTCTAGTCTAGCCAACGAGATTCAAAGGAACTAACAACAAATGGTTCGAGCAGCTTGTCAGAAGAGACATATTCACATAAGCTATTGTAACTGTCAGACTGTTTTTTTTTTTAATTTTGTATACGTTATTACTACGGGCCATAGAAAGAGCTAACTAGTTGAACGTATCTATTAGTGATCGTTGCGTCAAGACAAGTATGTTCTAACTTTTCTCATGTAAAACTCCTTTGAAGTAGTAAAGTAAAGCTGTTGCCCCTAAGCAAAGTTTTGAAGTATTAAGAATGAAATAATTTAGTGGAGAGTCGGTATTGTTGTGACACTAAGATCTAAGATATCACTATTAGGTGCATCTGTTAGGTTTTAATTAAGACGTTCATGTAAGTGTTTTCCAGGAGCCAAGCACTTCCTTTTTAATTAACGAGTACGGAAACTAGGTATTTTAAATTACTTGCCTTATCTTTTTCACCGAGACAATACAAGCGGAACGCTAATAATAAAACCTTATTGGTAAAAACAAGATCTTTTGAAAAATTAACAACACAAAAAATGATAAGGAATATCGTACAACAGTAAAATTAGAAATGGCTGCAGCCAAGCAAGATCTAGGAATATATTAGGGAGCAACGTTTCGCTTACCCTTTTTTGTCATTTAAGGTGTTCGAAGGAGTTGATTTAAGAACAGGTTATCTTGTTTGTTTAATTTGATCATTCTTGAGATTAAATCATGATATTTTCCACTAATTATAAAACAAACAAGACGCTTGAGGCGCGTTCACTCGGGCTTCGTATGAAGCGTTTTACTTGAGCATTTACCACGAGTAAAATGTATCCGAAATTACATGCGGGATCCCACATTTTAACGGTTATTTGTGCCAACAGTCACTTTAATTACTCATGTGCAAAAAAAATTTATTGGCGTGTGTACAGCCGCTGACACAAATCACGAGTACAGTCTTAATATAAATACTTTGCATAACGAGAACTGAATTGCTGTACTGACACTGTAACATTAAGTTCACGTACATTAGTCATATTGACAACTATTTCTAGTAGCTCACAGTCATCAAGAGTATTCATCATGTCTTTCTTCTATCAAGCACATGCAACTCCGTGCAAAGAGCAAAGCAACATTTACGATCCCTTGTACAATAATAATAGTGATTACGTACGCAATACCAAATCGTGCCTTACAAGTATTGAACCCAATAAGAACCAATCACAGAAACGGGACATTTAACGGAAGAGCTAAGCTTAGACATTTACTATTCAAGTTGCTTCTATCAGTATCCTTATCCAATTCGCTGTTGTTAGCGCCATCATATAGTTTGTTGTTGTTCAATCGGCTGGCACAGTTTTCATAACTAACATATGGCTCATTTGTTACCTCGTGAGAACTAGTATGAACTCTGCACATTTGGCTAGCTTTCAAGAATTCGTGGATCACCAACCTATTCCGACGACGCTCGACATCATTTTGTGTTGGTCTACCGCGAACGGCGCGTGCGTTTGTATGTATTTTGAGCGTCCCACAAGAAAATAGACTCGCCATAATTTCCAGTAAAGATTACGCCAGTATGTAAGTGGCCTCGTTTTCGTGAATGTCTCGATTGCATGCATTACGCCAGCATATATAATCGTGACATGACGATAGATAGACTGATAGATAGGAAACCGAAACCTAGACTCGGCCTACCTTTCAGGTAGCCCTAGTAATAATATGGGAAAAAACATCGGTTTCTATGGCAATTGCCTTAGTTCACTTGTAAGTCCCGGAGCGACTTTACGTATACCTACAATAATGATTATTCAGGCACATAGAGTTCGGCAGGTTTATTACCAGTCATTACAGAATGAAACAGATATAAGCCACTCTCTGATTGGTGAAGCCGGGTGCACTATAACAACAGAAGTCCATAATCATGGGTTATGGACTTCTGATAACACCTAGTAATATACATGAAAAAAATTCAACGGGCTGATTGGCTGAGAGCACGTCAATCAATCTCAAACAGTGCAGGAAGTCGAAAATTGAGTGCCGAAATGTGAAATTAAATATTCTCATTATATTATTGACAAGACGCTTGAGGAACGTTCACTCGGGCTTCGTATGGAGCGTTTTACTTGAGCATTCACCACGCGTAAAATGTGTATGAAACTATATGCGGGATCCGGGTGGGGTATTTTCGATATCGGTCACTCAAGTATTACTTGGTTATTTGCCTTGTGCCAACAGTCAGTTTAATTAATCGTGTGAAAAACAATATGTGCAGCCGTATGCGCATCTACACCCCACTCACACAAAACACAAATACAATTATAATATACGTACTTTGGATAACGAAATCTGAATTGTTGAATTTTTATTGACACTGTAATATCATTATGTTCATGTACATTAGTCATACTGACAACTTTTTTCTAGTAGACGGCAGTCACCAAGAATATTCATCATGTCTTCAATAAAGCACATGCAACTCCGTAGGCCAAATTGCTGAGTGAACAGCCACCACATGGTTTCTATTAGAGCTCGCGGAGTGCCTCCAAGCTGGTCGTTCCCCCAGGGGACTTCTTCCTCCTCTTTTGTCAAACTTCTGGATCGGTTTAGTCGCTTTCCTTTGCGTTGCTCTCGCAGTTTCCTGGCCTTCCCCTCCAGAACGTTTCTGGAGTTAAGAAACTCCCTATCTGTGATGATGGACTTTAAATAGGTTTTTGATTTTAGATATCTCTCCAGTGATGCCTACATTACTTTCAAGCAGTCGGGCTCGTAGTCATCCCCGTTTTCTTTTCATAACTCGACATAACACTGTGACAGTGTTTGATCGAGGACATTCCTTTCGTACTCTTCTAAATTTGCTTGGAAATTTCTTTCATTCGCCCACTTATTGAAAACGTTCTTCCAGTACTCCGTGCTTTTCTTCGTGTTTTCATTTTCGCTCCTGTCTTTTAATTCTTCGATATATTTCTCGTCAACTATCTCGAAACGAGAGGCCATTGTTACAAAAAAACTTGAGCAACAACTTCGGCGATAGCAAAAGCTGTTGCTATGCAACCTGAGGAACAATCGTGAGCGAGTAATTTTACCCTCTTCACAAGCAAAATTAAGATAAAATACCCTCTCCATCGACCAATCAGCATTCAATAATTTGCCCTTCATATTATTATGCATTAAAATTGTTCTCTATCAACAGAACTGTATTATGTAACGCTCTGATAGCACTAATTTGGAGACATTAAGTTAGAGCCTGGGTCCAATGTTACAAGTAATCAGTCACACAAGACGTTGAGTAATGTTGTATTAAGGGGATTAAGGCATAATTACAGAGACTATTTTGTTGCCGCAAAGCTCATTAAGCCTTACAACGCTTAGCTGAGTTATGGCCAGCTCGAGGCAACATCCCGTGCTCCGACTGTTTAACATCCCATTGCTTATGGCGATATCACTTCCGCTTGGAGGTATGTTCTATCACTGGTCAACACTAGATTAACTTACATTTCGTGTTTCATGAATGTTTCTTGGATATATATCTGACTAAGTATTAAAAAGCCATTCGAATTCTTTCAGTTGCCATTTGTGAGAGTAAACTGCTGAAGCCAAATTAGTGTGCCGAAATGCAGGAAAGACCCATCGATAGAAGTGATGGCGATAGTTATCAGTTGTCACTGATCGAATCCTTCTGTATTTGAACCAGTGAAAATTCGCAAAAAAAGTTGGATCAGCCGAAATTGAAATGACTAGCACCTTCTTGTAAGCTTTGCTTGCTCTCACTCAAATCTGCTACAAACTCCTTTTTAAGTCTAGAAATATGATGTTGGTTTGCTTGTTGGTTGTTTTTAAAATTCTAATCGGTGGACGAGGTAAGCTCGATCAACTTTTGAGTTGAAGCGTGTGCAGAGAGACAGTTACATTATTCGTTTAAACAATGAACTATTTTGAAATGGTTCATCTATCAGAAAGAATCTCAAGAACTGCAAGAAACATATTCTGATTACTGAACAGAAACCCCGTGTGAAACAAAGTTCCGTACTCTAATGCTCATGCAAGGCTCTTAGGCGCCACGATTCATCGAACATCAGAATACTGATTGCGTGACAGTTAACATACGACTGATTTTTTGAGTGTACGCCTACGGTGCCTAGAGCATAGTAGACTTTTTTGTTATCGCCTGCGTGAGTCCGTCCGTGAACATTCTCGTTATTTGTAGTAATTCTCAATTTTGTCTACATCATTCGTCGCGGATTTGTGGACGTTGTGGAAACGTTCGCATGTTTATTGGTATGTTTATTCGCAAGTGCTTTAGAAGTTATAATCGGCCGATTCCAATGCACCCCCAGCACAATTTAAAATAATATTTTTGTGGTTTAATGTTCTAGGATTAACATAATACTATAAGCAGACTCTTGAGCAACCTAATCCAGAATCAAAGTCTAATCCCGCATATGAATCTAATGAAACTTTTAATGGCTTATTCAGCATGCAAACAATATAATAATTCTAACACAATTTAATAGTTGTGCCAAACAGTACTTAAAAATATTGATCCTTTTTATAATAATCAGTTATGAGCCGCCAAACAAAGGTTATCCAATCTATCAATAATTATGCCAGTTGGTTATTATCATACGTACCAGACGTGAAAAAATAGTGCACTAACTAGATTTAGGGATGGAGTTAGTAGAATTTACAATAGATTTTCATCTAACCAAGCTAACACTGAAACAGATGCAGCAGATGAAAGTGAATATGAGACCACTGAAGAAGGACAACAACTTCAAACACTTCCTATAGATAACACCGAAGATGAATTCCCCATCACAGAAAAGGAATCAGTATTAAGTAGCAAGTTGAGAAACTAAAGGGTAGATGGAAAAAGTGGCTATGGTCCCAAAACGTTCCTCGAAGCGATGAAACCAAAAGTTATTAAATTCATAAATGCGCAGAAAAATCAATTAAACTCAGTTAAGTTTACATTAACATGCAGATTTAAGAAAGAGAGTGTTGTTAACCTATTTTGTAGAAAGTATAAATTACTTCAGTAGTAAAAAAAAAAAGAATTATAAGAAGCCACACATATGTCTGATAAATACGATACTTTGCTTCAAAAAATATACGAATTAATTGATAAATATGAACAAGGTGTTTCAAACTGGCTGTTTGATAATATTGAAACATTCGACATCTGACATAGACACACACAACCCACTTTCTGGGAGCTCCTACATTCCTCTAGCAAAACATGTAGCCGCTTAGCTAGCAGTAGAATGTTAGAGTCAAAATGAGGCGATTTCCATTTTTGCGCTGTCAGAGGATCGCTAAACCTTAGAGACAATATAGGCCGGATTCTCTTGAAAAAAATAATAAATTCCAGAGCGCTGATTCCTTCGGTGGTAGATCAAAGTTGGTTCAAAGGTGGATCAGAGTTTAATAACAATAGATAGATGGGGCGGACACTACAATCGATTTTAGCAAATGGCAATTAATAATCTTCATCTTGTTTTCCACGCTCGTATGCAGACTCACTAATTAACTTTGCTTTCTTAACACCACAGCTAGCGTAGATGCATTTCATCATGTATCTACCATTCTTTGTAGTAAAGTATTCTTCGCTTCCACGAGTTGGAATTAGCGCCATTTATTTATTTTCGTTTTCTTGAATATTTGATATTAATCGCAGACCGTAAACGGTTTCATTCTGTATAATTAAACGTCAATCAATTATCGCAAAGTGACAGGGATCAGAAATGGAAGATCGCGTACAACCAATAGGAGTAGATTCATTACAATCCGTAAAAGCTTCTACTGTAAGCTAAAAGTAACGCGTGCTTGTGATTAGAGTGAAGCCTTGTGATATCAAGTGGACGGAAAATAAAACTAAAGGAGACAATATTCAAGTGTGGTTTATGCGTCTAGGGAGCGGGAAATTATCGGGATCTCAAGAATTATCAGTTGTGTTGGCAGCGATAGAGTTATTTCCAACACACGCACACCGCACACATTCGGTTTCCTTTCTTTCTTTCACGCCGGCAGTAACTTAAAACATATACGTACCAACATATAATCTTTGTAACCATAATACTAAAATTGATAGTTATTTTAATATATATTATAAAATGGAACAAACTCCACCCGGCCTGAGGAATTAGCTGCCTTCTCTGTATTTAAACCAGAAACAATTTCAGACTCGGAATACAATATCATTTACCGAATAAAAAATCACTTGTATTTGCGTATTAATGAATATGCAATAATATCATAATAATAATATAACATGCAATTATCAGCTATAATATTTACTGTTTGATTTCCAAATTACCCCCTACAACAGATATTAAGGTGGGAGTGTATTTTAGATGTGTTGGAACCCACCGTGTTATTGATTTTCATGAGTTCTATTTTGAGGAATCCCTATCTCTTTTAGGCAGACTAAGAACGAAAGAGAATTATATTTCTCGCATAGATATAACGTTCGACCAACTTTATCCAACTGTAGAAGATAATATATTTAGCCGAACAGTAAATTCATCAATTGACAATCCACAAATTATCAAGAACAAAGAGATCATCGTGAATATGATTGCTGGTATAAAACAAAAACGTATTAAGAGTGGAACTGAATATAAGTTGATGAGGGCCCCACTCAATATAAACAATTCGGCCTATATCGAGTTGGGTGGGGTACCTCTCTCCTATAATGATTCTACAAGCCGGTGATGATTCACTCGGGGTGCAATCAACACATATCATTGTCAGTAACAATATTTAGCGAATAAAAGCCTTATGTCATTATATGACTGAGAAACGAGTTAATATTTATGAAACCGATTTGGCTGAAATGAATGTGCACTATGATTAGAAAGGCAAAGCTACAGATATCCGATTCACGTTTACGAAAACATGCCCCATAAATAATTATAAAGCCCCAATTTGGGATTCCAGGATGATGATGACAATGAGTATGATGTTTGTACTGAACATCGTGACGAAAATAGCAAACCTTGTGAACCCACTGATACTGAGGCAATGGCTAAAGGGGCCTTGGAAGTGCTGGTGAGCTTTGAAGAAGATGAAGATGATGAAGAAGATAATAAAGATCAACAGTGGGAATGATGTGTAAGAAGTTAAGTAACCATATTAGAAAAAATAATATATCCTATACTAACAATGGACAGTCAATATAGGATAGTTGGATTAAGGTTAAACCCTGAGAAATTTCTTACTGATATTAGATCTAGAGATATCAAAGTTCATGATGCAGCAAAACGAACCTATTCAAGTTAAGTTTACAATAGCGTATAGGTTCACTAGATATAATCATGAAAATTCAGGCTATTTCGAGTACAAAGTAGAAACAATAACTGAATGGACTAATCTATACGTAATTTTCGATTGTATGGTACAACGATTAATGGAAGTAATACAAAAATTTACAAATGCAGACCCAATTTGGTGGTTTCACTATATAGATAGTTTTGAGGTAAATATAAGTCATTTACAATAAATAAACAATTGCTCCGTTCTACTCTTTTTATTCATTCTTAATGATGACTTTCGATTTTCTAAATTCATAACTATAGTCTAAGTTATAGTATTTACCAACTATGAAAGTTAAGTTCGAAATCAAAGGATAAACTTTACCCTCCAATGTCTTAATCATTTACCATTAAGGTTAATTTACCTTCTATACTTCTTAAAATACTACATAACTTAACTGTCTCGGCCCAGTATCATTTCTCTTCAATCTGCATAATTTGGATAAATCTTCGCACTTTGATCACCTTCGCAACATATCTTCATAATAAAATAGGGAGGACAAACTCATATGATATTATAGTATCAAAGCTACCTCGCTACTTATTAATAAATGCTCGATCATACACAATAATCCTTATAATCCTTATTTGAGGGGTGGCTGTAAAGGAAAAATAATAATGTTTGAGATCTTCTGCCATATATATATGCGTGTTCTTACTGCCATACCAATTGAGTGAAAATTCAACTTTATTACACGCACTTGGCATGACATCAACACCAACATATTCATTATAATCACTATGCACAAAACGAAGTGAATACCTACTCCAACTCAATACTGGAGTAAATAGACTTAGTCCATTTTATCGTTTCAGCAACCATATAATATACTCTATTTTTATTACGCATATTCTATGTGCATAATCATATGCGCAGTACAACCAGATCAATGACGGCACGAGTCAGCTAGACCATGACAGCGGCAACACACCCTACTCTTTTCGAACAGTGCCATGGGCTCTACGTCCCACATTTGCAAATTAATTATAAAGAGTTGTGAGACGGGACCCACGGTTTATCGTCCTTATCCGAGAAAACTAGAAAGTCTAACCATTTGCAGATGTCATTACAAAGACCATGAGTGTTTAAGACCATGAGTGTTGGTCCGGCGGGGTTTGAACCCGCAACCTCCCTCACGATAGTCCGGTGCTCTACCAACTGAGCTAACCGGTCGATAAAATAAAATAAGGATTTATAATACTAGCCTTAGGCGCATAAGCTTGTAGTAAATAAAACACATTACGTTTATTACGCATAAATAAACTGATACTGCTAGGTGCATAGAAACGAGCCTCTAATTTGAGATGATTATACATAATAAACAAAGTTTCCCAAAACGTTAAAGAACCCACTATATTAGTAATCTTAGTTTGATTCAACAATTCTAAGTAAAATAAGTGTCTTATACTGAATTCGCTTGGACGCATCATTTTTCTGAACGGAAATAATATAATATTCTCTAGATTGAGTATCGGCTGTTATGCTATTTTTATTCAAACCGATCGTAAGTATAAGAGTCGCTGGATTGACAAATCATATATTATTAGCACCGTTCATTTTATAACTTAGAGAAATTGATCCTTTGTATATTAATCAATTATGAGTCAAACACAAAATACAATGGATGAGTCAATACCTGAGATCAATGTGTGAATTCTAGCACCAACACATATGTTGAGCCCGCAGCCAGCAAAAGCACATTACGCAGATTCCGTAATAGACTGGCCGAATCCACAAAGCGAGAGCTTAAAGAGTTTACTGATTGGCTCCTATCTTACGTTCCTTCACCTATACAGACAACAGTAAATACGCAAGTCCGAAAGCTGAAAGATCAAGTTAATAAAATGTACAATAGTTTTGATAAATACACACCTAAAGAACTTCAAACGGCTATAAAAAGCTAACTTAAAACTTATCGTATTAATGGTGATAGTGGTGAGGCAGAGTCATTCATCGAAAAAATTAGGTTATTAAATGTTATTAATTCTATACGAAAGATGGAAAAACCCGTTAAGTTAAAGTTTATCGTACAGTTTAAATTTAAACTAAATATTTCTATTTCCAACGAGCCTAAGGAAAGTTATGCTCATTTCAATAATGGCAAACTGATACTAATAACTGAATAAGACTATTTACCAGATATTATCGATACTTTGTTCCGTAATATTCTTGAAAAAATGCCAAAGTTTCAAGACGAGGGAACAGACTGGCAGTTTGTTAGTGTTGATACCTTCGACATACATAAAGTAAAATCGGATCCCATAGCGGGTAGCTCATGTATCCCTCTTCCAAAATATATGGCTGAAAAGAAAGCTGTTATTAACGTTAATAATCAAAGAGATAATGAATATTTTAAAAGGGCAGTAACATCTGCTATTTATCCAGTTAAAACACATCCTGAACGGCACGATGCCTCTAAAGAGTTTGACTGGAGCGGGATAAAGTTCCCTGCAACATACAGAGATATTGATTTGTTAGAGACGCAAAATAACTAGGCCGTTAATATTATAGGTTGCGATAGCAGAGGACAAAAATTCTACACTTCAAGATTAATCAAGAAACTCGCAGAGTATGAGGATTATATTAACCTACTATTAATATGTAACAAGCATACTAATCACTATCGTTGGATAAATAATTTTAGCAGCCTACTATCAGCGCAGATAAATAAACATCATGGTGAAAGGCTCTTTCGTAACCCCTGCCTTAGCTCATTCTGGTGTAAGGCTGCCCTCCAGAGACACGATAAGTATTGCTCGAAACACGATATTGTTTATGTCAAATTGCCTCTTAATAAGAACGGAAGTCCGCAATATATTTATTTTAAAAACCATACAAGTAAGATGCGCGTTCCATTTGCTGTCCATGTAGATTTTGAGTGCCTTCAAAATACAATAGACACCTGCGCACCAAATAGTTATAAAAGCTTTACTCAAAAATATCAAAAAGCAGACACCATCTGGGTTCTGTTATTTTATTAATCCTAGCGGTGAAGCTATCTGTGAGCCTAGACTTATGAACTACTTACCTGGCACGGTGATGGTCAAACGAGCATTGCACCTACCGCTTGTAATCGCTGGGCCGGTTACACCTTTGCTAGTCATCTGAGGGGGTTTTTGGCCGATAGCCTTTTGACGTGGTCGTTTTCCTTCTGCTGGGTGTACTGGGTTGGGTCCATTGCACTACGGGCCCTTCTAAGTATCACCATGTCGCTCTGCCAATGCACACAGGCCATAGCACTATCAGACCCGGGCAGAGGGGGCCATAGGAAAAAAAAAAAGAAAGAAAAAAAAACTTATAAGCTACACAGCCGAATCCCCCGACGTTGATGTGGCTAAAGTATTTGTCCAATGACCGGAGCGTGATGTCAGGAATATTTACGGGCCAATCAAATACCCTAACAAAATTAATATGACCACAGAGAATAATGAGAATGCAACACACTGCCACATCTGTAAAGGTGTCATCTCACCACCAAGTACAGAGGTGCTGCACATAATGAATGCAATTCTAATAATAAATTTCCAATTTTCTTACCTATTATATTCCGTAATCTTACTTGGTTTGATTCCCATCTATTTATTTAACAGCTAAATTTAACAGAAGACGCACCTAAAGAAGACGGTAAAAAAGGCTGCATAGCCAATAATGAAGAAAAATATATTTCATTCTCAAAGCAAACAAGAGGCTTCAAAAGCCTTCACTGGGTTGCCTTTGTGAATTCTTAGTACGCAAACGGCTCAATTTTTTGAAACTGTTTTGTCAATCCATTTTAGTTTGCAGTGTCAGTTGTGTTCAATAAGAGAAGTGTACAAGGAGTTAATCAAAGGCTCGGTGACACACGAGGAGAATTTTAGATTTCAGAACTCATTCAAATAATTTAATCAAGAAAGGCTTGTAGGGCTCTGCCATCTCGTGTTCCATTTACCAATTTAAAAAATAGGCAGCCAAGGCCTGCATACAGCTTCACATTCTATATAGACAAGGGTATCTTTGAAAAAAAAGAAAAGAAAATCGATTCAGTTTAGAAAAAAAGAACAACGAAAAAAAGTCAAGGATATCCTCACTGGGGATTGAACTCGGGCTATCTGCTCCAAAGTACGGTATGCTATCCATTAGACCATCCAGAATTACGTGTTTTCAATGGGTATATCTTATTACTCGTGCTGCTACCACAGGTAGCCCGAGTCTAGGTTTACCTTTTTGGTCTGTCAGTCTATCGATAACGTCGCAAATCGGACTACCCGCAGAAGCCTTTGGGTATTGCTATTATGAAAACGAGGCTGCGCACGGGGTCATCAAGTTATTGCACCGTCGATGTTGGATGCGAAAGATGTGTGCCCTGCTTTTGTCTGGGTTTCTCCTCGGAATGCTCACATCGCTTTTACAAACGCAGACGCCGTTCGCGGTAGACCTACCCAAAACTACAACAGTGAGCACTTTTCGGCCACGTTGTTCCGCGAACTCAAAGAGAACTAAATGAAAGCCATGAAAGCAAACTATGAAGCTGCGACAAACTCTGAACTATCTTTGAAAGCCAATGTTATGCACATGAGTACTAATAACTCCTGTATTGTCAGCTACTGTTGTCATTGGGATCCAAAAGCTGAAGTTAATACACGAATTTTGTACAGCGACAAGACAGACCCGTCGTTGGATGCCTCGAGTCAACAATTTGTTTAAGACAACATTACACGAATAAAGGAGGTTATAAGGATTTTTTTCATCTAATTTAAATTTTGGTAGTATTTTTGGATGAAGTTTTCTGAGTTACGGTCTGTCTCATGCGTGGTCGCGTGGAAAGTAGTTGCAAGACAAAGACTTGACAACAAAAGCGTGATAACGCTCAAAGTTAGATTACGCTTGCAGGTGAAACGGTTGACGTGACAAAGGATTGCTAGACACAATGTTATTTAAAAACGGCTAACAAAGCTATTTTAAAACTCGGAGACTATGTTTGTCAGCCCGAATTCCCTCGGGCCTCTTTTCAAAACCATGTCTGGATTCTTTTCTTATTCAAACTCAACTTTTTTTCTTGCCTGCGTGTTCGTGTGGAAAGACATTAGCGGGAACAGGGCCTAAAAGGCTAAATCGGAAGAATAGTATATCCGATCTTGTATACCCTTTGGCCGGTTCCACTACCGCAAAAAACCTACCAGACTGTATATCACACCGCATATTGTTGTCGACGTCGTGTTTAAGCTGAGAGATTTTATCAGAAAGTTTTCTAAGGTTTTACAGAAATTTCGGTGTTTACTAATCGAACTAGACGCTTTCGGGAGCGTTCACTCGGGCTACATTTTATAATACGGCTTCGAATAAACGTGAATGTCAGTTTACGCCCAAGTTTTGTATATATTGTATACTATATGGCTGGTTCCACGACCGCAAAAAACCTACCAGACTGTATATCGCACCGCAATTCTTGTCGACGTCGTGTTCTGAACCTGAGCGATTTTATCGGAAAATGTCCAAGGTTTTACAGAAATTTCAGTAATAATTGTGTTTGTTTACTAATCCGATTAATGTTGAGCAATCAGCTTTCTTGGTTCCCACGGTAGAAAAACAATTGTGAAACCTGATGCCAGTTATCGAAGGTGAAAAAGCGATATGTGGGAAAAACAACATTACACCTCAATCGCGCGTATATATACAAAACTTAGGCGTAAACTGACATTCACGTATTCGAAGCCGTATTATCATCTGTAGCCCGAGTGAACGCTCCCGAGAGCGTCTAGTATTTTATATGTTATAGATCTTTCGCTAGTACACTCTACTGAGTGAAGCTGTAAAATATCTCATTTTTCAACGTTCATGAAAGGTAGTCCGTCATTCCCGAGGCTTTATCTGGAAAGCGATATTAAAAATGGAGATGCCGTTGTAGAATTGACAAATTGGTGGTAAAAATTGACGAACGTGTTTTATTTTATGGGGAAAGTGAAACCACAAACGTGACACGACAGCACAAACCCAGCCGTGAATCATTGGCATCTTCCCTTCCTCTGACCCGTTTTGGAGGTTCAACATTTTATTTGAAAGCGTGAAGTTCACCAGAAATAGATAAGTTCCTTAAATTGGTAGGTATGTGTCGGTTACGGTGTTGTCGCAAATAATGATTTTGAAATTCAATTAAGCTGCATACCACCGGACTGTTTTTGCTCCAGTTGATTTATATCGGGTTTTGTAGTTTTTGTACAGTATAGAGGATCCAACGCTATAAATACAAATGAACACTTTATGAGAATGCTTCCCCCGATGTTTTCGATTTGATCGCTTTTAGAAGTCAAGTTAAGACGAAGTATCGTATTTTGACGTGCGTAACCAGCTTGTTGTCTCGGATTCAAAATAATACATGTCACAGCGAGCAACACTCTTGCTTTCCAAACTTCACGCGTGGTCGACTCATGAACTCGATGGACGTGGTCTGCTAAGCGTGAACCAATTCTTAAAAATAAGCTCTACATTTCCAACAGAAAAGATGTGAATCCTTTCACCGAGGGAATCGCTAACACCACAGACCTCAACGTTTAAAGAAGAAAACACTCTCCAGCACGTAAACAGATCCAGGAATAGCAAACATAGACACTAATAAAGTCATTTAGTGAATAAATCGAGTTAACAGCTCGAAAAGAGAGCAGCTCTGCACAAGAAAAACACTTAGGCGAATGTAGTCCACATGAAACTTTTCACGTTCTCTTCACCGTCGTGTTCACTTCAATCAGGTTGTTATGGCGATGTTCACGCCAAGCCAATCACACGCCGGCGGCGTCTTTGCTAACCCTTATATAGGCAATATTGCGCAAGAATTGCAATTTCTCACGGAGAAAAAAAAAATATAGCAACCCCATTTTAATACTGGATTGCCATAGCAACCCAGTAATTATAGTAGACACTCCTTATTAAAAATGGCAAAACAGTCCCGATTTACCGTTATTTAAGGTTCAGCGATAGTCTTAGATTCATTGCTACAGGTCTAGATAAATTAGTAAATAATTTACCGCGGTATAAATTTATAAACACAGAGAGCGTGTACTAAGCGTGTACTACTAGTACTAAGAAAAGAATATTAGGTCAATCTTAGCAGCTGGGCACAGCTCACTATGTAAAAACTGATTCAAAAAATAGAAAAAATGTGCTAATGTCATTCACGTCTTTTAAAATACCGCTGTATAAGTAAATCTTAAGACCTGCCTTCGGTGTAAGACTTCAGATGCACAGCCGTAACAGTTCTCACCGGTCTAAAGTAAATTCCAAAACTGTTTTTAAAAACAGCGGATTTCATTTTGTTCAGCAGATCATTTACACACCGATTGTAAGAATCCTTACGAGTGCCGCTTGTAAGAATCTGTTTCTCGTAACATTCGTGACGAGTTTTTCTTGTAAGAAACCTTATGTGTGTCGCTTGTAAGATTCGTTATTACGAGTGTCGCTTAGATGTAAGAAACGGCTTACGAGTGTCGCTCGTTAGAAACCTTACATGTGTCGCTCGTAAAAAACCTTACATGTGTCGCTCGTAAGATTCGTTACGAGCGTCGCTCGTAAGAAACCTTACGAGTGTCGCTTGTAACAAACCTTACGAGCGTCGCTCGTAAGAAACCTTATGAGTGTCGCTCATAAGAAATCTTACAAGTGCCGCTTGTAAGTATATATATCTTGTAATACTCGGTTACCTTAAGAGACTGCTTGTAAGGTAAGAGTTACGATCGTTAAATATACCTTCCCCTCCGGTTGTATTCCTCACAGCCAGATGCAGCCGCGGATTGTATTGCTTTATATTCTTGCAGGGATTTATACGACCTCTTGGTGAAGAGAATTATAATAGAGTGATATAAAATGAGTAATCGATAAAGTTCTGGCCTTTGTGAATAATTCCAAAACACGAGGCTGATATCCAGTCATCTTGACCGATCTCCGTTCTGTTGTATATGGCCATCTTTCATCTTTCTATGAAATTACAATTCTTACAGCCTTTGTTGATAATAGTTCTTAAAACAGCAGATGACAACACTTCTTATGAACAACAGTATTTTTATTGTACACGTAGCTTTGCCATACCCACGTCATAGGGACTTCTTTCAAGTATTAACTTTAATAACAATTGCAGACAAAATGACTAGCTAATGAATGAATGAATGAATGAATGAAGGACTTTATTAAAGTGTCAATAGTATTTAGCTTGAAAAAACTAATTGGGGACACTATCTACACATTAAAATATACTTTAGCTACATAAAGTTAAAATTATTTAAACTTTAAAAAACTTTCAGAATATCAAATATAAATAGAATATAAAAAATTAATTACGAATTAAGAAATTAAGGCGGCCTAGCAACATATGTCACAGTTTCTACAATTATCTATCAAGAGTGATAGGTCTTTGCTCTTAATACTGTTTTTAAAACTTTTAAAATTAGGATTCTCTCTGTCACTTTGTTCTAATTTGTTCCAAAGATGGGGCCCAAAATATCGTAAAGAATGTTTTCCATAGCGTACTGTGCGAAAACGTGGAATATTAAAATCAGCGTTCCTCAGATTATATCGTTTCGGGGCAGTATTAAATATCTCTGTTATATAAGTGGGCACAAGTCCGTTTTTTACTTTATACATGAAAATGGCGATGTTTTGTAACCGTTGTTGGTACAGACTTGGTAGACCTGCTCTTGTTAGTAGCTCGCTGTAGGTCTCCGATTTGGATTTAAAGACTGCCCTGAGTGCCCGCTCTTGAATTCTTTCCATTTTCTTCTTATCGGATGATTTGCAAAAGTGCCATACAATATCACAATATGTAAGGTGGGGCAAAATATTAGACTTGTACAGCTGTAACTTTGCAGACCATGGAATTAAATTGCGTAGTCTCAGTAAGACCCCAACCTTACAGCTCGTTTTCTTGCAAATATCACTGATATGTTCACTGAATGTCAGTTTGTTGTCGATGGTTACGCCAAGAATTTTGAGATAATCAGATGATTTGACTTCATGTCCATCGAATTTCATTGTCAATTCATACCCAGGGCTTTTCTTGGAAGGTTGTGGATCAATAGTAAAGATCTGGTATTTCTGAGGGTTGGCTTGCAGTAGGTTCTCCTTGTACCATTGTGACACTGCCTCTGTTTGTCTCCTGAGAGTTTGGGTGCTCTTCACTATATCATTATCACTGGTGTATATTTGATGGTCATCAGCATACATAAATAGATTAGCAGACTGCCTGTGTAGTGAGAGATCATTTTGGAACAAGTTCCAGAGTAGAGGCCCGAAGGAGGAGCCTTGTGGACACCCCCTTTTTTGTTCTTTCCATGCGCTGTGTGCTTCCTGTAGTTTGACTCTGTTTCTTCTACGCTCAAGAAAGGATCGCATGAGATTCTGTGATGCTTCAGAGAAGCCATATGCTCTAAGTTTTTGAATCATTAGTGCAGGGTGCAGCGAATCAAAAGCTTTGCTCATATCCGTGGATAGAGCAGTCACGTACTCTTTATTGTCGGCAGCCATTTTCCAGTCCTCTGTTAGCCTTATTAATGTAGTTTCACAGCTATGTGTTTTTCTGTAGGCGGACATTTTCTGGTATAGATGTGGATCCATGGTTTTCGTGATTTGCTTGGAAAGTAGTGATTCGAATACTTTATCAACAGAGTTCAGTACTGTTATAGGACGGTAATTTCCCCGGTCAGTTTTATCTCCTTTCTTAAAAACAGGGGTCCATTCCCCCATTTTCCACGTGTTTGGCCAATTTCCCTTTCTAATAACGGTGTTATAGAGCCTTGTTAAGGACGGTGCTAGACCTTTGGCAGTTAGTTTTAGAATTTTCGGAGAGATTCCATCCCACCCTGTGGCTTTGTTTGATTTAAGCATTTTCAATTCATTTTCCACTTCGCTAGAGCCAATTTCGTTAAATCCAAATTGAAGGCCTTGATAAGCTTGCCGAATGCTCTCGACACTCGGATGTTTTTGAAAGTCTTTCTCGACTAAATTCGTTACCTGTGCACCACCAATGGTATTTGCAACAGTTGAAAAGTAGTCTCCAAGCTCGTCTGCCACTACTTTCTGGTTTGTTACAATTCGCTCGTTAATCCTGACGGAAATTGTTGTCTCCTCTTTACTTTTATCACTTAAGAATGGTTTGAAGGTTTTGTAGAAATCCCTTGGTCTCTTCCCCAGTTCATCCGATTTTTGGGCCCAGTAGGCTTTAATAGCACGTCTCCTCTCTTTAGTGGCCAAGTTTCTCCATTTCTTTTTTAACTCTAATAATCAACTTTGTACGGTGAGTTCATTACCTTTTTTAGAGTTTATTGACTTTTTTTAATGGTTACTTACAGTTCAATGTTGCCTTTGAGCTTCATCGTATCGAACGAAGGGTATGTGGCATACCAGGTAGCCTGCGTGGTAACCGTTTCCGTATGTCACCTCCCCTCCCGTCCCCCTCAATTTTTTTTCATTTGCGCTGAAAACATACGGAAACGCTTGCCACGCGACTGAACCAGTTATGCTCAATTGATGAAACTGATTATCTTTCTTTTTTGGATTATTCAACTTGACTTTTCTATGAGTTCATCATAAAGTAAACATTACAAGAAATCAATCTTCAGAAATAGCATAGGATACGGACCATCAGTTTTGTTTTTGCGAATGTTGGTAGTGCTGAGTTAATTTCCAAATTTAGATAACACCGTAATCTGATGGGCATAGGCAAAATGAAACAAATTACGACTGGTTCTGGCCTTCTGTAGGCATGCAGTTGAAAAAATCTTACAACTAAATATGTCGTAACAACAGAACTTCGGAGGGATGTTTTGCCGAGGAACGCAACTTATCGTTATGCATATACGTCTTTTCGCAAAAAAAGAGATAGCTTATTGTCTTTGTCTGATTCCTGTTCCTTGAAGGTTGCATTTTGCTCCAGTATTACGACAAACCGTCTCCCTAACTTGTGCGAAGAAACAGTAACGCGCCTCTTTTAGCAAAAAGGCGGTGCTTTATATCACCGCGCTGAAGTGAAATGCGTTCTTCTTTTCATACTTTTTGTTTCGTTGCGTAGAGTTGTAAATGCTAAAGCAATACTGTCCCATGAGTTATAGAGAAGTCATTTAGTAAATATAAGTCTAAAGAAATGCATGAATCGCCCATACAGATATTTCGTTTCTGTACGATTACTGGAATTTAGCATCAAGCATAGTATAGTAGACTGCCTGATACAATTTAGGCACCCTATCTATGGATCACACTGGGAACACTATGCCAACATGTGCAAAAATGATATCCTATTTAAGGATCGAGAATCTCAAAAACCATACCCTATCCCGCGGCACATACCTATATAGCCCATATATGGGAGTACACCCGCGGGCGCGCGAACGACTGGCAGCCATTTTGTTCGTCGAGGTGATTATGGGCTGATAATCCGAGATAGCGAACCAATCAGAGCGCGCGATTTCGTATAATCACCTGAGGATTTATACTAAATATATATACTTTTTGGTTACTTGCAGTTCAATGTTACCTTTGACCTTTTTTTAGTTTAAAATTTGGTCGTTGTATGATTTCAGATCAAATTGCGCTCCACTCAGTTCAGCTAACATTATTGATAACGTATCTGTATGGGCGACTTATGTATTTCTTTAGAATTTAATTTGCTAAAAATCAATTTTATTTGGTACTGCCACGTCGATGACTACAGTGACGGAGTTGGTGGTATCACTGCTTCTAGCTTTCACCGTCACTTCCTCCCCTTCTTTAAGGAAGACCCGAGATGGATCGTAATGCACGCCATGCGTTCCATTTTGATGCTGAATGATGAATCTGTAGACGGAAAGTGACAGTTTCTTAGTTCGAGGAATATTTGCCTTGCCACTGCCCGCGCCGGTATCTTTATGGTAATTCGCACACCTCCATCAAAAGTATTTCCTAGCAGTGCTAAATACTTTTTTCGATTTTAATCTCTCTCTTTTCCCCTGAACACAAGCGAGTGAATGTGGTTTTAATATGTTAGCTCCGGGTTCAATGGAGTTTATTTGTACAAAGCACGTATATTTTATGTTATTTTTATTCCTTACAATTTTACCTGAGAAAGACAGCGATCTGATGAACACCTTGAGTGTACTGCAGTTTCATGTCTTGGTTATGTACTGCCAACCTCCGCTTCCTTTGACACTTCTCGAATATGTGGGAATATATAACCTGGTCCTGCCGAACATCAGGTGGAATGCTCCACTTGAGAGCGGCTTTCTTGTCACCGCGTCCTGCTTGTATACCTGACCGACTTTGCAAATATCAAAAATATATAAAGTGGGTAAATTCCTCTATGTTACACATGCATTGCCTTTTAACGTCATTGATGACATTTACTATCTATTACTAATCGTTGTGTCCTTCATTTCGTAAACGGGCAACTGGACTATTTCTCGACAACTATGTACCTAGCTCCTGTGAGGTTCAAGTCCTGAGTCTGATTAAGGGGAGGGGCGGGGAAGGTGCTCAACATCTAAATCACGAATCTTCTTCTAGTAAGCAAAGGCATCTAGTAAGCAAAGGCATCTCCTGTCAATAATGGTGTTGACATCACGAAGGCTGAATAGACTGTGGTCCTTCATGGCCAGTTCGAGGTTGGTGTTAGAACTAACCTTAATGGTCCGCTGACACTCATGCGACATTTACTTAGACTTACCCTCTCGGCCTCCCACTTCGTTGTTTCTATCTCCACTTGGAGCAATCTGAAATGCTTCTTCAGATTTTGCTCCAGGTGTCGTTCCTGTTCGCCTCTCCTCATTAACTGTCCGCAGCCTGCGACCTCGCACATTTTGATTACTGATTTGCAGCTTACAGTGTGTGAAGGCATCAGATACCTGAGTAATGATATAGTGAAGTCAACTTTAGCATGACTTCTGAAATGAATAAGTCTGTATACGTTCTTTTATTTTCAAACTTAATTTTCCTTGGTTCGGATCGGTTCGGTCCAGTTTGGAGTAACTCCCTTTTATAATTTTCTAATAACACACATTCCCGAATATTGTGTAGCCTGCAAAGGCAGTTGTCGCAAATAGTGTATAGCTTTTTGAAACACACTGAAAGAGAGCGAAGCTGGGACGAATACCAATGGATACAAGAAAGGTTTCTAGTTTCCTACCGTTTCCCTGTACCAGTCTTGCGGGCGGGCGAATGCGATTTCAAGACCCAAAGTTGACAAACTAAAAACACATTATTTGGATTTTGTTAAAAAAAAAAAACGGAATGCATCCTCTTCAAGCCCCCAAAAAGTTACATTAGACAGGAATAAATTCACGATAGTGATTGAGACGTTACATGTGGAAGGTGTTTTTAATTATACGTATTCTTTGCTCTACAGGTCACCTTTCGGACAAGATAGGAAGAAAACGTTTTCTTGTGAAACTATTTTGTCATCGGTGTTATTAAGCACAGACATTTTTGAGGAACTGCTTTTGGCATGCTTTAACCTAAACCAATAAGTTAGAAAGTCCTTTAGTTCGTTATACTAAGCACTACAGAGGAAAAATCTGTAATAAACACCAAACTCGGACGAACCCTATCGTTCAATGGAGTTTGTTTTTTGTTTCTTTTTTTTCATGACTTCTCAATAACTCATGGGACAGGATTGCTTTAGAATTTACAACTCTACGCAACGAAACAAAAAGTATGAAAAGAAGAACGCATTTCACTTCAGCGCGGTGATAATAAGCACCGCCTTTTTGCTAAAAGAGGCGCGTTACTGTTTCTTCGCACAAGTTAGGGAGACGGTTTGTCGCAATACTGGAGCAAAAATGTAACCTTCAAGGAACAAGAATTAGACAAAGACAATAAACTATCTTTTTTTGCGAAAAGACGTATATGCATAACGATAGGTTGCGTTCCTTGGCAATTTTTCCTTTTTGATAGGAGAGAAGGCAAAACATCCCCCAAAGTTCTGTTGTTACGAATATTTAGTTGTAAGATTTTTTTCCACTGCATGCCTACAGAAGGCCAGAACCAGTCGTAATTTGTTTCATTTTGCCTATGCCCATCAGATTACGTTGCTATCTAAATTTGGAAATTAACTCAGCGCAACCAACATTCGCAAAAACAAAACTGATGGTCCGTATCCTATGCTATTTCTGAAGATTGATTTCTTGTAATGTTTAATTTATGATGAACTCATAGACAAGTCAAGTTAAATAATCCAAAAAAATAAAGATAATTAGTTCCATCAATTGAGCATAACTGGTTCCGCCGCGTGCAAGAGTTTCCGTATGTTTTCAGCGCAAATAAAAAAAAATTGAGGGGGAAGGGAGTGGAGGTGACATACCGAAACGCTTACCGCGCAGGCGTCCTGGTATGCCACATATTCTTCGTTCGATACTATGAAGCTCAAAGGCAACATTGAACTGTAAGTAACCATTAAAAAAAGTCAATAAACTCTAAAAAAGGTAATAAGCTCGCCGCACAAAGTTGATTATTAACTAGTCATTTTGTCTGCAATTGTTATTAGAATTAATATTTGAAAGAAGTCCCTATGACGTGGGTATGGCAAAGCTACGCGTACAATAAAAATGCTGCTTTTCATCTGCTGTTTTAAGAACTATTATCAACAAAGGCTGTAAGAATTGTCATTTTATAGACAGATGAAAGATGGCCATATACAACTAAAAGAAAGCTCGGTCAAGATGACTGGATATCAGCCTTGTGTTTTGGAATTATACTCATAGGCCAGAACTTTATCGATTACCCATTTTATATCACTATTATAATTCTCTTCATCAAGAATTGTAAGACGTCGTATTAATATAAAGCAATACAATCCGCGGCTGAATCTGGCTGTGAGGAGTACAACCGGAGGGGAAGGTATATTTAACGATCGGAACTCTTACCTTACAAGCGGTCTCTTAAGGTATCCTTACAGGCGGCACATGTAAGGTTTCTTACGAGCGACACTCGTGAGGTTTCTTACGAGCGACACTCGTAAGGTTTCTTACGGGCGACACTCGAAACACAAATTATAACGAACGATGCTCGTCAGGTTTCTTACAAGCGACAGTCGTAAGGTTTCTTACAAGCGACGCTCGTAACGAATCTTAGAAGCGACACTCGTCAGGTTTCTTACAAGCGACACTCGTAAGGTTTCTTACGAGCGACGCTCGTAACGAATCTTACAAGCGACACTCGTCAGGTTTCTTACAAGCCACACTCATAAGGTTTCTTACGAGCGACACTCGTAACGAATCTTACAAGCGACACTCGTAACGAATCTTACAAGCGACACTCGTAAGGTTTCTTACAAGCGACACTCGTAAGGTTTAGTACAAGCGACACTCGTAAGGTTTCTAACGAGCGACACTTGTAATAAGGAATCTTACAAGCGACACACATAAGGTTTCTTACAAGAAAAACTCCTCACGAATGTTACGAGAAACAGATTCTTACAAGCTGCACTCGTAAGGATTCTTACAATCGGTGTATAAATGATCTGCTGAACAAAATGAAATCCGCTGTTTTTAAAAGCAGTTTTGGAATTTACTTTAGACCGATGAGAACTGTTACGGCTGTGCATCTGAAGTCTTACACCCAAGGCGGGTCTTAAGATTTAATTATACAGCGGTATTTTAAATGACGTGAATGACATTAGCACATTTTTTCTATTTTTTGAATCGGTTTTTACATAGTGAGCTGTGCCCAGCTGCTAAGATTGATCCGGAATATTTGCATATGACTGGTTTGGTAGCTATGACAAACTCAATGCCATCAACTTACCACCAAGGGAAGCATTCTATTCAAAGTTAACAGGCGAATGTATTTCTGAAGTGGGCTACCAACATGCCCAAAAAGTCTAGAATACATTTGGCATGAAGTCAGTACGAGAATATCATGACCATTATCTAACCGTATTGTTATTAGTTAAGCCTGGTTTCCATATGATCGTCCGGATCGTCCCGATCGTCCCAGTCGTCTCGGGACGATCATATGGGAACACCTCCCGGACGATCGCAGACGATCGCAAACGACCCGGACGATCGGGACGATCACGATCGTCCGGATAAAACTGTGTTCTATCCGGACGATCGCTGACGATCGGGGCGATCGTGAAAAATCAGAAGCGATCAAATGGAAACACTCTCAGACGATCGGGACAATCGGGACGATCAAAGTCTATCCCAGAAAGCATCATTCCCGTCACCATTTTTCGCGCTTTCGCGCGAAGATTGCCTTGGAGTTCGCGAATTTTCACCAAAATGATAAAATCCTGCCTGAAGAAAAACGCTCTATCGTGAAGTCGAAGCTCTTGTACTAATGTATGATAAGCTCCTAACTCTTCTCTTTTTTGATAGATCTGCCGAATCCAAAATCTGTGCCTTCGTGGTACTCTCCTACCTCTTCTACGGCGCAAATTGAAAGAATAAGCAAATAGCACGCGACGAGGTTCGCTCTTCGATTAACATCCGCCATTTTATTTGCGAATCTCGCGCCAAAGTTCTGTT
This sequence comes from Ricordea florida, assembly GCA_949710005.1. NCBI lineage: Eukaryota > Metazoa > Cnidaria > Anthozoa > Corallimorpharia > Ricordeidae > Ricordea > Ricordea florida. The sequence goes on along the minus strand of OX453274.1, from coordinate 15,124,699 downwards.
GTCGGGCCCAGGAGTTTTGTTGACGACCGTGAGCTCCCACTCTTTGGGACGATCGAGGCGATCATTTGGAAACCAGCGATCGCCCCAATCCTCCCGATCGTCTCAATCGTCTCAAAAATTTTTTGAAACGACTGGGACGATCGAGACGATCCGGACGATCATATGGAAACCAGGCTTTAATGTATTTGAGAATTTTAAGGATGTATGCATGGATAATTATAATTATAAGCTGGATATTACACGGAAACTTGCCTGGCATGGGATGCATGTCTGAAAATAACTGGAGTAAAGCTAGAGTTACCAACTGATCCAGGCATGTTATTAATGATAGAGGAAGTTACAGGGGGCGGTATATCAATGATCTCAACTCGTTACGGCAAAGCTAATAATAAATATATCCGAGAGCACAACCGAGATCCAAACGAGCCAACTAAATATATAATTTATCTGGATGCAAATAACGTATGATTGGGCTATGAGTAAAGCACTGCCTACTCGCGGATTTCGTTAGATGGCTGAAAAGGAGCTCTCGAATAGGGAAGTTATCCCATGCATACTTGAGGTAGATCTTGATTATCATAGTGAGCTTCACGATCTACATAACGACTATCTATCAGCTCCTGAGCATGTACAAGTCGGCAATCTATCGAAGCTAATACTAAACTTACGTAATAAAACCAAGTATGTATTACAACATGATCACCTGAAACTATACCAAAGATTAGGACTGAAATTAACTAAAATACATAGAGGCATAACATTCAGCGAGTCAGCTTGGATGAAGCCAGACATTGAATTAGAATACCCAACTTCGGGCTAAAGCAGAGAATGACTTTGAAAAGGACTTTTTTAAATTATTGAATAACTCAGTCTTCGGTAAGACAAAAGAAAATATGCGTCATCGAAAAGATATTCATTTAGTTATCAATGAATCTAGTGCGAGAAAGCTAATATTACAACCCAGCTATCGAGACTTTAGCATCTTTGACGAACATCTAGCTGCTATCCACATGAGGTACACAGAGTTTTACTTCAACAAACCGGTTTATCTTGGAATGTGTCTTTTAGATATATCCATAACATTAATGTATCAATTCACTATGATTATATTGAAGCCAAATATGGAGATCGGGCTAAATTATTATTTACAGATAGCTTATTTTATAAGATGCGGACAAAGGATTTTTACAAAGATCGATATCAGTCCAGATTTAGAACCCTGGTTCGATGCTGGTAATTATTACAAGAATCACCATCTAGTATTCATACCGACGTTAGTAAGAAGGTTATCGGCATTTTCAAAGATGAAGCGGGTGGTAAGCAGATTATTAAATTCGTAGGTCTCAGAGCAACGCTATACTCATATAAGATGGATGATGGAGAAGAAGAGCGAAAATGTAAACGTATAAAGAAATCTGTAGTTCAAACTACTCACGAGGATTGTTTATTTAGCAATGAGCCGCAGAAGCGCAAAATAAATGTCATTAGAACCCATTTACATGACGTGTACACCGAAAATATTAACGAAGTAGCATTATTCGCCGAAGATGATAAGTGCATTATCAGAAAGTACAAAATACATACACACGGCTACGGCACTATAATCTCGACACATACTGAGTCCCCAACGAATACAGAACCTTCACGATTGATTAGTATGACTATCAATTCATCTATCAATGCCAAATTAAACATGATATAGTGGCAGGTAGTACACAGCTAAACCAGAAAATAGTCGGTATTAGTTATCGCGATATTATACATGGTGTTTGCGTGCCGCCTAAAAGTGGCAAGTTTAAAAATCAATGCACTTTTATTATTAACGTAGGTGATAAAATTACAGTGTGCAGTCTACAAGGAAATATTGCATCCTGTTTGATTGAGCGCGTTTAGTATATATTACCCCTGATAATGTCCCTGTTGACAAAAAGGACTGCCTCCGTTTTCCTCAGACAGTTGTTTTAAAATCTTCGAGGCGCAAATCGTTGATTTAATGAACAATAGAACAATAGAATTGAAGAGGATCAGTAATTATTAAAAGATAAAGTAGCAGATAAGGCCTATTGAGAACGACCCAAATTCACGTTTTCTAACAATGAGGCAATAAGCAGTTAAATTGCTTTGGTTTGCTTATCCATTGGCTTGTATGAGGTCAAATTAGGCTGTCATCTTATTCTGCATAACTAAGTGTGATTACTTTTTAATGTTGTTTCATTGTAGCTAGCCAAGTAGTCTTTAATTCAACGTATGGTGGTGCAGACGTTCTAGGGGTTGTAGGATCTGCTGTTAACTTCTCTTGGACGTTTACTGGTGATGCAGGCATAATTAAATGGGGAACCAAACAAACAAACAGTGATGCCATAAAAGACGTTCTGGTCAGTTTATCCATGGGTGGACCATCACCCATAACACCCCCTGTACAGTATGTTGGGCGTGTCAGTGGATACTGGGACGGAAAAACGGCTCCTGGTCATGTTGTCTTTACACTCAGTTCAATTAAAAAAGAGGATGAAAAGTGCTATGTTTGCCAGATTAAACCCAGCAGTATTCTGGGTACAACAATTCGTGACAATTTACATCTGGTGGTAAGAGGTGAGTAGGAAGATATTCTTTGTATTACCTATTCAATTTTAGCCCAGCGATCCCTGTCCGCCAGAACATTTGGAGACTGAAATTCGTGTATGGTGAATTTGTACTTGCCTTGAATCACTAGCATCTCTCCACTATGATGTGATCCATTGGTATTGACACCCGTGCACACTGCTGGAGGCAGTACTACAAAATAAGGAAGAGCGACTCCATCCTCAGTACAGCAACCTACAAGTACCTTGCTCCAATGTTACGTCTTTCCTTCACATTGTCACCTTCAAAAGACCACAATCCCCTTAGTCAGCACCAAGAATCGGGTACAGAGTCGTTTGGTGATATAACATTTCTCGTGGTTTGAACAACTACGGCCTATAAAAGTCGTATTCACCCTTGTTTTTGAAGGATTATGCCTCCAAGAGGAAGTCAAAATCCAATGTGTTAGCCGTTGAAATTTGTTCTTTATGTTTTGGCTCCGCTTACTAGGGGACACTATTTATTTGAGTCTGAAAAGCAGATTAAATTGAAATTACAATGATGGCCAAACCCCACTTTGTTTTTTTCTTTCTCCTGAAAATGAGCAAAATGCACCAATAAGTCTGAATTTCAATCTTCAAATCTCAGATTGTTCTTAAGAACTATGAAAGGGGTAAACAATTATAAGCTGTGGCTACCTAAGTGATGACAGAGAAAACATTGTGAGTCCACAAACATTGGCCTGTTTGCATCTATTTCTAGATCCCCCAGTGATCAGTCCAGTGTCGGTAGCTTCCAGTTACAAAGAAGGATCCCAAATAAACATTAGTTGCCTAGCAACAGGAACACCAAACCCGGATGTAACTTGGCTAAGGAATGGACACGTGAGAAGTACAGGAAAGAACTCCACTGTACTTACGTTTAACAGCATCCACAGGACAGATGATGGACGGTATACATGTAAAGCTAACAACTCTGCTGGAAGCAAAGAGGAACAAATCGTACTCGAGGTTCACTGTAAGTTAAGCAATATAATTAGATTTTACTGATTTAAAGTGGCGATGGTTATGCGTTTAAGTTTTAAGGGAGGTATGGAATACTTTTATCTTCTCTAAAATGCATCAGTGGAGTATCAGCAGTTAAATAAATCAAACATCGGCACTAAAACAAAAACTAATATAGAAGTGATTAAGGTGTAAAGTGGATCTCATAGTCATACCCCTTTCGCTGGTAAAATGGGAGAAGTATACTGATAGATTTAAGAATAACCAATTTGAACTTTAAACGAAATACAATCGTATGAGGATATACTATTGATCTATTGTCCCGTGTAGCGGGAATAATTTGAATCAGTATCATCACTCTGTGCTTACCTGGTGAGAATTAGAGCAAGTTAGATACTCTGGTGATGTACGTAAAGGACTCTCGTTAGAATACTTTTATGCTTCTATATATAAATGGTGAAATTTGAAATGTTTCCACATTACAGGGTTAAATTGCAAACAAATGGAAATTTAAACTACATTGATTCAAGTTGCTGCTAAAAATAATACGCTAAATTGCATTTGCCTAAATTTTCATTAACACTCCACTAAGCTATCTTAAGTTTTAAAAGGAAACAGTGTGGCAAAAGGTGTAAATTACTGTTCAGTCGTAAAGTGGGTTTTTTAATGCATAACATGCAGGAATATACAGCTAACTTAAGCTGACTTTTAAAACGTATTCATTTTGATTTGCCCCACTTTTTTCAGTAGATTTCCTCGTATTGCTATGTTATGCGTATAATTTGTCCGCATAAACAGTTCAATAGCTTGTTTTAAATGCAAGTTTAATAAAATATGATTATGTAATTAAATTAATCTGAAAAATTAAAGTTGCTTAATTTGTTTTCCCTCTTCTCCTTTTAAACTCGTTAATGCCAAGCAATGAACGAGTTATAACAGTGTGGAAGAAATTCCACTTCCGTCACTTGGTCCCTCGATCGATGTTAAGGCTTTGGGAGTCCGCTGATCGCAAATGTGACCGCAGACTCGCAAAATTCCGGAATATCTCACATGGAGATACGATGGAGAAATGTTTTTTGTAACCGAAGTTGTTCTGGAGTTCCAACACACCAACTGATGATTTAACAAGCGTTGGTGAGTTGAATTCAAATGAAATGAAGTGTAGGAGATCACGGGTAAGGTATCTTTCTACCTTGCATTCCAAAGAAAGACGTGAAAGGGAGCATTCCAGAATTCCCCACATAAAAATAATCAAACTATTTAGAAAGACAAAAATAATTCGAGATGCTGCCATATCATAGCTGAAGAAGTGTATTCCAAATTCATCAGAGCTTACGTTTATGCATTTCGAGTACGATGGTTTCACACAGAACTCGCTGCATGAGAATGTCGAAGCATAAGAATTCATCATTGTTTTGCATGTACGTAGATGGGAGATTGTTTAGGCAATTAAAACACTGTAGGCTTAAAACCTATAATGTGTCTGGTATACCAGTCTCTTTAAGTGGTGGTGTGGAAGATAACCCTGGGCCATCAGATCATTGCAGTGCAGATACCAGATCAGTTTTGCTACTACAAACCAGGTTGTGTGAATTGCATAGAACTGCACTTGATGTAGGAGGAGGTGGTTTATGCTTTTTGTTATGTTCTCGGGCAACATACAGCTGCACGCAAGATGGCGGATCAACTAAGAACTGTATTAATCAAGAATACATGGGTTTTTTTTTTTTTTTTTTTTTGCAGGCTCAGTATGAATTACTGACACTATAACAAATGTAATGATACACTATAACACCGCCCCGCAGAAATGTTGTGCCTGACAAGAAATATAAGTACAATACAACTGCTGAAACTCCCGAAATGATCAAAATTTCAAGGAAAGGAACAAAACTATTAGAAGCACTGTTCAATGTCATTAAGGCGAGACTTAATGGTCTTAGTCCCTTTCTTCAATCAGTCTCTGGGGTGATTTAGTAGCACGTTTGGACCGACGCGGAGCAGGGGTGGGAGGAGTAGGTGTGCTTGGTGACTCCACTGACTCTGATTCTTCAGGTGGGGGTGAACGGCTTCCGATACTGGGAGAAGTAACGCCTTCAGTGGATTGATCAGATGTAACTTCGAAAGAGCTCGAATGAGTCACAGCAGAACTATGGGTGTTTTGAAGTACATCGTCAACATGTCTCCTCCAATTCCGTCCATCGTTCAACTGGACTTGAAAGGAAGCAGGTGATGTTTGCTGTACGACAGTACCAGCTTGCCACTTCTGTCCGGATAGGTGGTCATGTGCGAGAACACAGTCGCCTACAGTTATCTCCCTTTATTTTGCAAACTTGTCGTGATTGCACTTCATTTTGTCTTGCTGGCTGGCCACGCGAGATCCTATATCAGGTGTAACCAGAGACAATCGAGTGCCAAGTTCTCGCTGTAAGAATAGCTTGGTAGGGGATGAGCCAGTTGTCGCGTGTGGTGTGCTTTTGTAAGATAAGAGGAAATTCTGAATCCGTCGCTGTATAGAGCTTGCGGGATCGTCAGCTGATGACTCCATTGCATACTTGAAGGTCTGCACAAACCGCTCAGCCAACCCATTTGAAGAGGGATGGTAAGGGGAGACTAAAATTCTCTGAATGCCATTTTGCCACAGGAACTCTTCATACTATTTATACTGGAAGGGTGGGCCGTTGTCGCTGACTACTTGGGTTGGTAGACGGTATCTTGCAAAAATATTTCGCATGGCATTAATGGTTGAGTCGGCTGTTGTTGTTTTCATGGGACCAATCACTTCAGGCCACTTAGAGTGGGCGTCGACCATGATGAGGTAATGTTTTGCCTGATGGGTGGCAAAATCTACGTGAACACGTTGCCATGGAGCTGTCGGCCAAGACTATGAAAAAAGCGGTGAGGCTGGAGGAGCCCTGCGGGTTTTGTTGCACGGTTGACATTCACGGGTAACCTTTTCAATCTCCTAATCTATTTTCGGCCACCAAACATGACTGCGGGCTATTGATTTCATGCGTGCAATTCCGGGATGTCCTTCATGTAATTCGGTCAGGATGGTTTGTCTTAAAGAAGGAGGTATGACATTTCGCAGGCCCCACATAAGGCAGCCTTGCTCCACAGAGAGTTCGTGTCTGCGTATGAAGTATGGCTTGAGGTCAAGATCGGCGCAGCGATTAATAGGCCAACCATTCTGCGTAAGCAACAGTGCTTTTGCTAACAAAGAGTTCCTAGATGTGCCCTTGGCGATTTTTGCGGCAGAAACTGGATGTCTTTTTAACTGCTGAGGGGCCACGCGGAAGATTTCATCTTCCACACTTGTATCTTTCCTGTACTAAAGTGGGAGCCTTGACAAAGCGTCAGCGCTGGCTACTTCAGCAGATGACTTGAACTCAATTTCGTTGTAATACGAAGAGAGAAGAAGGGACAAGCGTTGCAGTCTAGCAGCAGACAAAACTGGAGTCGCAGAATCCGGAGCAAATATTTTCAACAAGGGTTTGTGATCAGTTCGCAGAGTGAACTTGCGTCCGAAGAGATACATGTAAAATTTGGTGACCCCAAAAATAATGGCAACACCTTCCTTCTCGATCTGACTGTAGTTTTTCTCAGACGAGTTCAAGGACCTGGAGGCATATGCGATAGGTCGCTTATCACCATTAGGGAAGCGGTGAAATATGACTGCACCGATGCCATACTTGCTTGCATCGTTCTCAAGAATAACAGGAAGGCTTGGGTCATAATGTACCAATACATTGGAAGATAAAAGTGAGTCCTTGGCCTTTTTAAATGCCTCCATATGGCCTTTTTAAATGCCTCCTCGCACCGGAGGGACCACTTGAATTCTTGGTTACCTTGGAGAAGCTGATTGAGTGGTTGGAAGATAGAGCTCAGGTTTCGGATAAACTTGCCGTGATAATTGATCATTCCAAGGAAGGCTCTCAGCCGGGTGAGGTTCTCAGGGCGTGGTGCTTGCTTAATGGCTTCTACCTTGTCCTCGGCAGGAGAAATTCCGCTGGCACAGATGACACAGCCCATGTACGTTACTGATTTCTGCATGAATTTGCATTTGCTTAGCTGAAGTCGCAAGCCGTAATGGTCTAGACGGCTGAGGACGCTGTCTAAGTTCTTAATGTGTTCGTCGTCATCCTTGTCAGTAATAAGAATGTCATCTTGTATACTCGCCACATGATCTAAACCCTGAAGGATGATGTCCATAGTGCGCTGGAACAGAGCTGGTGAAGACGCAATACCGAAGAGTAGCTTTTTGTAGCGGTAAAGACCTCTGTGCGTATTGATGGTAACGAACTGCTGGCTTTCAGGATCCAAAGGGAGCTGCTGGTAGACACTAAGTCGAGCTTAGTGAAACTTTGTCCATTCTGCAGTTTCAAGAAGACATCCTCCATGAGGGAAATTGGATACTGAGGGACATGGAGCTGGGGGTTGACAGTAACGGCATAATCGCCACAAGAACGTGTGGTTCCATCTGTCTTGGGGACATGAACCATTGGGGTAGCCCATTCACCGAATTCTACCCGTTCGACAATTCCTTCTGACTCGAGACGGTTGTATTCAGCTTCAACAGCTTCCTGAAAAGAGTAGGGGACAGGACGAGATTTGCAAAACCTTGGATGTGCGTCAGGCTTCATCTCTAGTTTGGCTGTGATGCCTTTGACAGTTCCGACGCCTGGTTTGAAGACGTTAGGGTGATTTTGGATGGTTGTGTGCCACTGGGAAGCCACGCCCTGTGGGAGGTCTGACTCCAGTACGCGAATATTGCAGACCTTCGTCCAGTCGAGTCTTATGCGGGACAGCCAGTCTCTTCCAAAAAGGGATGGCCCTGAGCCTTCAACAACAAGAAGGGAGACATTGGCGCTCTGGTCTTGGTACTTTAGGTGTGCAATAAGTTGTCCATGGACCTTGAGTGGGTGTCCTGTGTATGCACGTAGGCGAGTATTGGACGGCATGAAGGGTGTGCCACTGAAGTGTTTCTTGTAAGTTTCTTCTGAAATAACTTAAACGCCTGCACCAGTGTCTAATTCCATTAGAAGAAAGGTTCCGTTCAGTTCAACTGGTATCTCAATACCTTGCTGGCCTGAGCTCAGATTGTACAACGAGATAGAAAAAGGATCAACCGAATCATCGAGAGGACTAGTTTGAGGGGGTTCTGATCCTTCCAGTTGGTGCACTTTCTGAGGATTCCCTTTGCATGCCTCCTAGAGGTGACCAACTTTACCGCAAGAATGACATGTGTAATTTCTGTATTTACACTGAGAACGTGGGTGCCCTGTTTTACCGCAGCTCAGACACTCCGAGGGGTCTTTAATTTTGCTACCAGAGGAATCAAACTTGCCTCGCTTGCCAGGACCCTTACGACGTTGGGAAGGCTGAAAACTTCGACGATTACCAAAATCGACTTTGTTAACAGAAGCTGAACTTTCTTGCGAGAACGCAGCAACATCCTTTTCAGCAGCTTCGGCGCCGAGGGCGACCTTCAGTGCTGCATCGAAATTGTGTTCTTCGAATAGCAGTTTCTTTTGTGTCTCCTTACTGCGAAGACCACAGACGAAACTATCGCGTAAAGCTTCATTCAGGTGAGTGCCGATAGGATAGTGGTGAGCTGTGCGTACGTTTTCTCAGAAGGAGGAGTCTCAAGTATCAAATCCGTCTCTCTTAACAGACGCTCGCGAAGCTTGGATCGCTTATGCCGACCACAATTTCATCTCTTATTAAGGAATCCTTTATTAGTCCAAAATCACAGTGTTCAGCCCTTCGTCTCAGATCTGTGACAAATACGTCAAACGCACGGTCTTCTTGGGTTGTCGTTGTGAAAACGTGTCGTTCGTAGGTAGTATTTCTGCGGGGAACACAATACGTCTTAAGAGCTTCCAAAATGCCTCCAACAGTTCTCTCTGTGATGTCTGCAGGAACAATTGGTAGGGTTTTCAGCACTCGTCTTGCCTTAGTTCCGAGAATGCTTTGAATAGTTGCTATCTAAATAGTTGCTATTTGAATAGTCTGCAACACCCCAAAGGAGCTTTTCAGTATGGCATCGTCCTTTTCGTGAACGCCACTCGATATGCGAAACACTTCCCACGCTTCCTTCCATTCTTTCCAATCGTCCGCGAGGTTAAGACTATCGATATCCAACTCCGATGGGAGTTTAATACGTTCCATGCTGTACTTCAAGGTAAAATTTAGCTCAGTTCCTCAGAGATCTTGGTACTTTGTTATAAGTAGAAAGAGTAAGCAATGTCCTCCATGAATCATTAGACTAATTAGACTAATCTCGTACCCAGATCTCCCACGGCCAGTTTTACGATTAAGCAAAGGCAAAGAGAGGCGCTGGAAAAGATTGTATTGCACGGTAAAGACAGTTTAATTGTACTTCCAACAGGTTACGGTAAATCGTTGATTTATCAAATGTTACCTCCATTGTTCGATTATTATCTTGCGGCGGACAAACTGAACAACGACAAGTCAATAGTAATTGTGATTTCCCCTCTGAACGCGTTGATTGATGACCAAATAAATATACTGAACTCAGTTAGAGTTAGTTGTACGAGTCTTCGTCTTTGTGGAGAAGAAGCAGAAGGAAGATTTCATGATATTAAAGAAGAGCTCGAGGCTGGAAAATTTCAGATCATTTTTGCGCACCCCGAGTTACGGTGACCAACAGGCAGTGCAGAGAGCTGTTTTTATCAAACTATTATCAGCGTAATGTTGTGGCAGTGGTGGTAGACGAGGCGTATTGCATCATTGAGTGGTAATGTTTGTATTTTTTCTCATTTATTTTTTTTTTATTAGTCCAATTTACTTTGTCAAGCTTTTGGTTCCCAACTTTGAAAGCAAACTTAGGACACTCCAGTTCTGTTCGGATAATTGTAACAAGATAAGTGTTTATATATTCTGGGGGCGTTTGGGAAAATTAGAAAGTTCTTAGATCTTTGCCTTAAGCTTTATTCTCCCAGCCTCCCTATCAATTATGTGATGTTTTCATCAGGTGAGCGACTATTAAAGCATTCATGTCACCTCAATTACGTGGTGAAATGATTTGTAGAAATGACACAAAAAATGCCATTCGTATTCATTGACATTTGAATATGTGGCCCTGTATTCTGTATTTTAGCCTCTTTTATTTTTGTTTTTGATTTAATAAAATGCAACATTAAAATCACATCATGGAAATATGACTGATTTACAAGAAACCACTGTGTAATTACACTGTAATTAGCCATGTTCTCAATTTGTACTCTCTAGGGGACATGACTTTCGACAAGACTATGGAAAGCTTGGGACTTTATCCTCTGTGTTTCTCTCACCTAAGATTGTTGCAATGACAGCTACAGCTACCAAGGAGTACCAGAGGACTATAACGGAAAGTCTTAATATGAAAAATCCCTCCCTTATAATTGCCAATCCTGACAGAGCTAACATTTTTTATGAAGTCATACAAAGACCCTCATATGTAAAACAAGGAAATGTTGATCAATTTGAAGAATTGCTATCTCCCATTACAGAAGAGCTCATTACCAAAACTGTGCATATGCCTGTTACTATTATATACTCATCATTAGAACTTTGTGGAGTCGGGTTTGCATTTCTGGATCGCGAACTTGGTCACAAACAGTATTACCCTTCTGGGGCTCTCTAACATCCCCAAAACAGATTGTTTGCCCAGTTTCATTCTCCTCAGACAGATGAAATGAAGAGTGAATTAATATCCAGCATAGTCACAGAGACATGCACTCAGAGGGTAATATTTGCAACAGTTGCATTTGGAATGGGCATTGATTCTCCTTATGTTGAAAGAATAATTCATTTTGGTGTACCTCGTACTATGGAAAGTTTCTTCCAACAAAGTGGAAGAGCAGGCAGAGATGGAAGACCTGCTAAGTCAACTCTTTACTTTAACAACAATGACATAGGTGCCAATGTTGAAGGAATGCAACCAATCATGAGAGAGTATTGTAAAAACCCTATAAAAAAGTGCAGGAGAAAAATAGTACTCAGACATTTTGGGTTTGGAATTCCCACTGTGCAAGAGAAATCACACAGCTGTTGTGACATTTGTCAAAATTGTTGTTCATGCTCTGAGCTTCATGAAGATCCTGTTGAACACTCACAAGATACTGGTAGCATGGCTTTATCTGAAAAACAAGTGCAAGAAATTAAGTCAAGGCTTATCAAATTTAAGGAAGAAACCGAGGCCAAGGATAATTACTTTCAGTTGTCAATGTGCTCAGGATTAACCATGGAAGTCATAGATGACCTCTGCCTAACTCTTGCAAAAGTTGAAACTCTTAACACAGTTATTGAAAAAGTTCCAATATGGAGAAAAGAACATGCTGATGAGATTCTTAAAATCATCCATGATGTCACATCCAAAGAGTAAACTGCTAAATATAGTTTAAATGTGTGATCCCAGTAAATATCCAAACCCCCTCCCCCCCAGAGGGGAGGGGGTTCTTAAAGACCAAACTTTTTCAAGGAAAGTACAAAGCTAAACTGGGGGTGAAGGAGCTCAAAACCAATAAAACCATCTGTTGGGGGAAATATGGATATGTTCTGGAGGAACACAATGAAGGTATCTAACTTTTTGTAAACTGTACACTACCTTGAACGTTTCTTAATTGGGACATGGCAATAGGCAAAAGTAAAAGATTCTTTATTTTTAGTAAGTAAATAGCACATTGAAATGGCATGGAGCTTTAGATGGAAAACGTTTGAGAGGTTAGTAGTCTTTAACAGGGCCAAACTGCATTCCCCAGATACTGCCCACTCTTTGCTCATTAAACTTATTAAATTTTTTTGAAGTTGAAATTTACAACAAATAGGCCAGTGAAGATTTATAATCTGATTGCATCATAGCCCCAGTCCAAGAAACAGAAAATGTGACAGAATTGTATTTGTATTGAAAAAGGATTAATTTCAAATAAATAAGAACTTTTGTACTCACTCAGTCCTCGTCATCAGATGATTCAGATTCCTCATTTTCAGGGCCAAGACCTCTAGCTAACCGTCTTTTATGCTTTTCAAGCCAATGAAAAAAGTCAATCAGGTTCAATTTCTCTCTGATACTCTTACACATTTCTCTAAAGGAAGGATGAGGTTTATGTGGGGGATTACAATCAAAGGGCTTAAGTGATCTTAGGTTATGTTAACATAATCCCTTCATCTCTTACAGAACTTTTCTTTGTGTGGGCTGTTGACTCAGGCTTCACATTAGAACTTTCATCAAAGGCAGAAAGGGATTCACTGACCCCAGTAACTGACATGGAACCACGAAGGACAGACTTTTCAGTCTTGTTAGCCCCCATTGCGGTGATCATAGATTTTGTGTCTTTGATGTTATGCTCCATCTCCAAGTCATTAGGCATGTTTGCTCCAATTTTTCCTCTCTTGTTGGTCATCCTCCCCCAAATTACACGTTCAGACATCTGATGTGTTAGCAAGCACTTGGTTAAAGTCAGGAAATACATGCCTTCAATAGCATACTTTGACAAATTGTTACTATCTTTAAAAAGCCACATGAGATACTTCCAGGTGGTCATAAGCCTATACCCATCACCTTCATGAACTGTGTCGTTGAGTTGCATAAGAACCATAAAAAGCTCGATAACACAGAGGCCATAATTCTGCACCTTTTCATCAACAGTGACTCCCAAATGAAAAACATAGTAATTTACAAACTGTTCAAGTACTTTATCAAAGTGTTGTTTCTTAACCTCAATGCTTGCATTCTGTTCTGGCATGATTTTGGTTGGCAGACTCTCAAGGGACTCCATGCCAAAGAACTCTAGGAATGCCTCTACCAGGTAGACTCGTCCCACCGAAGTAAAGAATTCCTCATACGCTTCAGGGTTGTTTTTAACAGTTGCTGGAACGTTGTAACGAATGATCCTCTCTCTGAAGTACTTCAAGGTGCCAATTTCACGTGAAGAGCTCTGCTTCATCAGGACACCATTAATTACCTGAAAATAAATTAAAGTACTTTTTGTAATGCTGGCATTGACCTCAGAACAGTAAATTTATTCAGAAAAAAATGTAACCACTGTCACATTATTAGCTACAATACTAATAACACTGTTGCAAAAGTATTGCTAATTTAAGTAGTTATAAGGAGATTAATCCATTTTTTTTTTCTTCATGTGATTTTTCCTATTTTCCTTGGTGGGTCAACATTGTTTTGTCGACTGAGATTCTAATGCTACTGGTACTTATTCTTAGAATTGCAAAGTTCTTTTCATAGTAAAATGTGTCTCTTTTGCATACAAGGTGGACATCAAGAAAGAAGCTTTACAGTATTATCACATTGACCTTTGGATATTTTGTGATATTTGTTATTGCTACTCACAGTTAAGAATGCTTGCTTTGTATGAAACAGCTCTATCAGATCAGGATATGTATGTTCTAGTCTGTCCTTAGCAGTGTGTGCACCAGCCCTTAGTTTGCGTTCTCCTGTAAATCGAACTCTGGTCAACTGATCACCACCTATAATACAAGCAAAATAAAGAAAATACAAGCATTATTTGTTAGTGACTAAAGTTATGAACAGGACTCGAATTTGACAACTTACAAGTTTATTTTACATACTGACCTGAAGTGCAATTGAAGTCAGCTGGAATGTAACTCTCTCTTTCTGACCCATCCTGAGCACTGGCAGCTTTGGATATGCCTTCGAATGTAGCTTCATGGTTTGCTAAGATGTCTACCACATCAGAATACTTCTTCTCATCCTTGAATTGAATGGGAAGTGGAAACACCTCTGACCTGGAACTCATTTCTTTTGTGTACTGGTGCATAATATGCTGAGGCACCAATTTCTTTACTACTGCAAAATAGGGCTGTTTGAAAAACTCAAGAAATATTCTTCCAACTAGAACCTTGAAGTCAGAAGTGAGTTTTCTGACCTCCTCTTGAGTAAGAAGATAGTTCTCATTTGCAAAGTTCCTGATATCACCAAGTGGTTTGACATTGTCCAAGTGTCTGAAATCAATCCTTTCAAACACTATAATGCTAGCAAACCAGTTGTGCTGCTTGTTTCTGTGATCTACTCTCATGTTCTTCACGGTTGTTTTGCAATTCAAATTGTCATTAACAGTATAAAATTTCTTTCCCTGTTTCACTAGTTCAACAATTTTGTCATGAAAGTGCCCTCCCATGAAGTCCAGTAGATTGATCATGGAGGTGTGTGACAAGCATACCCCTTGCTTCTCAAAACGTCCAGAGGTCTGAAAAAAAAAGTAATGACATATAGGTGTGGTATGAACTGTGTGCTGGTGTATGGTTGTACTACATTGCATCTTATTTAATATTAGGAGCTGCATATCATTATCTATATTCCAATTCAATTTCAGTTTATAATCCACCTTGTCTTGATGTTCATTTTGGCCTTTACTCAAAGAAAAAAGCTAGCTCATTGCTAATTTATTGGGCTGAGCAGCACATTAAGTAAATTTCTAAATACTAAGCACTTAAATGGGACATTGCTTCAACCAGGTATGTAGCAGAAAGACCAAGGGGGGGGGAGTTGTTGGGATTGGAATTGGTAGGTGGGGGAGGACAATTTAATACATTATAAAGATTTTTTAACCTTAACAAATGCACAGAATACATCTCAGAAAATAATTTTTAGATGCCTCTTCTAAGTATGAAAGTTAAAGAAACTTACCATTTTCTCTGCATGTCGGTGACACAGAATCATGGTATTCATTCTTTGTACCAAGCTGAGCTGTTGATTAGCCTGATGCATCATAACTGCATATGCAAGACCAATGGCTGGTATCCTGCTTTCTCCCTTTTTCGTTTTGTTTACTGTCTCTCGGTGTGCTGGTATGCATATTGTTGAAATGAAATCGATAACATCCGGGCACCTCTTCTGACCTTCTTCAAGAATCTTTAACCAGGAAAAGGTTTTCAAGGCATCATAACTCTTTTCTTTAAGAACAGAAGGCTTCCCACCCTTCTCAGTCTTTCCCAGATTCTCACACTGTGCAACATCCAACATAAATTACCTTTTCAGAGGATCTCGCCCATATTGCATCTGTAAGTATTTCAGAACTTCTCAGTGACAGAGCAAGGCTTAGCTGGTAAACTTCACTCTCTGATACAATGTGATGTTTATTGAACTAGAAAAACATATTAAAACTAATTAATAATTAAAATTAAAGAGTACATACAATGCTGAAAATATTCTTTAAAAAAATATCCTTTTATCCCAAGAGGTATCAATCAAACTGACTGAGAGAAAGCTCTTCTCTTACAACACTCTGGGAGCATAATTTTAATGTAATGCATGTTTATTTACCTTTGGGTTCTTGAGACCTGCCTTGTCTAACGAAAAGCCTTGAATTGGTTGGGGGATTTTGGTTGGCTGGTTGAGTAAAACGGTCTGTGTAAAATAAATAAAGAATGGACAAATGAATTAGCTATATACTTTTGCCCAAGTAAAATAAAATTTGACGAATTTAATTACCTTTGGATTCAAGCTTACTCCTTCATGTAAAGGTAAGGACTGAACCTGCTGGACTTTGGTTACCTGATTGGATGACATTCCCTGTAAATAAAGAACCAAAATTAAATTAAAGTTTGGAGGTGTCATAAAATGGGTTCTTGAGACCTGCCTTGTGTAAATAAAAACCTTGAATTGGTTGGGATTTCGTTTGGTTGAATAAAACAGTCTGTGTAAAATAAAACAGATAAAGAATCAACAAATTAAATAGATACATACTTCAGTGTTGACCAGGTAAAATGAAATTTGACGAATTTAATTACCTTCGGGTTCGTGCTTACTGCTTGTAAAGGTAAAGATTGTGTTTGTTGGGCTTTAGTTAGCTGATTGGATGACATTGCCTGTGTAAATAAAGATTGGAAAGTTTAGTTAGAATCTGGTTTATGCAGCTTGCCTCAGCTGTCGTGATTCTTACCGGCTTTGGGTTTTTGCCCGGTTCTTTGTGAAAGACTTTTATCGGCGTTGGGATTCTGGATGCTTTTACTTGCGAGGAAACTACATTCTGAAATGCACATCAGAATACAAATTAAAACAAAAAGCACTTACACAGCTTTTATTTTTTAAAACAAGTATGGGCTAAAAATTGACTGATTAGTTACCTCTTTTTCTTGTAATGTGGCATTATCACTCTGCTGGTTTTGATGGAACGATAAACGTTTTCTCTCTGAAGCAGTCACCATGGTGCACGGCTGCTTTCGTGGCTTTTCGGTGCTTGTTGGACTATTTACACTCCGACACCTTTTCTTGGTAATTTGTTCTCGTTCAAAAGCTTTCTGTGCAGTCTTACACTTTAAGGCAAACGCTTCAACATTTTTGTTTAGACAAATAAGTTTCTCGTAACAACTTCTGCAACAGAACTTGGGAAGTTCGTCTGTTCCTAATACCACAATTTCACACAGTTTAAAAATAATCCTCTTCAACTCTAAAGATTTTCCGGCGTCGCTAAAAAGAATAATTTTTTCTTATCGCTGTCACAGCGCACAACCGGCATTTTCCTTTCAAATTATCGCATGACTTCTGTGCTGCTGTATCCATGATGCGGACATGTTTCTTGTTTACCCATCTCAAACTTGCCGGGAACTCGCCACGAAAGACCGCGAGTCTACCGCGATAATTGCCGCCGCGAAACAACCAATCACCGTTCAGGTTTTATCGAGGGAGCCCTTTTTACAAATGGCGTGGTATCGAGCTTTCCCAGATCTCACTTTTTCCGCGTCTGACAGAGTGAGATCTGGGTACGAGATTAGTATTTGACTACATGACAACCAATCAGAACACTTGCTGGTACCAAATGCACTCAAACTCCAATTGGAGACAAGCCAATTGTACTCGAATCGAGCAAACTCCCATGTGTTTCAACGCACTTTATTAGTTTATTACAAACACTCGTCTAGAAAAGCGGTAAAACCTGAGGAAAAGTTACAAATAAACTTATAACTATTAAATCTTACAACAGATATCAAAATTGAAACAACAAAACACTTACAACATTGTTTTTTATGCGTTTTTATCAATGCTCTTCTCGAGTGTGGCGACGGCAATGTTTTTTTCTTTTTCTCGCCACCAATGCATTCTGGCCCGACACAGGTATCCCAATAAGCCATTAATTTTTGTCATTGCGAGATAATAAAAACTACAATTCCGATACACCGGAGGGGTCAAATGTCGAAGCGATCACTGTCCTAATGTCACCTTCTCCAGAGTAACTAATTTTCCTTCACACTCTTTTTTAATTCTGTGTCTGCATCTTCACGCTTGAAATCTGCAGGAACAAGTACAGCTAAACGATGAACACTTTTAGAGACAACAATATCTCTTGCACCATTGTAGTGTTGAACTTTCTCTCCCACCTTGTAAGACTTGTATCTAACAATGACTTGTCGTACATTTCCAGCAGCACTTGCGTATACGTCCTTCACTTGTCCAAATCTGTGCTCTCCTCTCAGTGTATTCTTGTCTGCGATGATGACTACATCTCCAGGTTGAAGATTGCGTTCCGCTGTAGTCCACTTCCTCTGAAATATCAACGTAGGGGCATAAAGCTCCGTCCATTTTTTCCAAAACTCATCAGCTATCGCTTGGACAATGCGATAACGTGTGTTGATGCAGGATCCTTGCGGCTGCCATCCGCGTGGGTTGACAGCAGTAGCTCGTCCTAACAACAAGCTGTTGAGTGTCAATATGTTCAGTTCAGAATCAATAATTGGTAGTGATCCAATTTGACGTTCATTCAGTAGGTTGGATACTTCACTGCACAGCGTTTGGAATTCTGGAACCGATAGACGTTGGTTATGTACAGCAAAATGAATGGCTCGCTTCGCGCTCTTCACAAGGGATTCAACAGCACCTTGATACAAAGGACTGTCTGCTGGTCCAAACACCCAAGTTGTACCCTTGGCTGCACTGTTACTTTGCAGGCTGTCTGTGTCGATCTTCTCCCAGGCTTCCTTGAGTTCTCGTTCTGCTCCTACTAGCTGGAGCCTTGGTCGCTGTATATCCCCTCCGGCCAACCTCGAAGACTGGTGAATCTGCTAAGAGCCATGAGAAAGGAACTAATATCATATCCATACACAGCTTCTATATGGACTGCTCGCATAGTAAGATCAGTGAAGATAACACCATAGGTTTTGCCATTAACTCTTTTTTGCACTTCGCCACGTACTGTGTAGGGACCGAATAAATCAAGCATCACATGATCGAAAGCTGGAGCAGGTTTGAGTCGGGCATCAGGCAATGGACCATCTCTTGTTTGGAAAAGGTAGCTTCTCGCAACTTGCAGAGTTGGCAATTCTTCTTGACAGAGCCTGCTAGTTTACTGCCATGTGGTACCCAG
The DNA here is from genome assembly GCA_949710005.1 of Ricordea florida. NCBI lineage: Eukaryota > Metazoa > Cnidaria > Anthozoa > Corallimorpharia > Ricordeidae > Ricordea > Ricordea florida. The sequence goes on along the minus strand of OX453274.1, from coordinate 15,105,795 downwards.
TAGTACTGTCTGAATCGAGCTAAAGTTGCATCTCTCCCTCTGTGACCTTCACGGTGTGCACGATCCATGAGTAGACGCGTTCCAGGATGGCAGGTAGGTAACAGCTTCTGGAGGGTTGAATCTGCTGACATAACATTGTTGTTCCGCAACCGTCTGCCTACCACCCAGAGACCATCTGCGTCAAGCACAGGCCCTGGTGTGTGGTACCGACCATTCTTCTTTTCAACATCATGATCGATAGCCTTCTGTATGTCCTTCACAACAAAGTTTTCAGACTTCTTCTTTGCCATACCTTGTAGCCTTGCTATGACCCATATGACACGATTTGTGTTGCTGAACTTCTCGTAGTCGATGAGTGAGGTATGTGTCTTGACTTAAGTAACAGCAGTGTTGCAGAGCTTCTTCTCTCCAGGTAAAGTATCTTCCCGCTGCAGACCATACTTCAGTACCCCTTCTTCAAACGGCTTATTCAGTACTTCAGGGCCATTCGACCCCTGCGAATCGCTGTTGAGTTCTGCTGGAGATCGTCCTCGTGTCAACCAATCAGCTGTGTTGTTCTTCCCTGGTAGCCAAGCCCAGCATGACATATCACGATCTGTTGCAGCTTGGATCTCGCCGATTCTGACTCCTTCATACACCTTGAATCTGGTACTGGTTTTGTTAATCATGCTAAGAACTGTTTCAGAGTCGACCAGTTCTAGAACTTTCTCGAACTGGAATCTCATCTTCCTTTCTATCACCCTCCTTCCTCTCTTGGACAGGACAGCGGCATTGAGTTCCATCTGAGGTGTACTGAGCTTGGTCATCGGTGCGATCCGACTCTTGGCCATGATGAGTTGACAGCAATAGCTCTCATCTTCTAGTTGCCATCTGGCGTAGGCTGCAAAACCGTAGGCCATGTCACTTCCATCACTTAGAATGATCAGCCACGGTGAGCAAACAGCTCCTGGAGGTTGGACACAGCGGTTCAGGTACAACTGTTCCAATTGAAACATGCCTTTGAGAAGAACTGGATCCATTTGTTACGTAGACGATCAGGCAGGGGATCATCCCAACCCAAGTTCAATAACCACGTTTCTCGTAGATAGATTTTACCTCGTAGTTGGGTCGACCTAATGGGTCGTAGATCTTCATAACCTGACCAAGTACAATTCTCTTCGTCAGCACTTCTGGAATGTGCTCACTCAGGGATATCTTCTGGACGCAAATTAGGACTTACATGTTCAGATTTCTTCTTCTTGCTGAAACTCAGGTTGACCTCGTAAACCACTGTGTTTTCCATGGGATCCCATCCGATACCAAGAATTCTTAGGCTGTCTTGACTTCCTTTCAGCAATGTCACTTGTTTTTTGCTTGATTCAGTTTCGAGGCGTTCCGCTTGACTTGACTGATATTCTAGACTGCTGCGTTGAGAAGGCTCTCCGCTGAACTGCCAGCACTTTATCTTGAATCCTCCTTTGTCCCAAATTGTTTCCGTCTCTTTGACGACGCTGAGTGCTTCATGCTTTAAAGGATATGAGTCGATCAGATCATCTACATAACTTGAATTCTTTACAAGGCTCGCTGCACGTGGACTTTCATCTTTGAAACATTCTGCAGTCTTGTAGAGCGCCTCTGCACTTATGGCCGGAGCAGGTTTGTCACCCATGTTGACACGTTGTATGACATACACGTCAGGTTCACGTGTGTGGTCTAAGTCTCGCCAAAGGAATCGATGACAATGCTGCTCCAATGGCTTCAGTAGCACAGAGTTGAACATCGTCTTGATGTCACCGATGACAGCTGTCTGCTCCTCTCTCCATCGAAGCAGAATTCCCAGTAGATCGTTCATGTAACTTTCTGGACCTTTGGCAAGATAGGAGTTAAGTGAGACTCCTTGGAATACTTGACTTGAGTTAAATACAATCCTAAGTGGAGTTGACTGTGACTTAGAGTTCACCACCGCGAGATGAGACATATAAAACACAGGACCTTTCCAGTTGTCGATTTCTTCACGTGTAAGCTTCCGAGGTACATCACGATTCACCATGTCTTCCATTTGTCGTTGATAAATCTCTGACCACTGTTTGTCTTTGCTCAGAGTGCGTTCGGTGCTTCTGAGAGTAGAATGTGCTGCCCTGTAGTTATCAGGCAATGTCAATGGATCTGAGATCCATGGATAGCTTGTTATCCAACGCTGTCGTTCTTCATCGTACTCAAGGTTCTCTTGAATTTGTTTCAGTTCCTGTTCTTCTTGAAACGAGTAAGTATGTCCAGGGATTGGACACCTGCCGCAACGACACCCACCACACTTCGGTTTGGTTTATGTTCCGAATTCCTCGCCTTTAATGAAGTTTTCATTCTTTTCTTTTGCAGTAGTGATATTCACAAAGATTTCCTGTCGGCTGTTTTTCACTTCCTGAAGCATCAACAACTGCTGGATGGAATTCAAAATGATCACGTGTAAGAACATGATTCACATCTGTCTTGATTACAGAATTGTGAACAGTCTTTGCAAGATTTAATATCCAGAACATTCTTCTCTCTGACGCTTGGGTGAGTACCTTGAAGGCAAACGTCAAACTCTCCGCTCATTACACTGAGGTTCTGTCCACTCTTTGCTTCTTCTTTCTTTGGATGAAGGCCAAAGTAATCGCATCCTAACAGCACATCCACGTGTGTGTTCTTTTTGTGTAAGCAATTTGCATCAAACTGTGGGAACAGCTCTGAGACAGTGTCAGTGTCTAGTTTACTTACTGGACCAGTTATCTTTGACGTCTACTTTCTTGCCTGTAAAAGTTTGCAAAGTAAACTGATATTTGACAGTGTCATATGTAGTTTCAATGTTACCGATAGTTGTTACATCAAGAGTGGTCCAAGGAAAAATATGGCTCTCGGATGATTGACTGGATACGGAATGGTATAATCTTTATATTGTCTTATTCGATCTATAAGGAAGATACATAAGATACATAATTCTTAAAAAACCTAATAGCGAGCGATTCATGAAATTGCATGGAAAATATAACTCTCAAAATTCAACGGATTACATAAACAAAAGGTCACTTACTTCTGTAGCGATATCCAGTCAAACTTATTTCGGTAACAGGTCAGCAAAACGGGTCAGCAGAGCGAGCAGTAAAACACTACAGGTTAGCGATGTTCAACGTAAGGTATAAAACGCTTTATGACCTTTGTCTCTGATTTCGTGGTTCTTAAAACGTGTCATTCTAACTTAAAGATCAACTTACTTAGCGATTACGCCATCGCCTGTCAATCACGCGAATAATAAAATAATCAAATGTCAATAAACGAAGTTAATACTAATCAACGAAACAAAGAGTGTACTTGTTTAGTCTTTTGGCTTTTATCTTATCGGCAGCCTTATGTGTAATGTAGGTCGTATTAGAACCACTGTCACAAAAGACTGTAAGTTCCTTATTAGTTCCACTTACTTTAGCTTGTTGAATGGGATACAGAGCAAGGGATGGGCCATTTGATACATGACTAGCTCCTTCAACATGAGAGCTGATTGTTGATTTTGGTGCTTCTTTCTGTTTCTCTCATTTACACAGTAACATGTGGTGTTGTTCACTGCCACATTTAGAGCACTGCTTCTTGTTTGGACATGTGCTTCTCTTGTGGTCTCCAAAACATAAGAAAACAAGCATTGATTTCTTTCAACAGTTCCATTTAACCATCCTTTCCTCTCATTGCTAACTTTTGAAACTCTCTGCAATCTTCTGTAGAATGCTTTACAGCATCTTTTCTGTTGGCTGGATAAGCAAATTTGTAGAATTAATTGCTTAGGAGGCTGTTGTGTAGTTGTGACTTCTGGGTGATGTGTTCTTGCATTCTTGAAGGCTTCAGCTGTTCTTAGCTTGGATGGTGTTTTTTCCGTTAGTCGAGTAACAGCTTTACGTTTCTGATCCAGGAACTTCATGAAGGAAGCCCAGGGATGCAACTTCTCAGCAGGAGACAAATCATGATACTTTCGAATCCAATCAAGCCTTCAGTGAGTAGGCAAAAGATTACTTACAAAGTCAACGTCACGCATGGTGAGAGTCTCTAAGTGATTCAATTCTTCTAATTGTGAATAGGCACATTCCACTTCATCAATTAGTGACACAAGACCTGTGTAATCTTCTTCTTTGACTGGATTTAACTTCGACAAATCGTCGAGATCAGCCTGGACACTAGCACTGGGGTCTTCATAGTGTTCTTGTAATTTTCTCCACATAGTGTCATAAGCTGAAGGCTTGGTTACATAGACAGACTTAATTCTTGCACTAGCTTCTCCTTTGACACTTCTCTTTAATTCATGAGCTAGTGCTGTCTTGTTCGTGTAGGTGTTCTCAGCGAGTTGTTTCCATACTGCCTTGAATTCTGGCCAGTCTTTTCTCATGCCAGAAAATGTGGGCCAGGGCATTTTCTTCAGCCTTACATCAGATGTAGTGTTAGAAGAAAAGCTCATTCCTGGAGACCAGTGAGCTCAGGAAGCTTGACTGAAGCTTGGTGGATTCATAACACCTCCATGTATGTTTGTATTGCCATTACTTGAAGGAAAGGTCACACCTGGATTCCACTGTGCAGGGGTTATCAGTGGAGATGAGGGATAGAGAGTTGTGGGCTCCATTTTATCTTTCATCATACTTGAATGACCAATGTTCTCTTGAGGAGTAGTAGTCACATGACTGACAATTGGAATTGGTGTTTGTACACTTGACTCAACACTTGTTTGACTAACATTGTTCCTTTGTGGTGTAGAAAATATTTGACTGAAAGCTGGGTTGTAACTTGAAGGGGGTACATTGGAATGAACACTTGTTTGACCATATTCAAAGTTCCTATGAGAGCTAGACATCACTTGATTCATTGGTTGATCATAACATGTAGGATATACACTGGGTTGAAGATTTGTCTGACTTACAATGTTCACATGACTACTGGTAGTCATAGTGGTTGATGATTGTATTGGGACATGAGATCCTAAAGTCTGATTGGGAGTTATAACAGATGACATATCTTGGTTGAAGGGGGTTGAATAATTATGCAGATCTAGAGGCTTTGTTGTTGGTTGTGTCTCCTTCAAACATTTATGTATGTCTCTTTTGAGATTACAAACAACTCTCTCCATCTGCCCTACTTGACCACAAATTTCAACGTCGTCACCTTGAAGTAAAGAAATTTTATTCTTCATGCTCCATAATTCATCCATCAGCATATCCAGATCATGTATGTATGTATGTTGTGACCAGTTTTGGTTTAAGTCATCCGTAGTGAGATGTAATGCTAAAATCTACAGGGTTTGTTCACAACGTATTTTAAATTCTTGTATCACTGGAGAAAAAAGTTTTGATGATACTGAATGTATTTGCATAACTTGTCACTCAAATTAAAAAAAGGCAAGTTGCCCACCTTTGCTAAGTCCAATGAAATGAACTTTCCTAAGTAGCCTGACATATTAAATCCTTCGCCATTAGAAGAATGGTTGCTATCACTTCGTATCCCATTCATGCAAATACCTAAACTACCAAGGGGTGGAGGTATTGTCAGTGCACCATGTGATGTAAATTCAACTGTTCATTGTTTACCAAGCCCTATGAACGAATCACAAACCATTCCAATAAAACTCAAAAGGCGTCTCACCTACAGGCATCATTATCCGTTTCAGAATATGAGACGTAGGAAAGTGTTAGATGCAGCCAAATATCTTGTGGAAACAAGAGATTTATTCAAAAGTGATGGTATACAAGTACAAGATGCATGGGTACATAACATAAGAAAACAATCTGACCATGAGGACTGGAGTGAGTTTGTACAAAACTCTGACATACCCAGTACTGATTTTCAAAATTATCGAATTGCAACAGTCCATGCAACAGATGATATCCAAAAAAAAATTTCTACTACCAATGTTAATAATGCAGGCAGAGAAAAATATGATAGTGATGGTTGCTGTGAAGTTGAGAAACGCCCTTCTGGAGTTGCAGATACATTACTGCAGGAAACAGATGTAACACAAAATGAAGACTAAATTATTAGTTTTACACCAGGAGAGGGAAAAAACCATTAGGAATATTCATTGAGAAAAATTCTGAATTTTTGTCATTCCCAACAACATTTTGTGGCAAACGAAGATCAGAAAATAATGAAAGAAAGGTCCCTGTAGCATACAGTACAGTATCCAAGTGGAAGTTAATATGTCGGGATAGAACAGCTGCAATGTCAGTTCCAAGAATATTTTATAAAGTTAAAAACATTACAAATCAAGCAAATTCAAGATAGTGCTTGCATTTCTCTCAGAAAGTGCAAAACAAAAGGAAAAACATATACTGCTAGTGAGTTGAAATCAGATGATTATCTTAATGAGTTAGTGCATCTTGATGATGGAGGCCCTATCATGGGGATAAAGTAGTTTCTAGGATATAGCATCTCTGAACCGACAAAGTTACAGCAACCTACAACACCTTTTCGGGATTGTTGCATGCAATGTGCAACGTGACACTCATCCTTTATACCGACCACCTGTATTGAAACTGCTGCATACATATTGCAAAACACTGTTCATTGGATCACTTAAAAACCTGTGTGCATGTCTCATCTTCTCATTCCTCAACTATAAGCCCTACCAATTGAAAACCACTTAACATTCTTTATGAATTTATCTTCACCTACATCCACAACCTTGAACACAGCTTCTCTATCTCACCATTCACGAGTTGCCTCACAGCGGGCTTTGATTACACTTTTAACTCAACAGACGTGATTTCAAAGATTAAATATATTGTACTGTACTAAGAAGAGCATTAATGTATTGGTTTTATATATTATTAAAATTAATTTGAACAAGTAAGACATCAATTTACGATGTACGTAATTCTCAAAAATAAAGGTGAATAGAGGCAGAATATTTACCAAGCTGCGAAGCAGCGAGTTAAGGATTCCTATAGCCACTATTCACCGAGATTGAAAGGAATAATTGTTTTAGTATATACCAATGAAGCAGCCTCAGTAGGGAATGTGAAATGTATCAACACAGTTCATAAAGTGTGGACGGGTTAACATGAGCTCCATTCTTCATCAGCAGTGACGGGGCACATATCATGCCTAAGTAATTAAATTAAATGTCATTTTCGTGTACGCTAGACTGATAGTGGCTTTAAAGTTGCGTCACCATGGCTTGATTAAATCGCCTATATCTTCTCTCTCCATCCCCACTTTTTCCAGTTCAAGTATCCATTAATCTGTTGTTTCTACTATAATTAGTAAAGCCTGAACATGACTGCATTGTACCTGATGTATTATTCTTGTTGAAAAGGAATATGTTAATCACCTATATTCGACCTTGAAACATCTTACTTACCTTTCCTAATTCACTAACGTTTCTGTTCTGAAATTCTTATCTTAAAGATATAGGGATTTAACGGATTGAATGTGGTTAAGCGTTGTTTGTACTCTTATCGGCAACGAGTAAGCGTCATCGCAGTGGTCAAAATGCTGTGGACTCACGACAAATTTTGACCAGGGTGATGGCGCGTACTCGTTGTCGATAAGAGCACGGACAACGCTAAACCACATTCGATCTGTTTTTCACCACAATAGCAACGTTAAAAGACCAATATTGTGACACAAAGAAAGAGTAAACGTTGTCTATAACTTTATCGCAATCTGATTGGTTTATTCCCCAAAACGGGCGTTTCTGATTGGGTATTGGTTTGCCTGACACGTTGTCGCGACCAGCGTTGTCTAGACTCTAATCGACAATGGTAAATAAGCCAATCAGTTTGCGAGAGTCGTAGCAATGGTGGTAAGAATACAGTATTGTGAGCAAGAAAATAGCGTAACGACCTATATCAGTAACTCAACAAAGGAACTAAGTTACTCCATTTTTTTTTCTATTTGGGTTTTAAATCAAATGTCAGAATGGACAGCCCCTTCTCCTGTGTCCAATTCATATATGGTATATAACTATAATGTAACCGTGTTTCTCCGTTCACCTATCCCATAAAGCACTTGTCTATCAAGTTACCAAATAAGGTTGAGAAATTTACCTGAAAAATTTTGCATCTCGGCCAAAATATGTCTCCTCTATTTCCCCTCCAAAATTTCCTAATATTTTGCCAGAGTTCAGCAAAGTGAGAGAAGCACTTATCTAACTGACTGACCCATATTTAGCAGGTAACTAGTCCTGGGTAGATATAAGTAATGTAGTCCATAGCATTATTCAGTAGAGCTTATATTTATAACTTTCACCACGTTGTTGATTGGCATTGAAAACTCCGAATTTTCACCTTGTCTGGTAATCTTATCATTTTAAAATTGATTTGTTCATAACGTCTCTTATCAATTTGTCACCTTATTGATTTAACAGACCCAGCCACAGTGATAAAATCTTCTCCTCTTGTTACTAAGTCATGGATTGGTCAGACAGTGAAGTTAAAGTGTGAATCAGATGGTGTTCCTACACCAAGTGTCACGTGGTTCAAACCTGATGGAAATAAACTAGAAAGAGGCACAACTGGAGAAAACACAGTGGATGTGATCATGGCGGCAGATGGAGATTTTGGTGACTACAAATGCATTGCTGACAATGGCATCTCTCCTGCTGATACAGTAAATGTCACTGTGCAGCAGATAAGTGAGTTTTGTATTTCTTAAACTTAAGTCAATGTTTGGACTATAAAGAGGAGTAAACTACATGGGGAGCTATTAGTAACGATTCAGCAGTGGAAACGTGTTAGTTTACGTAACTTCTTGTAAGCCAGACTTCCCAATGCAAAATATATAATTATTTACTTCACAATGTCGGTGGAAAAGATGGACCAAATCGTGCACTGTAATTGTCTACACAAACAGCTCTTAGGCTTATATTGACGCTTTTTGGGTTATTGGGATTGCTGGATAGTGGTCTTGTGATGTTTTGCGTCCATATTGTAGTAAAAACATTCAACAAGGGTTCGTCCAATTCAAAATCATCTTGAACGCACACTTGATGACTAACCATATCAATATCCCCTCCACTGAACTCGCTTTGGTGTTAACATCAAGTGTCAATGTAATTGGTCAAACGTAAGACACTTTGAACATAATCGTGAGATTTTCCGGCTATTTGGTAATGCTGCGTAAGCTGTGGCTTGGTTGTCTACCTGTTGTGGTTAGGACGTTCTTCACTGTCTTTCGTATTCCTTGATTGACCAGGGCCCTTGTTTTATCGTCATTTATAACACCAAGAATCAGCTGATTACTTTGATGAGTGACACAGTGTAATACGTACATTCAGATTTAGTCCTTTCAGTGTTGGGAGTTTCTTTACTCAAACAGGCCGCGATAGTTTATCCCACATTATAACCCACTGTTTGGGTCACGTGGTGTCAAATAGAAGGACGGGTGTCAGGGGATATACCCCGTCCGCGTGGATATTTCCCCTACAATTTTTCAGTTGCAAGGAAACATAAAGTCAGTCTCTTTCAAGTTTTTTACAACAACCTCGTTTTGTGGAATCCAGTGGCACTGTAATTAAATAGCTAGTCGCATTTGTAGCTCGGCTAATTCAGAAAATCAACATAATATGCTGTTAGTGTTTTTGGATGTGAGCAGAGTTACGAACCCTTGAGCCACCAAATTCTCAGTTGAAAATCTGCTCACTGAAATGTGCAAAAAGCTGCTTTTGCACTAAGCTACTTTTTCCGATTGAAAAAACTTCCAATTCACAAAGATAAACTACACATTCAAGCGATAAATCATTCAAGTCCTACAGTACACAACCTACGGTAGAAAAAACTATTCGAGTCATCCGCAATTGTCTGTCGATTTATAGTTCAGCAGAATTCAGTTTAGTCAGTTAAACCTGTCCTTGCAACTGGAATAGAAGGTCTTCCACCTCTTTTTTCTTCGTCTTCCTCAGTGCCTGCCATTCAACAACAAAGCCAAGTTTGCGAACAATTTTAACGTACAGCCGGCCTTCAAATACACCAGATTTTTTCAAACGTCCTCTGTCATGGGAGTAATTACTTTCGCAGTGTTAGTGGTATGGTTGGATTTTCTTTCTAAGGCACTGGAAATGTTTAGCATTGACTTGTTTTCGAACAATGCAGTCACAGCTCGATAAAATAGTATGCCACTTATTATCAGTAGCATAATGCAGGCAAATAGTAGGTAAAGAATGGCTGGCTTTGTTCGCGGGTTGAAAAGACTTGCTTTTTTTTAATATCAATGTGACTGACAACAGTGGATTTTACGGCTTTTATTTCAGTCGATTCTAAAGTGAGTGAGTAATGTGTTCAGTTTGTGAACAATGCAATGCGATAGAATTGATTCAAAATTTGAAATGTCATATACACAAGGGAAAAAACGTTATTTCGCTTGGAAATGATTACATTCAGAGGCCTGCGAATTCTAATTACTTGGTAAATGTTTTTGCCGTTTGGAAATTTTATTTACTGTTAAGAGTCAAATTCCTGGAGGTGATTTTGTGTGACTCTTCTACGTGCTGTGAACACAATTTCAACTTTTACTACAAACATTCGGACTTCTTCTTAGGGAGGAGAATATTCTTTGGTTGACCTGAAAGCTATTACATTCTTCAAGACCAGCATGAGAAAGTTATTTGATTCCGACTGTGATATTGTAATGACAACCAATTTTCAGGTAGAGTGGGGTAGCCAGAGAAATGAATATTTTCAAATTCCCGAGAAAATACCTACCAAAAGATGCCAAGACAACGCGCCCAGCATTTGATGGAGAATGGCACGCTGGTGCACCTATAACGCCACAACTAAATCCGAACCTGGTGCTCCCTGGGCAGTTATGAGGACTACTGTTTGGGCAATTTGCAAGAAACGTTGCGATATTGATCAACAACTATCCATTGTCCCTCCGTGGTCTTAAGAATACCCAACCATTTTAGTACAGTTTCTCTTGACTCCCAGTTTGTTTTAATTTTTGTCGCTTTCGAACTCCATATCGAACACTAGAGCTGATTTAGACTTCCTTGAAAAATTAGTCAACGCCATCCTAATCGATGCCTTTTTTTTTCTTGGGTGCTACAGAGAAACCAGGTGCACCAGTGATTACGTCATCAGATGCAGACATTCGAGCCACGTCACTCACAGTACATTGGAGTGAACCAACTGATAATGGAGGGAGTCCTATCACAGCATACCGAGTGGTGATACTGACTGAGATAAACAATGACAATATTACAGACCCCAGAACAAGAAATCTGTCCGTTGGAGGTCTGGACAGAAATGCTCAACACACTGTGAAAGTGTTTGCTAGGAATTTTGTGTTTGAGGGACCGGCGGGAAGTAGGACAGTTCAGACAAGATATGAAGGTGAGGCTATAGCCCATGATTGGCCTGTTGTAAGTGCATGCGTTATACATCTGTATGTTGATGGTCTGAATTTTAGGGAAGAACTCGCTTCATATTCATTTGGCAAGCTGTTAATCGCCTTCCGTTACCTCGAAAACTTTCATGTAACTCAGTTAATATGTACTAAAAGCAAGCCAAACATGTAGCAATCATAGAATAAGGTGTCAAGTACAACAAGAATAATTAGTTATGAGTCATTTTTGACTGCCATACGCTTTGCGCCAATATTTGGACAAAAACGAGGTATGTTGATCCAGGATCACCAGTCTTAAGGTTATTTATCGAAAAAGCATGCGTTACTGTTTTGCTTAAAAAGCTTTCACATAACAAGTCCCACACTTATATATCATGAAACGTACAATATCTTACTCATTGGTACCCCATTCGCTCCATAGGGCTTCTGCGCGTTCAAGGAGAAGTGGATATAAAGCCGAATTATTCGTAGTTGATAAATCTAGAAAGACAATGAAGCAAACTAGAGGCCTTACGGAAGCTGCACAATCGTAAACATGTAAGAAAAAATGAGTGGTAGGAATCGACTTTGTGCCCTACGACATGCTATTCATATTCCTCACCTAGGTGTTCCAGAAGCAGCAGAACTGATTGAGGTACCCAGTGAGGTGAAGGGCGATAAATCAACCTTGAAATGGAATGAACCACCAAACAATGGAGCAGAGATAACGCAATACACTGTTTACAAAAGAACCGTGAATGAAGACGGTACAACCGGAGACTGGGAAAGAGCGGCGCTCGTTACTGATCTTTCAGATCGTGAATATACAATTACACTCACGGACGGCAATGAATACGATATTGTAGTGACTGCAACAAACAAATTTGGTGAAGGATTGAAGGAAGAAGGAAAAATTAAAAGGATTAAAGTAGAAGCGGGTAGGTACTTTGTCGGTAAGACATGTTTAGAAAACTCTGATCTTAGTGCAATGCTCAGTTCGTTTCGGAAAATGAATCCTATGGTCATTCTGTGATATCGCGCTTGTATGAGGCTACGAAGAAATGACATTAAAATATACCATTCTTACAATTAAGAACAAAGGATTCACTCAGCAAAATTTATTATGTACAATATAAATTTAACCATACAGGTCTTAAAAAATTCAGTTGTCTCAAATGATCCAGAGATCGGGGCTGGATTGACAGTTTGTTAATTGTCTCCTCTAACTGTTTAAGCGAAGAAATACCACATTCTAATGCTGTGATGGAATGCATCTCTGCTTAAATAAACCTTTTTTCTTAAAAAAAATGTTCTTTTTAAGGTTCGGACAGTGCACAGAACAATACACAGGAAAAACAAACAGGTAAAATCGTAAATTTTGACCTTGAAAAGGTTTGCAAAGGATGTCTTTTTCGGGACTGTGAGACCTTTCACGGCTTTGACATTCAAATCCTAGCAATATGCAGGATGTTTGTGCTATGAACCTAGTTTAATGGCCACTAGTCTCCTATAGCTCAGCGTGTACTTCGGGACCATAGTTGGCGTTTCATGTTACTCGGGTTATGCGATTGGTCTGAGTGTACTTAAACAGAGGTTATCCTCTCCTACTTGGCTGTTTCCTTACTGTTCTTCTTACGAACAACGATACACACCACGGAGCAGAAGGAATTTACCATACTAAATAAATCTGATTTCAGTTACACCAACAGAGAGCAGCATCGTTTAAAGTTAAAAGGCATGTCAGGATGAAATGAAAATGAATATTAAACCACTAAAAAATTCTTCGTGCAGTTGGAGCTATGGTGTTGTTCTTTACGAGATAATTACTGTAGGTAAGTTTCTTATTTCATTATTCACTGCTTCAGATTCGTGAACCACATTAATTAGTGTAGTGCTTGTATGAATATCTTCAGTATGTCTTTGTATTGCCATGTTACTCTCATTTTAGGGGGAACTCCGTACCCGGATATTCATGCTCGTCAAATCGCTGATAAACTTCAAGAGGGATACCGGATGCCGAAACCACAACACATGGACAGTAAACTGTGAGTGTTGAATGTTACTGTTTATGAGAAATTAAGGTGAATCAAGCCGTCATAACGTAGAGAGCAAAGAAGGTTAATTATGGCACACTTACCTTTTTTTCCTTATCCTGTGTGTTGTTCTTTAGATATCATGTGATGCTGCAATGCTGGCAGAAAAGTCCAAGGCATCGTCCAACATTTGCCAAACTGAAATAAAGAATGAAAGAAATGGAAATCAACCATAGGGTAGGGAATAGGGTACTCTGAAAATATTCCACACTTTGGTGTCAATCAATATTTCGTATTATCCTGTTCTAGTTGATGTTGTTTCCTATATAAGTATAAACCATAAGTATAAAGAAGACCAAAGTTATGTATACACCTTGTCCTGGAGAAGCGTATGTAGAACCTGTCATCTTGTGTGATGGAATACAGCTGGGAGTAGTGGACAACTTTGTATATCTGGGGAGTAAACTTAGCAGAGATGGCTCTCTTGATGCGGAGATTAACAACAGAATAGCTAAAGCAAGTGCTGCGTATGGCAAACTGGAGAAACGAGTATGGTCAGATCACAGTATTACTGTCAACACTAAACTTGGTGTCTACAATGCATGTGTTTTATCGTGTCTGCTGTATGGCTCTGAAACGTGGACAACCTACAGGCGTCACATCAAACGCTTGGAGAGATTCCACCAGAATTGTCTTCGGGGTATCATGAAGATTCACTGGTCCTCGTTTACGCCGGATACTGCTGTGCTGGAAAGGGCTGGCACGTTTAGCATCGAAAAGAGGATCATTCTTAACCAGTTGCGATGGACTGGACACGTGGTGAGAATGGATGATGCTCGAATCCCCAAACAACTGTTCTACGGAGAGCTTCTGGTTGGTAAAAGGCCGCAGCACAAACCAAGGAAACGTTTCAAGGACGTCGTTAAGTCCAATCTCAAAGCCATCGAGATTGATGTAAGCTCCTGGGAGAACTTGGCAGCCAACCGCCTTTCCTGGAGGCAAGCCATAAACACCGGCTGTCATCTGTTCGAACAAAAGAGAGTTGAACATGCAGCGTTGAAAAGGGCACTCAGGAAGCATGACTATAGTGCTGTACCAGCCGATATTCTGGAAGGCCTAAAGTGTGACATTTGCTCGCGTCTTTTTCTTTCTAAATCCGGCCTGCTGAGCCATTTAAGAGCTCATGCGAGAAGAGCTGAAGTTTCAAACCTTTAAGAAGTGGCCACCCTTTGTCAAGAGGAGGCAATCATATATATATATATATTGTTTCCTATATCCACTTTGCTAAACTGTTTCAATTAATTTTTTTTTTGGATTCGAATTTTTTTTTTTCCTGTTCTTCTTTACTCTTCTTTGTTAGCCTTTTTAGCATTGTTACCTCCAAATTTTTATTCATTCTATCTCCAATGTTTACCTCCACATTCTCCATCTCCACGGACTTAGAAGTTTTACTATAGTAGAAGAACCTTGAATAATCACGTATTGTTTCTATTCTATTTGGTAATTACGCTGTTTTTCGCGAACTGAAACCGTATTTTTTTTTATTTTCAGACGTATGTGAACCTCAAACAGTACGACAGTAGTCTGTACGCTAATGTTAAAGACTTAGCCGATGGATAAGCAAATCAATCTGTGAAACACAGAAACTTTATTCCTGTAGCACAAGTGAATATTAGAAATTGAACACAAGACTTACGATAATGCGTTTTTTTGTTGACTCCAAATTCCTGGTTTTACAGAAAAATACATGCAATACACCTGGCAGGTGTAGGCACCTCTTGAGTGTTTAATAGGCTTCAACTATATGCTTGACACGATTAATTTACGATCAGGAACAATTAAAACTTTATACGAAGGCTATGAAGTCTCCACTAGGCTCACGTAGAATCAACAATATGGAAATTAACTCGAAAGAACACTAATCACTAACAATGTGGCATAAAATGAAGACCGTCAGTCAGCGGGCTTAAATCAAGAACTTCCTGTAAGTCCTAAAATTATGGAACGTTAAAAGGTAATTGACGGCTTAATTTATAAGTCAGAAAGGGCTATAAATAATCCAGAATATGTAAGAGATACAGAGTAACAG
Source organism: Ricordea florida (assembly GCA_949710005.1). Taxonomy (NCBI): domain Eukaryota; kingdom Metazoa; phylum Cnidaria; class Anthozoa; order Corallimorpharia; family Ricordeidae; genus Ricordea; species Ricordea florida. The sequence continues at coordinate 15,090,366 of OX453274.1, read as the reverse complement.
AAGTTAGATTACCACTACTTTTGTCTCTGTCAAACAAGAAACTGAGTAGCAACTGTACAGCTGCGAGGTGAAGTTCAACGTGTTCGGTACCTCTAGCAATAACAATAATCCTATAAAGTGACAGTGTATAAACTGCATCTTTTTATCGAGTCTTACGTTTCGGCTTGGCTTTTAATACATATACTATAATTAAATATTATTGCATACTTAATATTAGAGTTGTTTTCTAGCTATGTAGTTATTCCTGAGAGCTCTGTATTTCTATACTTCTAACGACCATATTAAGAAGTACTTTATATAGTGCGCTATATAACAATACAAATGCACAAGTGCAAATTTAAATAGTTTTAACATTTTTTTTTAATGCAAGAAATGCTGCTTTCACCTGCATGAAAGGCTTTTTTTACGTCCTTAATTAATCTCGAAATCAAATTTCATCCTTCTATGTCTGCTATCTATAGTTTTAAGCCCAGCAGTTTGTATTTCAGGCCTAGCTTAACTTATGCACTATAGTGCATATTTAGCACCATTATAAATTATAGCTTTATTTTTAGAAGAACATAACTTAGCTTATCATAGCCCATTGTAGTCTAGTCTAGTACAGTCTAGTAAGTTTAAGCTTTAGCAGCATAAGGTTTACTTAACTTTTGTTTATATTAAACGTTATAAATTTAATCTAGTAAGAAAAGTGATAATAAACTCATCTTCACCCTTGTCTTTGTCTTGTACGAGCTGACTCAAGCTTTCGTTCCTAATGATTAATCACCGTGATGTAGATTGTGTACAAGGGGTTTCAAATTTAAAGAACCCTTTAACTTTATCAGCAATTTTTTATTTTAAAGTCTGTTTCAATTCACTGTCCAAAGACATGTATCGGTAATGAGTGTCTGGCATGAAACCCGGTCTGAAGTATCAGGGGAAAGCACAGATATTTGCACACTACTCTTGTTAAGACACACAATTAAAGTGAGGGTTCTGGCCCAACCAATTTTTATCGTTTATCAAATCGAGGCGACCGAAGGGAGCGGAGATTTGTTAAACGATGAAAATTGGGTTGGCCCGCCATTTGGTAGGTAAGGTAGGTAAAGGCGCACACGAGCCTTAAGGTCCGCAAGACCGGAGTTTATTCCGGTTTTAATAGCGTGAAGCACCTGGGAGAATGATTGCTCCCCCCTAGATAGGATGCTAGTCCATCGCAGGGTCACCCCCAGCATTGTATCGCCGGTATCCATTTATACACCTGGGTGGAGAGAGACAGTGTGTAGTAAAGTTTCTTGTCTAAGGAAACAACACAGTGCCATCACCAGGGCTCGAACTCCAAACCTTCTGCTCGGAAGTCCGACACGCTAACCACTACACTACTGTGCTCTCACTTTGTGTGTGTATGGGTAGGGTTGGTTGGACTGTATATAGACAGTTCCTCGTTTTGTAAAGTCAGGGTTCTGGCCCATCCAGCCCAGGCAAGGTTGCTAAGCCGAGGGCAGCTGAGACCGGTTTGGACTGGTTTGGATGACCATTGTCTTGCATGTGTGCGAGCAAGGCTAACGCGAATGACATGAACGAAGCGCGTGACTTCTTGTTGACGAATATGGTCCAGAACATTTTCCTTTATAACCCACCGATTAATTTTTTGCGCCATCTTATTGTCTAGTTTGGGTCACGCGGTGTCAAATAGCTGGACGGTCATCAGAATGATATTCCCCGGCCGCGTGGATATTTGCCCTGCGATTTTTCAGTCGCAAGAAAACATAACGAAGTCAGTCTCTTTCAAGTTTTTTTTCAACAAACTCGTTTTGTAGAATCCAGTAACACTGTAATTAAGTAATTAGTCGAAATTGTATCTCCGGGAATGCGTCGGTTTTCTGTAAACTGTCGTTCGCAGTTCGTTGTTGTCGCGACTTACCAAACTGAGTCTAGAAAAGGAAGTTTCCATTTTTTTCGATCTCGTTAGTAAACTGGATGTCGGCGTTCTGTTCGTTAAGGTGGTCGTGAAAATCGTCAATTTTTTCTTTGTGAACGGCGGTTAAGGTGTCGTCAACGTAGCGTAACCAAAGCGGTATCGTTTGTCGGCAAGTTGCAAGGCGCGTTCCTCCACGTGTTGCGTCACAATTTCCGCGACAAAAACAGAAACAGGCGACCCCATGGCTGTTCCATGCAACTGTTTGAAGTGCTTACCGTTGTACTCAAAGTACGTCGACGTAAGGCAAAGGTTCAGTAATTCCATGATGTCTTCTGTCGGTAACGGTAGTTTAACAGTAGATTGCTGTATAGCGGTCTCAGTCTTGTAGTCTTAAGGTATCTGTACTGTCTTAATAGTGTCAATAAAGTTTTCCGTATATTGTAGTTTGCCCCTTGATTTGTCAGTTAGGGCTTGCAGTATGGTCGTCATGTACTTGGACAGTCGATACGCAGGAGACCCAGCGAATGACACTTTAGGTCTCATCGGTATACTAGGTTTTTTCAGTTTAGGTAGTCCGTAAAGTTTCGGTGCTAGTGGTACTGGGCACCTCAGTCGGTAGTAGCTGACAAACGATACCGCTTTGGTTACGCTACGCTGACGATTCCTTTACCTCCGTTCACAAAAACAAAATTGACGATTTTCACGACCACCTTAACGAACACAACGCCGACATCCAGTTTACTAAAGAGATCGAAGAAAATGTAAATTTTCCTTTTCTAGACTGTTTGGTAAGCCACGACAACAACGAACTGCGAACGACAGTGTACAGAAAACAGACCCATACCGACAGGACCTTGAGTCGCTGCTCGATAGCAAACTTAAGCCGATTCACTCCAAGCTAGACGACCTATTCAAAAAAGTTGATGGCAACTATAAGGCTCTACAAGCAAGACTTGATTCACTTGAGTCAAGGAATGCGAATTTAGAACCCGAAAATGCTAAACTGGCCAGCAAACTGCAATTCTGCGAAGCTTCATTGAACATTTTAGAACAGTATTCTTGCCGGGAGTGCGTAGAAATTTCCAGCATTCCCGAAGCAGAAGACTAAAACACGAAGGAAATTGCAATAAAAGTAGGCTCATTAATAGGAGTAGACATCACGGAAAGCGATTTATCCGTAAGCCATCGACTACCAAAACAGTCCTACAGAGATGTAGTTAGGGAAGGTTCGCAAGCTTCATCAAATTCTTCGCGCTTCAGAGCGCCTAATATAATTGTGAAATTTGTACGAAGAGAGCTGAGAGATCGCTTCTATAAAGCAAGAAAATTCCTACGGGATAAGACAATAGAAGACCTGGATCTTGGATTACATTCTAAGAACAAGATCTATATCTCAGAAAACCTTACTCAAATCAACAAGGATCTTTTTAAGGACAGTTTGAAAGTTAGAAAGGATCTGAAGTACAAGTACATCTGAACAAGATGGTCCTATGTATCTTCGTAGAGATTCACAAAACCCTGCTGTTGCCATAAACAAGAAATCTGATTTGGATGTCTTGAAGCAAGATAGTAGAGTTCATCCCTCCTCACCACAACCAACTGGCTAAGTTAAAACTTACTGTTCATTACTTATTTATATATTATGTCATACACTTATAGATAACTTACCGCGGTTTGACTTGTTATCTAAACTTGACAAGATATCCAGTCTTAATAATCATGATGTGGAAAATAACTTGATATAATGCAGCAGCCAGACTTTAAATATTACACTCTAGAAGACTTTCTTGATAATGAGGATATTTCTCGGAGCAAATCTATGCCTCTCTTTTCTACAATTCATTTCAACATAAGAAGTCTTTCTGCTAACCATGATGGTCTGACAATGCTGCTATCAGATCTACAACATTCATTCGATCTTATTGGCCTTTCTGAAACAAAGATAAAAAGTAACTGTGACCTAACTAGCAACATTGCTTTTGAAGGATATGATTTTGTCTTTAGGCCAACTGTGACTAATGCTGGTGGTGTAGGGGTCTTCATCAAAGAGGGGATTCAATTTCACTGATATTCGAGATGATCTTTGTTTAACGACAAAAGAGTTTGAATCTCTATGGATTGAGATTAATCGTGATCCATACAAAAATATTCTCTGCGCTGTCATATATGGACACCCAAATGGTAAAACTGGGGACTTTAAGAAATATATCTTCTCAACTCTTGAAAAACTTTCAAAAAGTAATAAGTTTTGTTTCTTCATGGGTGACTTTAACATAAATCATCTGAACTTTGAAGACTGTCAGATAACTGAGAAGTTCATTAATACTGTGATTTCGTATGGCTTCTTACCACACATTCTGCAGCCTACAAGAATCACTGATCACACAGCAACATTAATTGATAATATTTTCTTTAATTCTAATGAATTTGTTGCTACTAGTGGAAATTTGATTTGTGACCTTACAGGTCATTTACCAAATTTCTTAATTATCAACAAATTATCTTGGACAGCAAGCAATGTGACCAGGTTTGCTCGTGATTATTCTTGCTTTGATCAGGATAGATTTGAATCTTGTAAATTCTTTTAATTTACAGTAGTAGAAATAAACTGTTCTCGACAGATTACTTGACGAATCATCCTACAACCCGACTTCACACAAAGCCACGACTATAAAGACTTTCACGAGACGAGCGCAACTAGTTTGTGACACACCGGACAGCTTACGTGACGAAAAGCCTGCGATACCTAGAACGTGTTTTTCACAAAAACGATTTCATCGCTGACTTTATAGACGAAACATTTACCGACCTACTAAAGCTGACACAACAAACAGGAACCCAGCACCTGTTACTACAGTGACTATACTTTACATTACGGGCACTTCTGAGAGCATCTCACGGATCCTACAGCCCCACAACATCCGTGTAGCCCACAAACCTACAACTACGTTACGATCACTTACTCACCAACGTTAAAGACAGGGACGAACCTAACAACAGACAGGGAGAAGTTTACAAGATCAAATGTTCCGACTGCCAGGCTTCCTACATTGGTGAGACTGAAATTCCATGCTACAACTTTGCGAGCGACGTCTTTAAAGAGTGAAATTTGTATGCCTTTCTGGATGTGCTATTCAAGAAATTCCTAAGCTAACTAGCAATATCATTGAACTTCACTTGAGAAAACATAGAATCCATTTTGTTTACTTTATATTTGTTATTTAAAAAAAGTAGAAGCTCTTGACAAATTAGTGCTTGCTGGTCTCAAGAAAATTTCAAAGCTTTCTAGAATTAAGTTACCAATCTGCCAAAAGCAAAGTAGTTGAGAATGTCACTCAATTCATTTTATTGTTGCTGTTGTTGTTGTTAGTTCACAAGTTGGAATAAAACATAATTCTAAAATTTACAAAAAGTTACTGTTAGTACTTTGATACTCTTTCATGAAATAAAGTTGTATTTCATAATTCTCTTCATAATTACTACCATGATTGATTTAGCAAGCACTTCTACCAAAAAAAGTTAAGCAACGTCTACCAGCTCATGATAATTTTCGTAGATCACCTTCCACATGTTTCTTACTTCAAACCAAATCATATTGCTTTATTGTTGATGAGTACCTGCGTTGAAGCTGTAAAAGAGGAAAGGGGATCATGGCAGGTCTTGTAGGAGCTTGATATTATCACCTGTACTCAGTGCCGCTAAAAGCCTAATAAATACGATGCCGTAACTTCAATGCTGGGCATTGCTTAATAGACCATTTTAGAATTGTATGCTCAGTGATCGGGCCTATGAATGGAAGTGAGGCTGGTGATGACTTTCGGTTGGTGATGACCTTCGGTTCAGACCTTAGGGACGGACCATGAGAAAAGTGATAGGGGGGGGTGGGGAATTTTCAGCTTGCACGAATGTTTTTTTTCGCTCACTACTTGTGCAGGGATTTTTTTTCAGGTGAACCCCTCTGCACGAAGTTTTTTTACTACGTGTGAAAGAGTCACAATTGGAACTTCCTTCTGCCTGAATTTGTTTTTTTACCTCCTTGCTTGCATGAATTTTTTTTCCTGGCATTTTCCCTTGCATGAAATTTTTTGGGTTTCCCCCCCCCCCCCATGACTTTTCTAATGGTCCGTCCCTTACTACTTTTCTCACGTAAATTCTTATGGTAACTAGTGAACATTTACTGTACATGTTTTAGGCAGAGAGCGTTCTATCAAAACAAAGTCACCTCCAGCCTCACTTCCATTCAAAGGCAAGGTCACTGAGCGCAACTGTAAAATAGAATATTACCCAGCACTAGACACATGTACGCATTGCGGCCCTATTTCTTGTAGTTGTTGTACTTTGAATCAGTGTTGATTTGAATGAATGATCAAAGATAACCTATGGAAGAGTGAGCATTGAGCGTTGCGATGACAAAAAAATACATAGATTTAGTGACCTTGGTAGATTGTATCAGTGGAAAAACGGTAACATAAGGGGAATGGTGTCGGATACTTTTTTTTTCTGATTTTACCAAGAAATTATCGGGAAGAATCCTATCTCGATTCGTCCTTTGTGTTCAGCCACGAACTTTCTTCCTACGACTGGTTTACACTTGAATTCGAAAGTCAGTCTCGAACTTGCATGTAGCTGTTTTAACAGATTACAAAGTTTGAACTTCTGTATTTGTGTTGATCTCTACTGAGGCGTGAATATTTCATTTTCCGCTTTGTGCGAGGGCCAAATTATACAATAAATCATGGAGAGAAATGTGGGAAGGTAAAAATATTTCAAAACAACCTCTTAAGTAACGCAACATTTTTAATAACACAACACAACAATGCATATTTCAACGATTTGATAATAAATTGAAAACCAGATAAACAATAACAAACCAGGGATTTTTGGATTGACTCTTTCAACCCTGCAATGGTTTTGGTTTGTGTCTGACAAACCTGGCGGTTTTAGGATTGAGTCTATCAACCCTGCACTTGCTTGTGACTGATAAATCAGTCTTTAGGATCGAGTCCTCGATCCTGCAAAGGCTTCGCTTTCGGTTTGTGTCTGACAAACCAGGTGGTTTCGGATCGAGTATTCCAAAAATAATGTTTTCTGATAACTTCGAAAAACAATGGTTCGAAAAACTATAGGGCAGACTAGAAAAGATGCTGATACTCACTTCTAGTCGATGAAAGAAACCAATATGGCCATGCTTCCAGTCACGTTCCAGACGCATGCGAAGAGCAAGTACATTGGTTTCTATCGCTATCGGGATTAGCCAATAAATATGATTGGCTGACAAGTGTTACCCCCAAACCCATAACGAGAGATCGTACCCTTTCCATCGAGAACCCGTTAAAGATTAAAATTTGTTTTCATCGACCTCTTATTCACATTACCTCATGGTCACGTGCTGACGTTTAGACCAATCAAAGAAAGTTGGTGTGGCTGTCAAACAAACTAGGAGGGGAGGGATATAAACATTTACGCCTATTCCACAGTTCGGTGATTTTCGTAGTATATTGTAATTATGCAAGTTAGGCTGGGATAGGAAAGGGTTGTGTTTTAGTTATAATTAATGTAAGCAGTAGCCACATGCAGTCATAGACTGCCTATTTTTTTAAAAATATCAACATGATTTGCCAGTGCTTTATATGAGTAAAAATAAAACCCTTCTGATCAAGTCTAATTTTAATATTAGTAACTTTATCACTGAGATCCAACAATTTAAACTTTTATCTCCAAGCTGTTAGGAAATGAATTTTGTCACAACAGCACAAGGTCAAAGCTGCGAAAATTCGCATCGCAGAGGAACTGAAAGCAGAAAAACAAAAACTTTCGATGTACAGACACAGAACGCTTGCAGTGAAAATGGAGATCGTATGCTCGCGCACTTGCCAAAACGGTAAAAATTATATTGAACTATTAAATAATGAATCGAGTGTCACAAGAATCACTTGACGAAAAACAGAAGCTTTTAACAATTTACCCTTTACAAATGACACCCAGACACAAACTAAACGACTGCAAAGTAGAATCATTTTTAACGGTGTTTGAATGTCAATGTGAAGTTATTGTTAAGTAAAAGAGATGTTTATGTCGAGCATGGTGAATAAGGAAAATTTATCAGTTGTTGACTAGGCTGTAAGGAGCTCACTTTTCAATCCGAAAAAATGATTAAAAAAGGCTAAAAAGCCAAGCTACCATCAGCAATCAGGAATGCATGAGACGCATGTTGTCTTCTCCAACATCAACTTAATTTCAAACAGCACTGCCATTGATAGTGTGTGCTTCAGTTTTCAATGAAAGTTCAGTGAAATATTCTTCATCAGCACAGCGCGTTAACCACACACACAGGAATATATGCCTGCTATGCAGAGAAGAGGGGCTGTAACAATTAGCCAAGATTCAAATTGAGTGTATTGAGGATGAGATGTAGCGTGTGGTTCTTCGTGACACGTTGTTACAATACTGCATACAATAACTACCATGAGCTGCAGTAGTGCGTCCATGGCCTTGTGAAGATTCAGAATTTATGTGGAATAAGACTGTTATGAAAATAGATTTTTCCAGTTGCACTTGCAACAATGACTTGACAAGTTGCCTCGATAAACAAACAGTGCTGACCAAGATGTTTAAATTTACTAAATCGTGAAAGGAGTTGTGTGTTGAGCTCTTGATGTTGTTTGTAATTGCCCAGCTGTAGTTTTTTTTTTACTAGATTCTCTGTAAATCCACAGTCCACTGAAGCGGCGTCTAGTATTTACATTTCAAATTAAATTCTCCACCGACTGAGTGTTTTATGTTTAAACAGCGAAACTTCTTGTTACTTCCTGTGAAGATGTTTCAAAATATTGAACTAATGATGTGATCCGTTTCACCAGCGTTTCCAGTCCAGTTGTATAATGAGGTTGGTGATTTTAAAAGATATATGCAGTTTTGCTGAAGACTTTCAGTTAAAGATAACGTGACTCTCACCATGTTCAGTAGACCACAGTTTGACATGACGTTAAGTTGAAAACAATGAGAAACTAGCTCAAATTGCGGTCGTGTACAACTTATATTCAGCAGCTGCCAAAAAAACGTCAAATATGTATATTTTGCATATAAAGGAAACCTCTCACATCAAAAAGAAATCCACACAAAAGTATGCCCTTATTGCTCCATTGTAGTTAGTATCATTTAGAAGAACTTAGAAGATGCCTTGCTGTAATGCTCCAGGCGTCCATGTAAATATGACTGAACGTTGATAAGCGTAGGTTGGAGAAGGTGAATGGAAAACGTAGTTGAAGTAGAAATAGAATTGGCTCCACTTGATGAAAAACTGGTGTGCAAAATTAGGACACTGTTATATCACGAAATAGTGAACATATTATGGACACGAAAGAATTACAAAAGAAATGAATTCCGTATGATCACAATTTATCCGTTGGGTCGTAATAGCAGTTCCGCCTTATTTTCTCTTCTCTACCAATATCAACTGATACTCTTCAACATGTTTCCTGTTTCCTCTGTCGATGTATATCGCCAACATGGCCATGGGCTGGTCAGTTAATTCCTCGCGAAGCGAGGCCGAAGGCCGAGCGTAGCGAGGTTACTAATCGTGTCGGTTCCGGTCAGACCACGTGGCTCGCAAGCCCGAGTAAATCGAGCCGAGAGTTTTTATATATGTATATATATATATATATTTATATATATGTTTATATATATCTATATTTTAAAGGTGTCCGTTCGCAGGCCAGGTTACCTGGCAATAGTAACGCACTTGAGAACGATGAATTTCCGCCATTATTCGGTGATGCCTTTTTGAAAGTAATGTAAATTTTGTGGAAACCGATTTCACTCGTCCTGGAAGTACATCCCAGCAAGGTGATCTCCAAGATATTCAAGAAATATTAGCACGAGATCGTCGCCGAGTAAGTTCGAATACCGTGAAAATCAACACGAGGAAAGCACGACTCAAAGCAGGGATAGAGAAACGACAGCAAGGAGAATAACAACAGAAATCGCAGCCAAGACAACAACTGCTCGCTCCAGAAAAAGGCAAACGAAACAGCAGGGAAAAGGACCAGGAATTCAATCAAGTTAGTTTTGAATTTGAATGTGTTATTGATAGAAATACAGGACATGAGTGAACGATTACATAACGAAATATATTGGTGTACTACATTTAGCAAAACGACTTAGAAGGGACACCGAGTAAGAACGACTTCAACGATTGGAGATGTCTCTGGAAAATAATTCTATTAGTCTAAAACCGGAATCGGAAGACGACCAACAGATTACAAGAGAATGTAAATAGGTATTTTTCATAATAAAACGATAGCGTTTCCAGTTTGAAGTAATTTCCAACACAGAGAGTTGCAGTTGTTATAGCAATCATTTATAACGATGTGATCTGATATCATTGCAACAGTGAAAATATTGTAAATTTTCTTGATCTAGCAGTTATGTTAAACATTTTCAACAGAATGTATACCCTGTGTCACTATAAAGTACTGGTTCTGCAATATTATCAGTGATCAATGTGATCATTTTAAAATAAAGCAAATGTGATTACTGAATTCTGAGTAGTATTTCTCTTTGCTATATATATATATATATATATATATATATGTATGTATTCTCTGATTGAAAGGTTTCAATAATATTGTGTAGAGACAAGTTTCATAGCCTTTTCACAATGGGTCAGTTTTACCTTAGCGTGCAATGACCCCCCCCCCTGATAATATTGCTATCTAGAACCCCTGCCCTTTTTTCACAAATGAAATGTTAATTCAAGCCTTAATTTGCAAAGTTAGACATAACATATTAAATTTGTTACTTTCTGCCGTTTACTTTATTTTTATGTCAAATATCAATATTTCATAACAACCACAACATGCAATTAACCTTTTACATTGGAAAAACTTTATAAAGAAGAAAATAAATTTTGTAATGCCAAAATGTTTATGATCTTTCTCATATATTCATTGCAAGTGTGCTGTATGTAGTAACAAGTGTTTCAAGTTTCCTAAATGCCCTATGCTTTCAATAATGATTTTCCACACAAACTTTCTAGACAAATGACTGCACTAGATTCTAAGCCTTTTAGAAGAAATGGTATTGTTTGGAGCTGTTTTGATTACTACCACCTCTGATGGAAAGCCTATTAAGAAGATTTTTGTATTGCTTTTAGTAGTAGAGTAACAATAACTTTACCAAGATTAAGACATGAATCCCACCCCATAAAAATATATTATGTTTAACATAAAAAATATAACAATAATAATATCAATACCAGTAATAATAATAGTAATGATAATAATAATGATAATAATATAATGATAGTTCTTCTCGTTACTATATGTCATTGGTTACAGTTCAATACCTCTGGCTGCCATGACTTTTTCGATGAAATACCGTCCTTATATTAAATCTTTCTTCTGCAGTTTTTATAATAGAAATTTTCATATATTCAAAATAATGTACTATTCTATGGTTGGGTATGGATATTTTGCCTGTTTCTGTAACAGCACAATTAAACTTTCATGTGGTGTATACTTTTGACTGATTGATGTTGATTTCACATTATTTTTTTACAGGAGTACGTAGTGCAGCAATCTTTTTGAACATATTAAGATTTCAATAACTCTTTCTTACATGTATTGTTTTTATGATATGACCTAAAAATAGCACAACCACATACTATACAGTGGGCACTCACTATTACCAAACCTTTATTCAAAGCTTTTGTAGAATCCAATTGTTTTACCCCCAATTTGTTGATATGGCATCTCTTTTGAGGGAAGAGGAATTTTTCTATCTACCACTGGGGGTACCATTGCAACTGGAAAGAGTACACACATTAAAACATGCACTATTCATAATGCTCTCAATTGTGGTTACCCGGGAATGAAATAATGACTGCAGTAGACAATAAAATATCTAATCAGAAGATTCTTCTTACAATGAATCTCATGCAATTATAACCAAAAAAACATAAACAAAAAATAATTGGAGCGTTCAGCTCATCCTCTGTGTAAGAACATATTGTGTTCAAAAGTGATGTACAACAAAGAAGACAAAGCAGTAGAGACTAAGAAAATAAAACTAAAGAAAAAAAACACAGGTTTTTACACCGTGGTAAACACAAGCATTCATATCAACTCTTCAAGATTTCACCTGCAAAAGATTTACAATCATTTTCAATTTGTGTTAAGTGAATATTATTGTGATACTTCATCGACTCTGTATTCCCTGTCAAGATAATAAATAATTTTACTTCTATTCCCTCTGGTGCAATCTCAGTGGCAGTGAAAGAGCTAAATGAAGGTCAATTTTTTCACTGTGTTGAGCGGTATACTGATCATGTAATTTGCACCAGGTGTCACTAATTGTGTACCAAACACAGCATAAGAAATAAAATAATGGGGATTACGCTAATATAAAAAATAAAATATATAATATAAAAAAAAATAAAGAATAAAATATGAAAGCATTGTGACTTCTTCAAAAACTAGCTTCGCGAGGTTTTTGCGGGAGTCGTATTTCTAGTTAAACGGTGTCCAACGTAAGCCGTGGTTTAAGTTAAATTGGAACTAGGGATCGTAATTGACCCTTTTGTAAGTGAACAAGACGCTTGAGGAGCGTTCACTCGGGCTTCTTGTTGAACGTTTTACTTGAATATTTACCACGCCTAAAATGTGTACGCAACTACATGCCGGATCCGTGTGGGCAATTTTCGTTACCGGTCACTCCAGTACCACTTTCTGACGATTATTTGTGCCACCAGTCAGTTCAATTACTCGAATGAAAATCATTATTTTATTGGCGTGTGTACAGCCGCTCACACAAATCACGAGTACAGTCATAATATACATACATTGAAGAACGAGATCTGAATTGTAGTACTTTTATTGACATTGGAACATCATTATGTTCATGTACATTAGTCATACTGACAACGTTTTGTAGAAGATCACAGTCGTCAAGAGTATTCTTCATGTCTTTATTCTATCAAGCACATGCAATTCCGGGAAAAAGAGCAAACCAACATTTACGATCGCTTTACAAGTATTGAGCCCAATAAAAACCAATAACAGAAACAGGATATTTAACGGAAGAACTAAGCTTAGATATTTAACCCTACTATTCAAGTTGTTTCTGTCAGTATCCTTGTCCAATTCGGTGCTGTTAGCACCAGCTTCAAATTTGTGTTCTCCAACATTCCTAAATTTTTTAGCAAGTGATGTGTTCGTCTCAGTATCATAGTTTGTTGTTCAATCGGCTATCACAGTTTTGGCAGCTAACATATGGCTCATTTGTTATCTCGTAGAACTAGTATGAACTCTGCACGTTGGTCTAGCCTTCAAGCTAGTATTCGTGGATCGACAGCCCATTTCGACAACGCTAGACATCATTTAGTGTGGGCCTATCACGGACGGCGTGTACGTTTGTATTTTTGCAAAACGGTCTTCACAAAAATGGCCATTCGGTAAATCATGTTGTTTACGTAAAGCGAGCACATGAATTCGCCTTCTCATCCCCAGTTTCCGCAGTCCACGCAAGGAACGCCTGGGACCATGACCCCCCTTTTGGCGACCAAACCGCTAGCATTTTACGACTCGGGCTCTCCTACGGAAGCCCGAGTAATTAATGAATCTAATTCATTTTGAGGGAGCGATTATTGATTTCTTTTCTGATGTGGTTTAAACGAGGCGAATAAATGCAGAAACCCCCGGTACTTGAAGCGAGGATGTGAAAAATAATGTATCATTATCAGTAACTATCAATGGATACTCGTCTACGTGTGCCAGTGCACGTGTAGCCGCTGAGACACAAAGTTCTAATCGGAGCGCCGGGGTATTCTCTAGTCTATCCAACGAGATTCAAAGGAACTAACAACAAATGGTTGGAGCAGCTTGTCAGGAGAGAAATATTCACATAACCTAATGTAACTGTCACACTGTTTTTTAATTTTGTATACGTTATTTCTACGGGCCATAGAAAGAGCTAACTAGTTGAACGTATCTATTAGTGATCGTTGCGTCAAGACAAGTATGTTCTACCTTTCACATGTAAAACTCCTTTGAAGCAGTAAAGTAAAACTGTTACCCCTAAGCAAAGTTTTGAAGTATCAAGAATGAAATAATTTAATGGAGAGTCGGTATTGTTGTGACACTAAAGAGCGGTGTTGTTCTCTTGCTCATTAACAGTTCTAAGATATCACTATTAGATGCATCTTTTAGGTTTTAATTAAGACGTTCATGTAAGTGTTTTCCAGGAGCCAAGCACTTCCTTTCTAATTAACGAGTACGGAAACTAGGTATTTTAAATTACTTGCCTTATCTTTTTCACCCAGACAATACAAGCGGAACACTAATAATAAAACCTTATTGGTAAAGACAAGATCTTTTGAAAACTTAACAACACAAAAAATGATCAGGAATATCGTACAACAGTAAAATTCGAAGTGGCAGCAGCCAAGCAAGATCTAGGAATATATTGGGGAGCAAACGTTTCGCTTACCGTTTTTTGTCATTCTCTGATTGGTGAGGCCGGGTACACTATAACAACAGAAGTCCGTAATTGGGTTATGGACCTCTGATAACACCTAGTAATATCAGGAGCCGGTGATGGGCTCCTGGTAATATACATGAAAAAATTTCAACGGGCTGATTGGCTGAGAGCACGTCAATCAATCCCAAACTGTGCAGGAAGTCGAAATTGAGTGCAGAAATGTGAAATTAAATATTCTCATTATATTCAGTTGACAAGACGCTTGAGGAACGTTCACTCGGGCTTCGTATGGAGCGTTTTACTTGAGCATTCACCACGTGTAAAATGTGTATGAAACTATATGCGGGATCCGGGTAGGGTATTTTCGATATCGGTCACTCAAGTATTACTTGGTTATTTGCCTTGTGCCAACAGTCAGTTTAATTACTCGTGTGAAAAACAGTATGTACAGCCGTATGCGCATCTACACCCCACCAACACAAAACACAAGTACAATTATAATATACGTCCTTTGTATAACGAAATCTGAATTGTTGTATTTTTATTGACACTGTAACATCATTATGTTCTTGTACATTAGCCATATTGACAACTTTTTCTAGTAGACCGCAGTCACCAAGAATATTCATCATGTCTTCAACAAAGCACATGCAACTCCGTAGGTCAAAGTGCTGAGTGAGCAGCCACCACATGGTTTCTATTAGAGCTCGCGGAGTGCCTCCAAGCTGGTCGTTCCCCCAGAGGACTTCTTTCTCCTCTTTTGTCAAACTTCTGGATCGGTTTGGTCGCTTTCCTTTGCGTTGCTCTCGCAGTTTCCTGGCCTTCCCCTCCAGAACGTTTCTTGAGTTAAGAAACTCCCTATCTGGGATGATGGACCTTAGATAGGCTTTTGATTTTAGATATCTCTCCAGTGATACCTACATTACTTTCAAGCAGTCGGGCTCGTAGTCATCCCCGTTTTCTTTTCATAACTCGGCATAAGACTGTGACAGTGTTTGGTCGAGAACATTGCTTTCGTATTCTTCTAAATTTGCTTGGAAGTTTCTTTCAATCGCCCACTTTTTGAAAACGTTCTTCCAGTACTCCGTGCTTTTCTTCGTGTTTTCATTTTCGCTCTTTTCTTTTAATTCTTCGATATATTTCTCGTCAGCTATCTCGAAGCGAGAGGCCATACACCGAATTCATAATGGCGGAGCGCTCGGCCAAGCCTCGGCACGAGAACATCAAAACGAGGCGGGGTAGGATAGCAGCATATGAGGTCGCTTACAGGATGTTTCGTGGTGTAATTTCAATGTAACCGTTTAGTTATACATTTTTAGCGTCATGAACGACAATAAATCGCCTCAAAACCGATATTGCTGTGTTCCACTTTGTAATCAAAAAGGATCAACAGGTCCAAACGGTGAGAAAGTTGGATTTTTTCGAATTCCAGACGGCAAATACTTGAGGGCACAATGGTTACATGCGATAAGAAGAGACACAGGTAAACACTTCTCCATAACGGATTCTACGAAAGTCTGCTCGCTTCATTTTAAGAGTGAACACCTTAAAAAGAGCCTAGGTATTGGACGACTAACGTATGTTGCCGGAGCAGTCCCATCTGTGTTTGCATGGAGGAGGAGTTCGCCTCGAAAGAGACCACCACCACGACCAAAAGAGGATCCAGTTCCCAAAAACATTACAGGTAGTAAAGTTCGAACTTCCCTCAACATGAGCGCCGTTTCCATTTCAGAAAGCCCAGTAACTAATATTGCAAGTGATTCAAAGGTTGATTTCTGTGCACTTGAGAGCGATTCAACGTCGGTTGCAACTGAACACGAATCGTGCATTCCTGAGAACCGAATTAATGAAGTGAAGCAGATATCGATACTCGAGGAAATGAATACCAGAAATAAAAAGCTGGAAGCTGAGTTGGAGGAAGTAAGGACCCATGCTCGTAAACTCTCAGAGAAGTGTTCAAAATTAGAGAGTAGAATTTTTTCGATAGATAATTTTACTAGTGATGAAGATATTGCCTTTTACACAGGTTTCCCATCGTACGCTGTCTTTATGGCAACATACACCTACTTAGATCCGGGGGAAACGGGGGAAAACATTCGGTTTTGGCGTTCTGTTCAAAGCGATGTTGACCCTGAATATTATCAAAGAGAGCCTGATCTTAGTGTAGGACGAGGGAGACCTAGAACATTGAACTCTAAGGAAGAATTCTTTCTTGTCATGTGCAGATTGAGGCAGGGATTTCCTGAACGCCATCTGGGGTATTTATTTAACATTTCCCAATCCACTGTCAGCCGAATTGTAATTTCATGGGTCAACTTCATGTATTTAAAGCTTGGCCAGTTAAACATATGGCCATCCCGAAAAGTGGTGGATGATACCATGCCTCCAGATTTTTTAAGAAAATACCCAAATACCAGGGCAATTATAGATTGCACTGAAATCAAGTGCCAGATGCCAAGCAGTTTGCTCCTAAACAGTGAGCTCTTTAGTACATACAAGAATCACACGACACTTAAAACCTTGATTGCAATTTCCCCTGCTGGACATATATCTTTTATCAGTCAACTTTATACTGGTAGCATATCTGACAGAGAAATAACAGAGAGAAGTGGATTCCTTGATCTGCCTTTTGACCCCAATGATTCAGTTATGGCTGACAAAGGCTTCACCATCCAAGATCTTCTTCCAGTTGGTGTATCCTTGAACATCCCTCCATTTTTAGGAAGTTCTGCTCAGATGCCTGCTGAGGATGTAGTGAGTAGATGTAAAAGGCGGGTTCCAGGACAATTTTAGCTTATAAGCTAATTTTGACAAAGATTTTGTCTGTGATTTCACACAATCAAAGATTAAACAAAGTACATGTCGGATGATCGGGTGGGCGGGTGGGTACCTCTGTGAAATTGTTAAGTTTTTGATAATCAAATAAAGAGTGTAGACAGATTGTTACTAAGTCGATACCAAACCGTCGCCAAGTCTATGTGAAATTGACACGGAGTTGGCCCCGGCATAGCTGATGTCAAGTCGATACAAAACCGTCGCCGAGCCTATATGAAATTGACACCAAGCCGTCGCCAAGCCGATGCTAAGCCTATGTGAAGCTCATAAAATCTGATGAAGGAATCTAGCAAATTTTCATTATACAATCAAAGATTAAACAAAGTACATGTCGGATGATCGGGTGGGCGGGTGGGTACCTCTGTGAAATTGTTAAGTTTTTGATAATCAAATAAAGAGTGTAGACAGATTGTTACTAAGTCGATACCAAACCGTCGCCAAGTCTATGTGAAATTGACACGGAGTTGGCCCCGGCATAGCTGATGTCAAGTCGATACAAAACCGTCGCCGAGCCTATATGAAATTGACACCAAGCCGTCGCCAAGCCGATGCTAAGCCTATGTGAAGCTCATAAAATCTGATGAAGGAATCTAGCAAATTTTCATTATACAATCAAAGATTAAACAAAGTACATGTCGGATGATCGGGTGGGCGGGTGGGTACCTCTGTGAAATTGTTAAGTTTCTGATAATCAATGAATAGCGTGGATAGGCTGCCACCAAGCCGATGATAAGTCGATGTCAAGCCGATGTGAAATTGATGTGAAATTGACACGGAGCCAGCCCCAACATAGTCTATGTGAAATTGATGCCGGGATCCAGGACAATTTAAAAAATTGAATTCTAAAAACAGATTTAAAGGATTAAATTGATTTGATAAAGATGGAACAGAAAAATGTGAAAGAATTAAAACTACTCGCCAAAGAGAGGAGGATACCGAGATATTATAGGCTGTGTAAAGAACAACTTATTGAAGCTTTAGAAAATTTTATAACTCCTCATATAAAACAAACAAAAACTAATAAGTATAAGTGTATTCATGATAAATTAAAATATTACTGTATGTTATGTGAAGGATCACAAATATGTGAACACAAAAAACAGAAATCGCGCTGTATTGAATGTAATGGCGGCAGTATTTGTGAGCATAAACGGAGGAGGTATCAATGTAAAGAATGTAATGGGAGAGGAATATGTATTCATGGAAAACAAAGATGGTTTTGTAGAATTTGTGAAAAACAAGATGAATAAAAAATTATGTTATATAACCTAATAAATGGTTACATAACAAAAATAAGGTGCAGAATAAAATTGATTTAAAGACGTTCAATATTTAACAAAAATCAAAATGGAACAATTAAGATATTTATATACTTATGAATTAAAATTAATGGCGAAAGATCTAGAAATTAAAGGAAGATCAAAAATGAGTAAAAAAGAGTTAATTGATGAAATTAAAAAATTTACAGATGTTGATATTGATAAGTTAATTGAAAAAGTTTCCACAACTAGCAAAATTATTTGTGATCATGGGAAATTAAAAAAATTTTGTAATGATTGTAACAGGTATAATTGTAAGCATAATAAATATAAATATCGTTGTAAAGAATGTGGAGGAACACAAATATGCGAACACAATAATCAAAAACAACAATGTAAAGAATGCGGCGGGTCACAAATATGCGAACACAATAAACAAAAAGCTTCTTGTAAAGAATGTAAAAATAAAAATTGATTTAAAGAAAAAATATAAAATAAAATAAAACAATGAAAAAATTAAATCTTAAATATTTAAACAATAAGAAGCTTAATATTTGTGATTTTATAGAAGAAATAAAAGAAAACTTATTAAAAAATTTAACAAAAAATAGGGAATATATAATTTATTATAATCAAAAAATTACTTTTTATTATCCAATAAATTTTGATGTAGAATATTATAATAAAAATTATGTTTTTGAACATTATATTTATTTTGGTGAAGAAACAAATTTTGGAGTTAGTGGTATTAACACTAATAAATTTGCGAAAAAAATTTTAAAAATAGCTAATTATGATTTTATTGAAAATGAATATGAATATGAATATGATCCAAATTATGGTATGATTATTGCAAACGGAATGGAAATTGGTCATTTTTATGAAAATGATGTTTATCTTGCTTATCATGATGATGAATGTAAAATTGATGTATTTGATAAAAATTTTATAATAAAAAAATTACGTGTAAGTGTTGATTTAAGTGAATATAAGATTGAGCATAAAGAGTTATTTTACAAACCATTACATGATGAATTAATGGCAGTAGCATGGCATCCATCTAGGTATTTAGATTGGTGTATCGATTTTGAGGAATTAAGAGATTTGAAAGAACGTTGGGGTGAAGAAGATTAATATTATCTAATTATGTTATATAACCCAATAAATGGTTATATAACAAAATTTATTTAAATCTTAAACTAAAAGTTACAGTTTCTCCTTTTAGATCAAACTTTTTCCAATCAGAGTCTAAAATGGTTAAATCAAAGTGATTAATCAAGCTATCATATTTTCTAATTGGAATAGATGGGTAATCTTTTGATGGAATGTTTGCTAACAATTGTGATGGTTGTATTTTTACAAGGGCTTCATTTTTACCTTTATTTGTGTATGACATTCTATTATCAACTATGCTGCATAAAAGTTTCAAAGGTTCTTTTATAGTTATATTTATTTGAGTTATTTTAAATAAAACCTCTGGCACCCCCAAAGAATTTTGCAAACCCTGGGTAAATTTAATGTTAATTGTTTTATTGTTGATTATGTAAGCAAAATTATCTCCGATAATCATTGTTATATTTTTACCCTTTTCGCTGAGCTCAATTAATATTTTTATATCATTTATGGTATATGTTCCTGGATTAAATATTACTAAAGGCTTATCTTGTTCATCGGTTATTTTTTCTTGATTCCTTAAAGTTATTAGTCTTTTTTTTGTTTTAATATTACAATCCAGGAGTTGTATCTCTTGAATATTTTTGAGTGGAGGGTCTAAATAAACCCTAGTTTCTGCAGTATACATTGTAATGCTAAACATTTTTCATTTAGAGGGTATATGTTTAGATTAATTTTTATCGAAATAAAAACCAAGATAATAACCCTCCAGCAAATATTAAAACAATAAGAGTATTTTGATGAGAAGATGTTTCTATATTACTAACTTCATCTGTTTTGACTGATTCATCGCTATTGTTTAATTTAGGATTTATATTTTTCCTTGGGTGAGCATTAGTATTTAATAAAACCTTTGATGCTCCTAAACTATGAGTTATTCCAACAGTTTTTGTTTCAATGTTTAATGAATTATTTACCCCAAATTTCATACCTTCTGTTGCTATTTTCAGATTATTATTGTATCCAATAACGCTTTCTGTATTTATAATTAAATTACTTGGCATCAGCAAAACATTAGGAGCTATAGCTAAATCAAGCCGTACTTTTGATTCTTGAACCGCCATTTGGTATCTTTGATTTGAATTTGCGATATCATTTTCAATCACAGAGCTTTCAAATAAATCTATAAATTCTTGCTGAGTTTCAAATGCTCTTCCTCCATTACCAATAATTGAATTCCTAGTATTAACTTGGGCCCCCAAAACGCAATAAACAAAAGCTTCAACCGATCTATTTATTCTTCCTAATCCAGCATTTGTTAATCCATATCCAGATTTGGGTATAAACCATGCATATTGAAAATCAACAAAGTAATCATTTCGTAACATGGATATTAAATTTCCGTCAATTTTTTTACCTCCATCATCGGAAAATCTATTTGAACTGCTTGGCCATATATTAGCTTCTGCATCATAACCTCTTACAATTCTAACATTTTGATTTCCCCCTCCTTGGCCGTGGACGCTTCCAGGAGGTACATATCCTTTTCCATAATCAATGAATACATCCCCAACACCGTGATTTGCGCCCCCTTTCCATCTAAAATCAGCTAAAGGCTTATTTAATCCTTTATAATCTTGGTTATTGCTTAAGCCAAATTCTGCGCATAAACGATTATAATTATTTTTGTTGTATGGATTATTTTTTAAAGAAAAAGTTTGTTCGCCGGGTAATGGTACAGATAATTCATATAATATTCTTCTTATTGTAAAGTATATGTGAAATATAAAAAAACTTCTAATAACTTTGGGGTAATTTAAACTATCATTTAAACTTACACCGCATCCAGATGTTGCACACCAAACCGCCATGTTTAACTGTTGTGGCCAGTGATTAATATTTGGTTTATTCAACCAAGCTCTGGCTTCTTTACCACTAGTAAGTCCTACAGTTTGATTTTTAAATACATTTTTCATTGATGCAGTGAAGTTATCTTTTTCTGAAACATATATATCTAAAATAATTAACATTTCTGTTACATTTTTTGCAGATTCATCGAATTTAATACCGGGTATTGGATATATATTTTTTGTAGATGATAAACTTTTAGGAAACGAACCATTTTCTAACCCTAAATCGCGCCATAATAATGTTTTCAAATTAGTAGAAAGATCATCAGTCCATGTTTTTCCAGTAGGATCATCATCAGACATAACTGTTACGCCATTAACTTTCCATTTAATATATCCACCAAATGAATCATTAATAAATGTAAATTTATCAAGGTTAACATTTGGATAACGATTTTTGAAATCATTTAAAAGCATTTTATTCTTTATGTTTCAGATAATTCGGTCTTTAGATCTAGAATAAAATGTAAAGTCATATCACTCGTTGGTATTTCTAATTCCCGCAAAACAATTACAACCAACATCAGTTCTCTCATATGAAATTTTTAATGACCTGGATTTGTTAATTCTTTTAATAGATTTTCGCGCACTTCTCTCCTTATCACAGACATATCCAAGTTTTTTTCTGCGTCTTTTCTAAATTTTTGCCGTATTTCAAGTTTTAGTTTTTGAAACTTTTCCAATTCTGCTAAAATTATAGAAAATTCTTGATCGGATATAACATTATCTTTCAAAGCTTTTGAAACCAAATCGTTAATTGTGTTTAATTTTGATTTTGCAATTGCAGCGGTTTGTTCGTGTTTACTAACTTTATTTGAAAGTTTTTTTGATGCAATTCCAAATCCAACAGATAAAGCCCCAAAAACTCCACCCACAACCCCCAAAGGCACACCAACAATAGCGCCAAAACCAGTAAGAGATGTACTTAAACCACTCGCCGATAGAATAACTGAAATAAAGCCGCCTGAAACACTAATTTTTGTACATATGGTTCTTGCCCTATTATATTTTTTCCTTACTTCTTCGTAATGTTTAATTTCTTTCTCAAGATTTTGTAATACTTCGCTTGATTTTTGTAGCCTGAAATTAATAGGATCTGTATTATTGGGTAATACAGGGTAAATTCTATTGTATTCATCCATATTGTATTTTACTACTCAACATGAAATCTTTAGATTGGCTTTGTTACTTTCTCTTCTTTTTTATACTTTCCACAAAATATAGAACTACAGCCATTATCAAAAGCCACGCATTCTTTCCTAAAAACCCAATAGCCTCACCAGCTGTTTTGAAAAGAAAGCTAACTATTGCGCCAACCATTCCTGGCAATATTTCGCCTAGTTTTTTACCTATAGTTTTTAATCCATTTCCTAAACCCCTTCCCAAAGTTGATAGTCCTTTAGAAAGATTAGAAACTATAACCCCAATTACTAAACCAACTGCACTTAGAACAGCAAAAACTGTAAAACCGTGCTTTTTGAAGATATCCTTAATTCGTTCTCGTAATGACATTCTTTCCAAGATTTTCTCACTCTCAAGCTCTCGTTTGGTAATTTCATCATTACGACCATCAAATTCTTCATCTAAAGTCTCTATTCTAGCTGTTTCCTCTGGTGTTTTCAACGGCTTATCCTCAAGGAATTTTCTCTCCTCTCTATTTTTGTTTTGTAATTCTTTCATCTTTTTAATCTCGCGATCATTTTCTTCCACAATTTCTTCTGCTCTAGGTCCTAAAGCATTTTTTAATTGCCCATCAGGAAGTTTAGCCCCTGTTTTAAAATTTCTAAATTCTCCACCTCTAAGAACATATTCAGCCGCATTACTTCTGTTTGGTAATTTAATGGTGGGCAATTTTATTCCTTGCCCTATATCTTTTAGATATGTCATAAATTTTTGAAATTTTGGCCGTGGATATGCTGCTTTTATTCCATCTTCTGCTTCTTCTTTTTCTTGCATCTTTTTTAAAAGGGGTTGATTTTCATTAATGCCGCCAAATGAAGTTTCTTCCTCCTCCTCCTCATCATCATAACCAGGATTTTGATAGGTTGTAGATGTTTTTGGGGGCGTCAAATAAAGTGTTTCATCATTATCTCTATTATCATAATCATCATCTTTTGTTTTATTTAGTTCAGTTGGATCTATTTCTTCTGGTCCTTCTGCCATTATTTTTTACTCATCAGTAATAAATCTTTAGACTAAAACTTTTTATAATAAAAAATAAAATTTTGATTTAAAGATTAAAAAAAATATATATAAAAATAAAATGATGAATGAAACTACACAATTAATAGATGTTAATAGTTATATTCCTAAAGTAAGAATGATTTTTTCTAAACCAATTGTTGGTGAAATTCCTGGAAGTAAACCAAAGGTTGAATTTAAACGAATTAAAATTTTTACAAAAAATGATGATGGAACAGAAGGAGAACTTGTTATTCCAACCGGTAATTTATATTCTTTTGGTGTTTCTACAAACACAAGTCAAGAAACAGGTACAATTACAGGATATACATTTCCCTTATGTTTATGGAGTGGAAGTAAACCCACACTTGAAGAAGAAAAATGGATTGATTTATTCAATGAAATAGTTGACAATTGCATTGATCATTTACTTATTAATAGAGCAAAAATTGGCAAATTTGAGTTGGAAAGAAATGAGCTTGAAAAACAAAAAGGAGGTTTAAATCCTCTATATTGGAAGATGGAAAAATCTTCAACGGCTAGAGTTCCAGATAGAGGTCCAACTTTATATGCAAAATTAATTTGGGATAAAAAACAAGACCAAATTTTAACTAAGTTTTATAACTCTAAAAATGATAAGTTAATTGATCCATTAAAATTATTAAATAAAGGTTGTCGCGTTGAAGAAGGTGTAATAAAAATTGAATCAATATTTATTGGTTCTTGTATTGCGCTTCAAGTAAAACTTTATGAAGCAGTTATAGAACCAAACAAAGAAATGAAAAGATTAACTAAATTTAGAGGTTTAACTATTTCAGATAGTAAATCTGCGGCTGAAGAAATGGAAGAAGATTCTGATGATGGGAGTCTCATGTAAACCAAAATAAGTATACTTGTGTTATATAACCAAATTACTGGTTACATAACAAATAATAATTTATAATAATTTACTAACTGCATAACCCAAACCTAACATTCCAGCTCCAACATATACCATTTCTCCTGTTTTTTGATCATCGCTTGGTTTGTAATAATCAGAGAATTTTGGTTCATTCATTTGCCCATACAATTCAAAAGCTTGGTTTGTAATCGAAATATTTTTTGATGCTTGATATTTTTCATCTTTTTTCTTCATTTTCCAATCAATCATTTTTTGTCTTTTTTCCTGATATTCAGCGTAATCTCTTTGATATTTTTCCATTGCTTTATCGTGTCGTATTTTTTCTGTATCGAGATTACGCCCTGCAAAATATTTTGCAAGATAATTTCCGCCAACAAATGCCGTTGAATTTAATACTGCTCCACCAACCATCATTGCTATTGATACTAATGCCATTATTTTGGTAAAATCTTTTGATCCTCTAAATATGTTTTAAGATACATACTTCCGGATAATACAGCCACCCATTTTGCATAATTTGTAATACTTGAGGATGGGTCATTCAAAAATGATTCTTTCATTACCTTTTTAGCTACATAGCCAACTCCAGCCCCTAATCCGATAAGTACCGCTGAATCAGTTACAGTTTTCACAAGTTTATTTTCGCTTGTCATTTTTTACTACATCATTAAGAAACTTTTAAATGGCTTTATGTAGTAAAAAATAATTTATAATTACATCATTCCAATTTTTGGTCTATCTGTGGGTTGTGGTAATTGTGGAACTTGTGATAAATCAGGTATCCTATTTTTATATTCAGCGTATCCATCTCTAGCTTTTTCCCGGTATCTCATAAAAAGATCAAATGCTGTAAATCCTAACCCAACAACAGATAAAACAGTAGTAAAAGATAACTCCGGAAACCAAGCTTTAGTTTCATTATTTTTCTTTTCTATATTTTCATTTCGTTCCACAGCTCGTAGGGTCTCTTCTCGTTTCATCTCCCTAGCTAATGCTTCTTTTGCTTTTTTATTATATTCTGCTAATTTTTTACCAGCTGCTACTTTTTTAGGATCTTTCTCTTTCTTTTTAGTATCTTTATTTTCAGGTTTAGGATCTGCTGTAATTTGCTCAACTTCTACTTCAGATTGTTCAGACATTGTTATTTAGATGCTACAAATAAGTTTTTAGATCTGTTTAGTAAACAGTATCAACACCTTCAGTAGATTGCTTAGTTTCCTGATCAGTGTTAGAATTTACTGGTTCTTCTCTTGAAAATTGTTGATTTTTGTTGAATTTAACGTGTTTAACTACTTGAAATAGCCCGCTAGCAAGTGCTGCCAGCCTTCCTGCTTTTAATGCCAATAGTCCAACAATGTTTGTCAGTTCACGATTAACCAAATCATCATTCTTCAAATCAGAACAAAGAGCTTCTATATCATCAACCGGAACTAAATATGAAATAAGTTTGGAAACTAATTGAAGGGATGAATCTACCAATCCGCCGTTAATTTTCTTACCCATTACCGCTTGATACCGGTTAAAATATTTTTCTACATCGCGTTCTGATAATTTTTTTATATCACCCAAACTCATTTCAACCCCCAAATATTCCTTTGTCGTTCCGAGTGCCGCCAGAATTGCGAGAGATTCTTGTTTTATTTCAAGTTCATCATTATCATTTACCCCGGTCTTTACTTCAGTTTTTTCTTCAATGTAATCTTCAACGTTTGTCATCTTTGTTAAATCACTTCGGGTATCTCTAAATAGCAATTAAATGGGTGGCGTAAAGATAAACATAACCTAGAATATTTTTCAGTTTTCAGGAGTTGTACAAACTTTTTACCCAATTCATAATCCAAATCACCACCATAATCTTCAAAAAACATTTTCATACCTTTCTGCGATGGATTATGGAAAGTAACAACGCAGGCTACATTTTCACGAAATGGTTTTGCTATTGATGTTAATTGCTGGGTTAGAACCCACATTGATAAACCATGATGCCTGCCAGAGAATGCTAAATCTATAAATTTATTAGATCTTTTCTTCAGATCGGTGGATACAGCGCAATCATCTAAAATTATTAATGTATTGAGACCAGAGAATAAAGTTTGACAATCATTTAACAATTCATTAATCTCATCTACATTACTTGCATCGGGTGATAATACAAAGAATCTCTTGTCCCCACGAGCAAAATTATGATATGTTTTATTTTTAGAATAAGTTGGACAAATTAAAACAATATATTCAAAAACTTTTCGGAAAGGACCACGGAGCTGTTCAATTAGGTACTTTGTTTTTCCGCAATTTGTTGGTCCAGTTATGATACAATGAAAGGGAATTTTATCTCGTAAATCTTCCATGATTTTTGTATCATAACATTATGTTTTTAGTACTTAATTGATCTCAAACTTGAATTCATAATTTCCATCATTGCATCAGCCACAACAAACATATGGCAAGTTACTGTTTCTGCGGTATTTTTTACCTTCCTTTTAATTTCTATTTTTACACCATCATGTGTATTATTTAGAGCTAGTCCTCCTCCATGAATACTATTATCGGGGTGAGTTCTAGTATCAACCCAAAGGGCAAACTTATCCGCGTAAAAATCTTCTTCTTTTAATGAAATTTGTAAACCATCATCTCTATGAAAGCGTTTTTTCACGGATTCCCAAAAATCAGATGGAATCATCCCCCTAGAGTATATTCGATTTGGTACGCCATCAACATCAATATTAACAGAAGTTATATTTGGATTATAAAATTTTTCAGAATCTCTTAATCCTCCAACATGTTGTAGAGTAAACAAAAATAATATTCCAGTCATTGATCTTCTCGGTAAATTAATATGTTGATTAATAACCCCATCAGCGGCTACTTTAAATGTAAAAGTTTTGTGTAAAGTAACATTTTCATAAAAGAATCCTTTACCAACTTGGTACGCGGCTTGTGCTTCACGCGCCAAGTATTCGCTTGAAATTGAAGAATATTCTAACTCTAAGTTTTTGATCGAATATGATGGTGCTTTTGTTACATCTGAATATTTAATAATATCATGAAGTGAGGCTAGTGTAATCTCAAATATTAAATGATTTTCTAATGCTTTTGGATAAAAAACCCCATGATCTTTTAAAACTGGGTGATCTATTGGTATTCTGTACTTAGTATTATGAATTGCTGCAAGAGCCAATTCTTTTAAATCTGAATCATCCTTATCACCCGCATTTGTTCTAAGTTTTCTCATATTTTCAGAAGAAATACCTTGTTTTAATCTATCTTCACGCTCTTCTTTGGTTAAAAATAAATCATGATATGTTTTAAACAGATCATATCTTTGAGTATCCTGTAATGTTTCACCCCCAAAAAGAACTTTTAATCTAGATACAAGATTCCTTCCCACATTATTAACAAATGTATTATTTTCATGACCCGCAACATCTAAATCAAATAGAAGAGATACACTTCCTGGCACAATCACTAAATTCTCAGAAAGTTTTGGAATATTTATATATAATGTTTCGCCGGGGCTGGCTGTAGATGGATTTAGAGTAATTCGATTTAATGTTGATTCTGCTTTTAAACCAAAGGGTTCTTTTGGAATTCTGTTTGGATTAATTTTTTCTGATGTCATTGTAATTTATAAGATACTTTGGTTAATCTTTAAACCTGTGTTGATGATATTATTCTCTAATTTTTCAATATGTTTTAATAAACTTTCTCTTACTCCTTCGATTACAAGTAAAAGATTAAAAAGTTTATCACCATCTTCCATATCTAAAATTTTTTTAATGATAATTTTTTTTCATAATGTTTATTTGATACTCGGTAAAACTTATTTTTTCTTCCCCCCATTTTAATTTATAAGATACTTTGATTAATCTTTAAATGAGTTCTACCTTGTCAAAAAATTTAAGTAAGATATATTATTCGGCTGAGGGGTATTGGAAAGGATATTCCGCGATTCCTAAATTATCAGAGAAGGCGAAAGTAAGTGAAAATGAGGCAAAACAATGGTTGCAAAAACAAGCAATATGGCAAATCTATCTTCCAGCCCCAAAATATATACCTAGACCGCATTGGGTTGTGGATAAACCAAATCAGATTAACCAAGCAGATTTATTATTTTTACCGCATGATAGAGTTGGAAGAAAAACATATAAATATGCGTTAGTTGTGGTTGATATCGCCTCGAGATATAAAGATGCGGAGCCATTAACTTCAAAAGAAAGTCGAGAAATATCAAAAGCTTTTGAGAAAATATATTCTAGAAGATTGAAATACCCTAAAACATTAATGGTTGATCCTGGAAAAGAATTTATGGGTGAAGTTAGTAAACTCATGAATTACCATAATGTAAGAATACAAAGAAGTGAAGCTGGTAATCATAAAGCCCAAGCATTTGTTGAAAACGCAAACAGAATATTGGGAGAAAGATTATTTAGTCATCAATATGCGCAAGAAATGGTTAGTGATGGTCGATCAAGGGTATGGGTGAAAAGATTACCAGCTATTCTAAAAACTTTGAATAATACAAAAACAAGAATAACCGGTAAAGAGCCTGATAAGGCTATAAAAATGAAAGAGGTTGATATTGAACCTAAAAATTATCAGCGAGTTGTGGGGCTTGATGAGGTTAGATTGCCTCCTAGTGTTAAAGTTAGATATTTATTATCCCCAGGCGAACTTGAAGGAGGAGAACGAAAAAGAGCAACAGATCCTATTTGGAGTATAAAAATTTATGATATTTCTAGAAGCGTGATTTCGCCCAATCAGCCGGTTTTATATTATTTAGTGAATGGGCCGCGACGAGGATTTGTTAGAGAAGAATTGCAGGTTATTCCTTATGATACAGAACTTCCGCCAGATTCTGTTTTGAAGCGGTAATGGCCTATGGCGAAAGTATGTATTCCATCTTCACAAATTATTCTCTTATCATCATCGGCTGATAATACAACTTTATTAACAGTTTCAGAATAAACATTATGTAGGCGACTTCTGATTACATTCATACGTCTCATCTGAGGTTCTTTATTTAATAGACATCTCTTATAATCATCAAAGTTTATGGTCTTTTTTACAACTGCTTTCTTCATTCCCTTACATTTCTTTTCTTCTTCACCCTCATCCATTCTGTAGGAATAAAGCTTTGCTCGTAGACCCACAAATTCAGCTATCTGTTCACCCCCGGCTTCATCCTTAAACATATTTATAACTTTTTTATTTATGTTGGTTTCTATACCAGATTTATGTTTTTTAGGAAAGTTGCTTGTGTCAAACTTATACTTTACATCAGGGCTTATATCTTTATAGAAATCCTCTGTTTCTATATCGTAAACAAGACTATCTGTGTCTGTAAACAACAATTTTACTTTTTCTCCATATTTTGGTTTTATATAATTATAATGAAAATCGTACATTATTGTTTTACTTAAATCTAAAATACACATACCTAAATAAACGGGTTTATTGAATACTAACTTTTTTTTCTTCATATGTATAGCTACAAGATCTTCACAAAAGATAGTGCGATGTTGATAGTTAGGTTTTGTTATTAATTTTTTCGCATCTTTTTCATTAGTAACTAATTTAATATCAACCCTATTTCTAATATTTTCCATAGTTTTACCAAACACAGAATTATTCATTAACTTGAAAAAATCTTTCTCAAAATCGTTATTTCCTTTAGCTCTGAGATTAGTATTCAAATCAATGTATGGTTTTAACCAAGCAGACTCTTCAAATGTAATTCCTCTATGAATCTTTGTTATTTTTAATCCCAAACTTTCGTAAAGTTTTAATGTTTCATGATGAACAACATACTTTACCCTATTGTTTAGATTTGGGATTAATTTCTCCACTTTATTAACTACAAGCCTTTCTGGGGCAAGCGGGTAATCATTATGTAAATCATGAAGGTGAGTCGGATATTCTAAATCAACCTCTAGTATGCATGGCATATTTTTCCAGTATGTAAGTTCTTTTTCATTCATCCATCTAAAACCATGAGTAGGTAGTGGCTTACTCATTGCCCCTCCATATAAATTATTTGCGTCGAGATATATAATATAACTTATTATTTTGTTAATATCAAAGTTTTTCATGTATGGGTTGTTTGCTTTCCCATATCTAGTAGAAATCATAGATACGCCGCCCCGAATACCTCTCTCAATCATAAGAAGCATATCTATGTCAGTTAGCAACTCTAAATTTACTTTTGTTATCTTTAATGCTGCATCCCAAGCTAGTCCGGGTGCTGTATAATAATGTGTAGGATCTAATCCATAATTTTTACTACAAACATCTCTAAAATTCTCGAATACATCAGCTAAAAGTAATACATCAGACATAAGATATAAGTCGTGATATTCCCTCATAGTTTTCATATTAAAAGTTTCCCAAACATTTTGCGCGTGTTTATAATCATTATCTGATATATTTTCATCATTTAGTATTGAATAGAATGCATCTTTTGGCGGAAGTTGGTTTGTACTTAGTTTATCTAATCCATCAAACCAATCATATGGAAATACGCCCTTTCTCAACAATAACTTTAATTCTTCACCTTCATAGAAAATATTTAAGTTTTTGAAAGATTCTTTTGGTAGATTAGTTACTAATTTATCTAGACTTGATGCCATAAATTTAAATGAATCTATGAATCTTATATCACGCTTCACCTCAATTTGCTTACCTTCTTTATTTGTAAATTCATCAACCACAATCTGCTTTGTGAAAGAAATATACTTTTCCTCATTATTTGGTATGCAGTTTATTTTACCTTCTGTTACGCCGAGATTCTTGATAAAAATATGCGCATCATATCCAGATAAATTATGAAATATTACTGGGAAGAATTTTGGTATCTTATAATTTAAGTTACATTCATTATGGGCTGCTCCTCTATACTTTCCTGTAAGGTGGCAGTGATCTAATACCTTATCTTCTCCTAATTTTTCTTCACATATATGGCAGTGAGTAGCATTTTCATATTCTTTTTTATCCATTTCTGACATATCCCCCGCTTTCTTATGATATTTTGTCTTATTGTAAATTTCCTTAATATCTTGCTCCAAATTTTCTATAAATATCTGAGGGATATCATCATCTAGGGATTTGGCGGTATATTTTACAAGCCTGGGTGGAAATATTTTATCATCAAAAGACTTTATGAGATAGCTGAATCCTGATGCTTTATGTTTCTGATATTGATTAGTATAACTTTCTCTTTCATTTGGTGAGCAGGTATGTATTTTCTCTGTATAACACTCAAAGTCCGCGTATACAACAAATGGTACTCGCATTTTTCTATTATAATTACTGAATTTAATATACTTTGGATTTCCATCTTCATCTTTTAGCATTTCAATCTTAACTTCTTTATTTGCGCCGCAGTATTCTAGATGTTTTTCCAATGATTTTTCTGACTGAAATGCGTTTAAACATCTGGGGCAAAAGTGCATCTTAGATTTGTGTTTACTAACTTTTGCGGCTAACAATCTACTCATATTCTTTATCCAACAATAATGGTTATTTTCATCTTCTGATATTAAAAGTAAATTGATTAGATAACCTTTTTGTTTTTTACTTATTCTTAGTGGATATACATCATCATTATCATACCCATAGACATTAATCGTGTAGTAGGGGTTTTGCTTTTCAAACCTATCAATCTGTTTTAATGAAGTGGGAAATTCTATTCCCGACCAGTTGAAGTTCTTCGAATTTTCGATCATTTCTTTGTTTTGTCTCTCCGGGTGAATATCTTGTTTATATACCGCGGAAGTTACAGCCCACTTAAAACACTCATGATCATTCTCATTCCTAACATTAATAATCGCCTTTTTTGTTGCTAATTTTTTTGGCAAATTAATAAATGAACTTCCAACAAAAGGTTCAAAAGGATCAATGTTGATATCAAAATATTCAACTTGATTGAATTGCCATCCAGAACCTTCATTTTGAAACTGTTCGACCTTTTCAAGTAACCTATTTGTCATAGTATTAAATAATTCAGATAAATCAGTTGATAAAGTAATCGTTTCTATGGTTGAATGAAAATATCCTGAATTTTCATCAGTTTGTTTTGTAGCAGGATTCTTTTTTATAAACTTACATGTAAATATAAATTTTATCTTTATCGGTTTCTTTTGCTTGTTAATTAGATCTATAACTTTTGGTTTGATTTTATTAATAAATGTTTTTGGACCATACCCTTTTTGCCCATCTATCCTGTGGGTTTTTAGATATCCCCTCAATGCTCTTTGTTGTTCTTTTGGAACAAATCGATTATCCTTTTCCTTCAATTCATCTCTCACACTATCAGATATACTTATCTTTTCTTTTTTTGCTTTATGTTTCTTAATATTAGTAATTTTTATAACATTTTTGCGGATTAAATCCCTAAACTTTTTAGAAAACTCCTCTTCATCCAGCACCTTATATGAATAATTTCCCCAATTAAAAACTTTGTTTGGTTTTAAAATTGGAACATTAATCTTAGGTATTGGCTCATCCATAATTAATCTTTGTATTTTATTATCTAAAACCGCAGAAATTTCAGGGATTTTACGCAACTCCTCGAGAACTACATCTTTTGGTACTTTCTTACCTTTTTCTTTCATAATTTTCTCCAGCTGATTTACTATCAATCTTTTCAAATCTTTACCATTTTCAGCAATAGCTTGTTTTAGCTTTTCTATAAAATTCAAACTGTTTTTCTGTTCCATCTTTATCAAATCAATTTAATCCTTTAAATCTGTTTTTAGAATTCAATTTTTTAAATTGTCCTGGATCCCGGCATCAATTTCACATAGACTATGTTGGGGCTGGCTCCGTGTCAATTTCACATCAATTTCACATCGGCTTGACATCGACTTATCATCGGCTTGGTGGCAGCCTATCCACGCTATTCATTGATTATCAGAAACTTAACAATTTCACAGAGGTACCCACCCGCCCACCCGATCATCCGACATGTACTTTGTTTAATCTTTGATTGTATAATGAAAATTTGCTAGATTCCTTCATCAGATTTTATGAGCTTCACATAGGCTTAGCATCGGCTTGGCGACGGCTTGGTGTCAATTTCATATAGGCTCGGCGACGGTTTTGTATCGACTTGACATCAGCTATGCCGGGGCCAACTCCGTGTCAATTTCACATAGACTTGGCGACGGTTTGGTATCGACTTAGTAACAATCTGTCTACACTCTTTATTTGATTATCAAAAACTTAACAATTTCACAGAGGTACCCACCCGCCCACCCGATCATCCGACATGTACTTTGTTTAATCTTTGATTGTGTGAAATCACAGACAAAATCTTTGTCAAAATTAGCTTATAAGCTAAAATTGTCCTGGAACCCGCCTTTTACATCTACTTAGTGCGTACACAGGAAATTGCCTCTCTCAGAATTCATGTGGAGAGGGCAATTAACAAAATTAAGAACTTTCACATTTGGGATGGTGTACTTCCACTTAGCCTATTTGGTATTGTAAATCAGATGTGGACTGTATGTGCACATTTATGTAATGTTCAAGATCCCATTATATCATAACAAGAGAGTACATATAGACAAAATATATATATATATATATATATATATATATGTATATATATATATTTATGTTTTAATTCAGTACAGTGTTTTATTCTACTTTACCTCCTATATTTTACCATTGCACATAAAAAATTGGGACAATTATATAGAACATGCAGAAATACTATCCTAATTTTAAAACAGCTTTAAAAATCAGGATGCATAACAGGCCATTGTTACTGACTATGCCCTTGTAGGCCCTGAATCATTTTGTTGTTGTTTGTATTCCGAGAGAGCAAAATTTACAAAATACTGGAAATAATATGCTCTGAGACGCTGACTAATCCTTCCCCAGAATTCTTGATCAAATGTAATTCGCTGGATTGACATACCCTTGAATGTATAAACAACAAAATCACACCAAGGAGCACCAGTTATTGCCAACTGTCCCTGTACTTGAGCATAATACTCATGGTTACTTTTTAAAATACATTGGTCTCCTACACGTTCACAGAAAAATTTTGGATCTGCACAAGCATCTAGAGGTGTCACAGCTGATTTTGTTGATGGGCATTTAACTTCTATGATTCCAAAAGGCTGACTACATCCAAAGTCAATCACTTTACCATCAGGGGTGGCAGCTAATACAGGCAATTCCTTAGAAATTACCAGCCCACATTGAGCACTGCTACAGGTGTTCTCTTTGCATTCATATACTTTTGATACTCATGAATGGCAGTTGCCTCATATTTCCTTCCATGTTCAGTGTGTCTGCTGGTAAATTCATTAGGGTGCATCAGTTCTTTGGCAAATGTAGCATGGTTTCTTTGCCTTCTTGAAATCAGGTGAAATCTTGAAGCTGTAAACCTAAACTTTCTCTCTTCTCTCCATCTCTCACTGCCTATCTGTTCTCTGGTTTCCACTTCGATTTTGTTTATCTCATCCTCATCAACCTCAAGTGAAGATAAAAAATTTTTCTGCTCTGTAGAGAGAGTGTCTGGGTAGACTACAGGTCCAGTTTCTTTAAGGGGGAATTGTGGATAGCTACTTATACCTCTATCTAGATCATCACATCTTGGTACAGTGTTAATGTTAGTATATACAGGAAAATTAGCCTCAGTGTAAGATAGCTGATAACTGTTTGTGGATCCAACAGGACTGCTACCATACTTGGTTTGCAACATCTCACTTGATGAATTATGCTGAAGGGTAGCAATTCCCATTTTAGGATTTATTGCTGCTATAGTCTTTTTAAATTTTTCTTCCTCTGAAGCATCAGGCTTTGTTTTTTTGCGGGCTTCGTATAGTTGACACACAACAGCTTTGTCAGATTTCTCTTCATCAGGCTTAATTTTTGTCACCACCAAATCCATCACTGGTTGGGGATGAATTGAATCACCTCTGCCTCTTTTATGCCAGCTTTGTAATTTGGATGTACATGCAACTGCTGGATGTTCATCAAATTCATCCTTTAGATCTTCCGTTGTTTTGCTTTCAAACAGTGAGTATTTACAAATTTTCAACGTAAGGGCTAAAGTATGGTTGCAATAGCCAACTTTACCAGCAGCACATGTGCAAGTGGCAGCCATCACTTGTCCACTTATAACGCAAAGTGCAACTTGTATTGTGTGAGGAGTTTCGTGTTTCTTATAGCTATGGTAGCATTTACATCTAAAATAAAAATGAACTTCATCATCATTGGTTTGGATATCCTTTAAATATTCCTCTAGTAGAAAAGTCTTTGCACGTGTTAAGCTCGTAGGTACAGAATGGTGATCCACACATCCCATCTTTTTACCTGACTTTTCAATATGTTTTTTCATTTCAGCCTTTGTAAACAATGGCAATTTGTCAAGAGCTTTCCCCCAGCCATTTTTAGGATAATTTACTTTGGGATCATCCTTTATCTGGTTCGAGAAGTCAGCAAGCGAAATAGAACATTCCCTGGCTTTTCGCTTCGTGAATATCTTGTTGGGATCCGGGTCAACAATAATTTTGTCTCTGCCACTTGCAATGTATTCCTCTACTCTAGAAATCATTAAAATGGAACAGAAAGCATGCTAGTTCGTAAGTTTAATTTTAATAAAACGATAGTATTTTACAAACACTTTTTGAGGGTTAAAATACCTCCTTTCACTCATATTAAATACCAGAACAAGACACTTCGTTGTTGAAGGAGTCGGTAGCTATTAGAAAATGTCACATACCGCTTTACAAGCTGGGCTTTCAAATTCAGGCCTTTGCACGAATCGCCCCTACATCGCAGCCAAAACAAAAGATCGCTTTTTTTCAGTTCCGCTGGCTTTCTTCCTTCAAGACTAGCTCCGGGGATATCATTTTCCGAAAGCAAAACTGGAGCGGAAAACGTGTTTACATCAGAAGTCGCCATATTGAGATCTGCAAACGTATCCTACCCCGCCTCGTTTTCATGTTCTCATGCCGAGGCTTTACCGAGCTTTCCGCCATTATGAATTCGGTGTATTGTTACAAAAAAAATTGAGCAACAACTTCGGCGATAGCAAAAGCTGTTGCTATGCAACCTGAGGAACAATCGTGAGCGAGTAATTTTACCCACTTCACAAACAAAGTTAAGACAAAATATCCTCTTCATCGACCAATCAGCATTCAATAATTTTGCCCTTTATATTATTATGCATTAAAATTGTTCTCTATGAACAGAACTGTATTATGTAACGCTCTGATAGCACTAATTTGGAGACATTAATTTAGAGCCTGGGTCCAATGTTACAAGTAATTAGTCACGCAAGACGTTGAGTAATGTTGTATTAAGGGGATTAAGGCATAATTACAGAGACTATTTTGTTGCCGCAAAGCTCATTAAGCCTTACAACGCTTAGCTGAGTTATGGCCAGCTCGTGGCAACATCCCGCGCTCCGACTGTTTACCATCCCATTGCTTGTGGCGATATCACTTCCGCTTGGAGGTATGTTCTATCACTGGTCAACACTAGATTAACTTACATTTCGTGTTTCATGAATGTTTCTTGGATATATATCTGACTAAGTATTAAAAAGCTATTCGAATTCTTTCAGTTGCCATTCGTGAGAGTAAACAGCTAAAGCCAAATTAGTGTGCCGAAATGCAGGAAAGGCCCATCGATAGAAGTGATGGCGATAGTTATCAGTTGTCACTGATCGAATCCTTGTGTGTTTGAACCACTGAAAATTCGCAAAAAAGGTTGGATCAGCCGAAATTGAAATGACTAGCACCTTCTTGTAAGCTTTGCTTGTTCTCATTCAATTCTGCTAAAAACTACTTTGTAAGTCTAGAAATATGATGTTGGTTTGCTTGTTGGTTGTTTTTAAATTTCTAATCGGTGGACGAGGTAAGCTCGATCAACTTTTGAGTTCAAGCGTGTGCCGAGAGACAGTCACACTATTCGTTTAAACAATGAACTATTTTGAAATGGTTCATCTATCAGAAAGAATCTCAAGAACTGCAAGAAACATATTCTGATTACTGAACAGAAACCCCGTGTGAAGCAAAGTTCCGTACTCTAATGCTCATGCAAGGCTCTTAGTTTCAACATCCAGACAAAGGAGCCACGCTTCATCGAACATCAGAATACTGATTGCGTGACTGTTAATATACGACTGATTTTTTGAGTGTACGGTGCCTAGCGCATCGTAGACTTTTTACTATCGCCTGCGTGAGTCCGTCCGTGAACATTCTCGTCATTTGTAGTAATTCTCAATTTTGTCTACATCATTCGTCGCGGATTTGTGGACGTTGTGGAAACGTTCGCATGTTTGTTGGTATGTTTATTCGGAAGTGCTTTAGAAGTTATAATCGGCCGATTCCAATGCACCCCAAGCACAATTTCAAATATTTTTGTGGTTTAATGTTCCAGGATTAACATAATACTATAAGCAGATTCTTGAGCAACCTAATCCAGAATCAAAGTCTAATCTCGCATATGAATCTAATGAAACTTTTAATGGCTTATTCAGCATAGAAACAATAATAATTCTAACACAATTTTATAGTTGTGCCAAACACTACTTAGAAATATTGATCCTTATTATAATAATCAGTTATGAGCCGCCAAACAAAGGTTATCCAATCTATCAATAATTACGCCAGTTGGTTATTATCATACGTACCAGACGTGATAAAATAGTGCACTAGCTAGATTTAGGGATGGAGTTAGTAGAATTTACAATAGATTTTCATCTAACCAAGTTAACACTGAAACAGAGGCAGCAGGTGAAAGTGAATATGAGACCGCTGAAGAGGGACAACAACATCAAACACTTCCTATAGATAACACCGAAGATGAATTCCCCATCACAGAAAAGGAATCAGCGTTAAGTAGCAAGTTGAGAAACTATAGGATAGATGGGGAACGAGTGGCTATGGTCCCAAAACGTTCCTCGAAACGATGAAACCAAAAGTTATTAAATTCATAAATGCGCAGAAAAATCAATTAAACTTAAGTTTACATTAACATGGAGATTTAAGATTCAAGAGAGTGTTGTTAACCTATTTTGTAGAAAGTATAAATTACTTCAGTAATAAAAAAAAAAGAATTATAAGAAGACACATATATGTCTGATAAATACGATACTTTGCTTTAAAAAAATATACAAATTAATTTATAAATATGGACAAGGTGTTTCAAACTGGCTGTTTGATAATATTGAAAGATTCGACATCCACATAGACACACACAACCCACTTTCTGGGAGCTCTTAAGTAGTTGTAATAAGCGGGGTTTGGCGCAAATTTGATTAAAATTAAAAAAATTGTTAATAAAGTATCTGGCGCAATCCCCATCCCCCTCCTCCTCCTCCTCCTCCAGATACTTTGCGACTCTAACCCACTCCAACCTCAGTACTTAATTACGAGAGATATTAGCTGAATCGCGCTAAAAAATAGTTTAAAGAGATACATATATACCAAAAAATGGAGAATAAGACAGTGAAAGAACTGAAACTACTTGCCAAAAATCAGGGTATTAAAGGATATTATCGATTGTGTAAGGACGATCTCATCAAAGCGTTGGGTAATATAACCACCTCTAGACCTAATATTGAAAGACCTATCACCCCAAATGAAGCAATACCTGAGATTAATGTTCCCATTCTCGAACCTTCCCAACCCACAACACTTAAAAATTTAGCGAGCATAGTTACCAAACCGATAAAAAAAGTGATTAAAAAGTTCACAGATTGGATTCTATCTTATGTACCAGAATCAATCAAAAAGACTGTAGATAAAAGGGCTAAAGGTATGAAGGAAAAGGTTAATCGCATATTCAAGAGAATTGACCACTTCACTCCAAAAGAACATCAAACAGCGTTGAAGGGGTATCTGAAAACATATAGGATTGATGGACAGAAAGGGTATGACCCCAAGACGTTCATCGCTAATATCAAACCAAAAGTTATGGATCTCATTAATCAGCAAAAGAAGCCTATCAAAACCAAGCTCATCTTTACATGTAAGTTCATAAAAGAGAACCCAGCCACTAGCGAGATTGATGAAAATTCAGGATACTTTCATTCAACCGTAGAAATCATAACAGAGTCAACCGATTTTTCTGACTTATTCAATACAATGACAAATCACCAACTTGAACAGATTGAGCAATTTCAAAATCAAGGTTCCGGTTGGAAATTCAAGAGAGTGGAATACTTTGATATCTTCATCGACCCCTTTGAACCGCTTTCTGGAAGTTCCTATATTCCACTACCATCAAAATTAGCATCAAAGAAGGCAATTATCAATGTTAGGAACGAGAAAGATCATGAGTGTTTCAAGTGGGCAGTAACCTCCGCTGTGTTTCCTAAAGAGAAAGATGCTCAAAGACTAAATAAACAAATGAGAGAGAACTCAAATAATTTCGACTGGTCAGGAATAGAGTTCCCCGTTTCACTAAAACAGATTGATAAGTTTGAAAAGCAAAACCCCTATGTGATTAACGTCTATGGATATGAAGATGATGTATACCCTCTAAAAATAAGTAAGAAACGAGGAGGTCATGTGATCAACTTACTTCTCATATCAAACGATGAAACAAATCACTACTGCTGGATAAAGAATATGAGTAGATTGTTAGCTGCAAAAGTTAGCAAACATAAATCTACGATGCACTTTTGCTATAGATGCCTCAACTCATTCCAGTCAAAGACTTCATTAGAAAAACATCTCGAATACTGCACCACAAACGAAGAAGTTAAGATTGAAATGCCTTTAGATAATCATACTTACTTTAAAAATTATACCAGAAAAATGCGAGTCCCCTTTGTTATATATGCCGACTTTGAGAGCTTTACAGAGAACATACATACCTGCTCTCCAGATGAAAGTATAAGCTTTACTAAACAATACCAGAAGCACAAAGCATCAGGCTACTGCTATCTTATCAAGTGCTTTGACGATAACATATTTCCACCAAAGCTTGTACGATACACTGCTGAATCCCCAGACGAAGATATCCCGCAGATGTTTATAGAAAATTTAGAGTCAGATATTATGAAAATTTACAATAGGTTCAAATTCCCTAAGAAGGTAAAGATGAGTAAGAAAGATAAATTCGACTATAAAAATGCTACTAACTGCCACATCTGTGAGGTTGAATTAGGAGTAGATAAGGTATTAGACCACTGCCACCTTACAGGAAAGTATAGAGGTGCAGCTCATAACGAATGCAACCTAAACTATAAAATTCCAAAGTTCTTCCCTGTAATCTTTCACAATCTATCTGGATATGATTCACACCTATTTATTAAGAACCTTGGTAAATCAGAAGGTAAAATAAACTGTATACCTAATAATGAGGAAAAGTATATTTCTTTCACAAAACAGATTGTAGTTGGCACCTTTACAAACAAAGAAGGTAAGCAGGTTGATGTGAAGCGAGATATCAGATTCATCGATTCATTTAAATTTATGGCAACCAGCCTTGACAGCTTAGTAACTAATCTTCCAAAAGAAGCTTTCAAAAACCTCGCGAGATACTATGAAGGTGAACAATTAGAGTCATTGTTAAGAAAAGGTGTTTTCCCATACGATTGGTTCGATAGCTTCAATAAACTAAACGCAACCCAACTTCCACCTAAAGAAGCGTTCTACTCAAAACTCAATGACACAGATATAACAGAAGACAACTACCAACATGCTCAAAAGGTGTGGGGAAGCTTTGAGATGAAAACAATTAGGGAATACCACGACCTATATCTTGAGTCAGATGTACTCCTGTTAGCCGATGTCTTTGAGAACTTTCGAGATGTTTGCAGTAAAAACTATGGATTGGACCCTGCCTGGTATTACACAGCGCCTGGACTAGCTTGGGATGCTGCGTTAAAGTTAACTAAAGTGGAGTTGGAGCTGCTAACTGATCCTGACATGCTACTTATGGTTGAGAAAGGCATTCGAGGGGGTGTATCTATGATCTCTACTAGATATGGTAAAGCCAACAACCCATACATGACCAACTTTGATTCTAACCTACCCACAAAGTATATTACATATCTCGACGCAAACAACTTATACGGCTGGGCAATGAGTAAACCACTACCTACTCACGGTTTTAGATGGATGACTAACCAAGAGCTTACAGACTGGAAAAATCTCCCATGTATAATCGAGGTTAACTTGAAATACCCCAAGAACCTTCATGACTTACACAACGACTATCCACTAGCTCCAGAGAGACTTGAGGTTGACAAGGTTGAGAAATTGATTCCAAACCTCAACAACAAAATAAAGTACGTAGTTCACCACGAGACCTTGAAAATTTACGAAAGTCTTGGACTAAAAGTCACCAAGATTCATAGGGGTACTACATTCGAA
Source organism: Ricordea florida (assembly GCA_949710005.1). Lineage (NCBI taxonomy): Eukaryota > Metazoa > Cnidaria > Anthozoa > Corallimorpharia > Ricordeidae > Ricordea > Ricordea florida. The sequence goes on along the minus strand of OX453274.1, from coordinate 15,048,445 downwards.
GAGTCTGCATGGTTAAATCCATACATCAACTTGAATACCAACCTCAGGGCGAAAGCATCCAACGACTTTGAGAAAGATTTCTTCAAGCTTATGAATAACTCTGTCTTTGGGAAAACCATGGAAAACATAAGAAAAAGGGTGGACATTAGATTGGTTACGAATGAAAAAGATGCGAAAAAATTAATATCAAAACCAAACTATCAGCACCGCACCATCTTTTGTGAGAATCTAGCGGCCATCCACATGAAGAAAACAAAGTTGGTCTTCGATAAGCCAGTTTACTTAGGCATGTGCATTCTAGACCTAAGTAAAAAATTAATGCATGATTTTCACTACAATTACATCAAACCTAAATATGGTGAAAGGGGTAAGTTGCTGTTCACAGATACGGACAGTATTGCCTATGAGATAGAAACAGATGATTTCTACAAGGATATCAGAAAAGATGTAAAATCCATGTTTGATACTAGTAATTATCCCAAAGATCATCCATCAGGTATCGAGACAGGTGTGAACAAGAAAATCATCGGTATGTTCAAAGATGAGGCTGGTGGTAAACAGATAACCGAATTTGTAGGTCTACGAGCCAAACTCTACTCCTACAGGATGGATAAACAAAAAGAAGTCAAGAAGTGTAAGAGTGTGAAGAAGACAGTCGTCAAGAAAACCATCAGTTTCGATAACTACAAGGATTGTCTATTCAATAAAGAACCACAGATGAGACAGATGAATATAATCAGAAGTTATAAGCATGATGTTTACACTGAAACGGTTAACAAGATCGCCCTATCACCATTTGATGACAAGCGGCACATTTGTAAAGATGGTATACATACTTACGCCCACGGACATTATCGTTCCAACACAAAATTAGGCGGCAGCTCTGTATCTTCTGGTACAAACTGAAGCTCTTCCCTAACAAAACTACGCCTAGGTCCATCTAGTAAATAATACAACACTGGCTGATTAGGTGACACCACACTACGTGACAGATTGTAAACCTGAATACTCCAGATAGGATCCGTAGCACGTCTGCGCTCACCTCCTTCATCTTCTCCAGGAGCAAGTAAGTATCTAACTTTAACACCGGGTGGTAGTCTCACCTCATCATGTCCAACAACTCGCTTATACTTTTTCAGTCTTATAGCTTTCTCAGGCTCTTTACCAGTTATTCTCGTTGGTACACTATTCAGAGTTTTCAAAATAGCCGGTAATCGTTTTACCCATACTCTAGATCGTTCATCACTAATCATTTCTTGTGCGTATTGATGACTAAATAGTTTTTCTGATAATGTTCTATTTGCTCTTTCAACAAATGCTTGTGCTCTATGGTTTCCAGCTTCAGAACGTTGTATGGTTACATTATGTTTTTCCATAAGTTTTGTTACATCTCCCATGAATTCTTTACCTGGATCGACAATCAACGTCTTTGGCCACTTGAGCTTTCGAGAGTAAATCTTACTGAAGGCTTTTGAAATCTCATTTGATTCTTTTGAGGCTAGTGGTTCTGCATCTTTGTATCTCGAGGCAATATCAATCACAACCAGGGAATATCGATATGTCTTTCTTCCCACTCTGTCATGTGGTAAAAATAATAGATCCGCTTGGTGAATCTGATTCGGTTTTTCCACATTCCAATGAGGTCTAGGGATATATTTTGGAGTTGGTAGATAGATTTGCCACAGCGCCTGTTTCTCAAGCCATCGTTTAGCCTCAACTTCACTCACTTTTGCTTTCTCAGCTAATTTTGGAATGGCAGAATACCCTTTCCAATATCCATAAGTGGAATAGTATATTTTTGCTAGCATGTTTTCGTTACTCATTTAAAGAATAATCCGTCTATCTTTAAAATAAACATGTCGCAAGCTATATCTGAAGAAATTAACCCAAACAGGATTCCACGAGAGCCCTTCGGATTGAAAGCGGAATCGTCACTGAATAGGATCACCTTAAATCCCTCCTCAGCTAGTCCTGGAGAAACCTTATATATAAATATTCCAAAACTTGCTGAAAATGTGGTTATCGTTCCGGGTAGTGTATCTCTACTATTTGACTTGACTGTTGCCGGTCATGCTAACAACACCCTCGTGAATAACGTAGGCAGTAACCTTGTATCCAGACTTAAGGTTCTTTTTGGTGGGGAAACACTACAGGATACTCAAAGATACGATCTCTTTCAAACCTACCATGACTTATACTTAACAGCTGAAGATCGTGATGATGGATTAAAACAAGGTATTTCTTCTGTAAACATGAGGAAGCTTAGGACAAATGCGGGTGATAAGGTAACATCACATGCTAAGGAAGTAGCTCTTGCAGCAGTATACAACACCAAGTACCGTATCCCACTAAACCATCCTATTCTCAACGAGCATGGAGCTTTCTATCCAAAGGCGTTACCTCATCCACTGACCTTTGAAATTACACTGGCCCCAGTTAACGATATTGTTATTTATTCTGACACGACCAAGACTCCAACTTATGCAATCGCAAACCTTGAGTTGGAATATTCTTGCATATCAAGCGAATACTTAGCTCGTGAGGCGTCATCGGCTTATCAGGTTGGTAAAGGATTCTTTTACGAGAATGTCATTCTACACAAAACTTTCACCATCTCCAAACCTAATGACAGTGTTATAAACGAGCACATTAATCTACCTAGGAGGTCAATGACAGGGATATTGTGCTTGTTCACAGAGAGCCACACTGGAGGAACGAGAAATTCTGAAAAGTTTGTCAATCCAAATATCACCTCAATCAACATTAACGTTGACGGAATGCCAAACCGCCTCTACTCCAAGGGAATGGTACCGACAGACTTCTGGGAGTCCGTAAAGAAACGTTTCGGAAGAGAGGGTGTAGAGCAGAAGGATTTTTATGGCGATAAGTTCGCTCTGTGGATTGACTTGAGGACTAACCCCGACAATAGTATTCATGGAGGAGGACTGGTATTGAACAACACACGAGACGGTGTAAAACTAGAAATGAAAAGAAAAGTTGGAGGATCGGGTAATATCACCTGCTACATGTTCGTGGTAGCCGACGCGATAATGGAGGTCATGAATTCAAACTTAAGATCGATAATGTATTAGTTAAAAGAACCATGGAAGAATTGAGAGAAAAAGTTCCTTTTAATTGTATTATAACCGGTCCAACAAATTGCGGAAAGACAAAGTACCTCACGGATCAGCTCAGAGGACCGTTCCGAAATGTGTTCGAATACATTGTTCTCATATGTCCAACTTATGCTAAAAATAAGACTTATCATAGGTTTGCTCACGGTGATAAACGTTTCTTGGTATTATCACCAGATGCTAGTAACAGCGATGAGATTAACGAGTTATTAACTGATTGTCAAACTTTGTTCTCTGGTACTAATACGCTAATAATTTTAGATGACTGTGCTGTATCGAATGATCTAAAGAAACGCTCGAACAAGTTTATAGATCTAGCATTCTCTGGAAGGCATCATGGATTATCAGTTTGGGTTCTCACTCAGCAATTAACATCCATATCAAAACCATTCCGTGAAAATGTAGCTTGTGTGGTTACATTCCATAATCCATCACAAAAGGGGATGAAGATGCTTTTCGAAGATTATGGAGGTGATTTAGAAGCTGAAACTCGTAAAAAGTTTGTAGAAATGCTGAAAACTGAAAAATATTCGAGACTCTGTTTGTGTTTACGTCATCCATTCCAATGTTATTTAGAGATTCCTGGGCAAAGCGGTGCGGTGATTTAAAAGAATCTATGTATTATTACAAAATTAAAAGATGACAAGCGTTGAAGATTATATGGAAGAACCTAAAGATGATGATGTTAAAGAACCTAAAGATGATGATGTTGAAATCAAACAAGAATCACTAGCTATTCTCGCATCTCTTGGGACTACAAAGGAATATTTAGGTGTTGAGATGAGTCTAGGTGATATCAAGAAACTTAAAGCAAAAGACGTTGAAAAATATTATAATTGCTACCAGACAGTCTTAGGCAAGCAAGTTAGTAGTGGATTAGTAGAGTCAGCTCTTGAAGCAGCGTCTCATATCATTTCTTACTTGGTTCCTGTAGATGACACCGAAGCGCTTAGCAAAGACTTACAGAACGATGAGTTGGTTAAGCGTGAACTGACAAACTTTGTAGGTCTCTTGGTATTAAAAGGTGGAAGATTGGTAGCACTTGCTAGTGGACTATTCCAGGTTGCTAAGCACATTAGAATCAACAAAACTGAGCAGACTAATGAGGAGCACAACTGATGATATGATTTAAAGATTATTTACTATGGAGAATAAAGAATCATGTCTGATGAAGTTGTTGAACAAATTACAAAGGATCCCATGCCTGAAAAGAAAGAGAAAGATCCTAAAAAGGTCGCTGCCGGTAAGAAACTAGCAGAATATAACAAAAGAGCCAAAGAAGCGTTAGCTAGGGAAACAGCTAGGGAAATGAAACAGGAAGAAACTATAAATGCAGAGAGCGAATCTAAAGCTTGGATTCCAGAGCTATCTTTTACTACTGTGTTATCTATTGTTGGAATAGGGTTTACCGCAGTTGACATGTTCATGAGGTACTACAAAAACAGAGTTCCGACTAAAGAACCACCACCCTCAAAAACACCACCTACAAATATTCCTATCCCACAGACCACTACCCAACCAACTCCGAAAATAGGAATGCTCTGAGGAAAACAGTTTAAAGATTTTCTATATCCACAATAAAAATCATGTCAACTGAAAACAAACTTGTGAAAACGATTACCGATTCAGCCGTCATTATCGGATTGGCTGCCGGTGTTGGATACGTCGCTAAAAAGGTTATGAAAGAATCATTCATCAACGATCCCTCCTCAAGTATTACAAACTATGCTAAATGGGTCGCTGTCCTGTCCGGTAGTATGTACCTCAAAACTTATTTAGAAGATCAAAAAATTTTGCCGACTTAAAGATTTTACATATTGACTAATAAATGGCGACAATAGCAATGATGATTGGTGGAGCTATATTGAATGCGACGACGTTCGTTGGTGGCTCGTATCTTGCAAAATATCTCTCAGGTTCTCAGGTAATAACACAGACGCAGAGCGAATACGACACGACAAGGCAATAGAAAAATACCAAAAAGATTATGCTACATACCAGGAAAAGAGACAGAAACTCATTGATTGGTACTCTCAACAGCAGGATGCTAAACACCGAGCTTCACAAAATATTTCGAATACCGACGAAGCTTTGAAATTGTATAGTCAGACACATGAACCAAAATTCTCTGATTATTATAGACCTAGTAACAATCAAAAGATGGGGGAGATGGCATATGTGGGTGGTGGTATGCTAGCATTGGGTTATATGGTTAGTAAATTCTTTTAGGTAAGTGTGTGATCAGTTTAAAGATTTCTTACTGATAAGTAAAAAATTATGGAAGAAGATCCAGAAATACCAGACTTTCCTGTTGATCCAGACGATGATGGTGATAGTGAAAATATACCATTAAACACATTTACATCCACCACTCGTCAAACTGACCCTGATTATGGTGGTTATGATGATGATGATGATGATGATGATGATGATGATGATGAGGAAAGTAAAGAAGACAATAGGGCTCGCGCTTTAAAAAAGATAAAAGAGAAGTTCTACAAATTCAATCCACTAGATTCACCATTCAGTGCAAGAATCGATGATAAGGGGGTATGGGTTAGATTGACTGATCAAGTTAACAATATTTATCATTTACTTATTAAACCCAATGGGGATTTGGTAGATTATGACAAACTTCCTGTGAAAATCAAGAGAGCAATTGGCATGGATTCTCAGAGTCTTATTCAGAATAATAATAAACTAATTGCTGATTTGAATGAAGCTAATGAACAAATTAAGGATTTAAGTAATGCACTAAAAGGTTTAGGAGCAGCATCGGAAACAAGTCAAATAGAAATAGATCGATATGTTTCAATTGAGAAAGAGTTGAGAGGTATAATTGAACGACATCAAACCAGAATAGCTGAAAGTGAGAGTTATCTCGAAACTGCTGTTAGAGAGAAGATTGATGCAAAACTATATGCAGAAACTTTACTGAATGATTTGAAATTATACAAAGATGAGATTGATAAGAACAAGAAAGATTTGTCCAGCCTGAAGAAGATTGAACAAAGTCGAGATAGATTAATCAAAAGGGTTAACACCTATGAAGAACTATCGAGAAAGCAGTTAATTTCCAACGAAGAAAAAATAAGCGATCTAGAGAGACAAAATGATGAAATACTTGATAAGATGCCTCTTCGTGATCGTGTGAAGGCCATATTCAAAAAGTACGGTTTTACAGTCGTTGCTGTGATGAGTGCTGTAGGTGTTGTTATAGGTGTGATTGTCTCTAATCTAAAAAGAGGTTTGACCAGTGTTGCAAAGGGTGTTGGTAACGGTTTGAAAGCTATTGGCAAAAAGATTGGCGATATATTACCTGGAATTGTTGGAGCTATTGCGAGTTTTATCTTCAAAACAGCGGGGGAGGTTATTGGATTCTTAAGTAAAAATGCTTGGCTGTTGATAGTGGCCGTGGTTCTATACCTTGTAGAACAATTTAAAAAGAAGAGACGCTAAGTAAAAAAAAATAATGAATGATACAACGTTTCTATCTATCACTATGCTAACTCCTGAAACAAGAATTTATCTGGATCCACCCTTAACCCAAGTAAAAGAGATACAAATGCTACTTAGTTACATTCCTATAGCGTCGTCTTGAAATCCTTTGTACTTAATGTGTGATCTTATAGAGCCAAAGTCTTCATATTCCAATTGTTGTATCCCCATCGGTGAAAATGTAGAACTTAAACCCTCACAAGTACTATCTGTTATTCCATCTCAAGAGCATCCTTGTTTAAGAGTTCCACAAACCAAAAATCCGGTCAACTACTTTACTTTGTGGATTTTAGATAAAGATGGAAGAAAGGCTAACTTAAATAACGAACCTATTCGAATTCATTTAAAGATTTCCTGTTGATTGTAACAAATGGAAGACTACAATAGAATTTATCCACAAGTGCCTCTGAACGTGGACTCAAATAATTTCAGACTTCAAAAATCGTGTGAAGTAGTACATAATCTTCAGAAGGAAATTAGACATTATGAGGATGTTAGGAAAAAATACAATAGAGCGAGGGGAATATTTACTAAAATCAGTGTTGGTAGCGGGGTGGTTTCAGTTATTTTATCTGCAAGTGGACTGGGAACCTCTCTTACTGGTCTTGTTGCTGTTGTTGGTATCCCGTTGGGAGCGGTGGGTGGTCTTTGTGGTGGTATTTCGGTCGGATTCGGTGCGGCTTCTAAACGACTTTCACATAAAGTTAGTAAACACGAACAGACCGTTTCTCTGGCAAAAGCAAAAGTAAATACCATTCACGATTTAGTTTCAAAGTCACTGAAAGATAATGCCATCTCCGACCAAGAATTTTCGCTAATTTTAGCAGAGTTGGACAAGTTTGAAAAACTAAAACTCGAAATCCGTCAAAAAGACCGGAAAGATACAGAAAAAAACTTAAATATGTCACAGATAAGGACAGAGGTTCGTGCGGAAATTTTAAAGGAGTTAACCGATCCCGCACGTTGAAATTTTCATTTGAGCGAACGCCTGTAGGATGGAATTATGAGGTTGGTCTTAGAAAAGAACGGTGTTGATTTAAAAACAACTTATTCTAAACATAAATAATAAAATGTTACTCAATGATTTCAGAAATAGGTATCCAAAGGCTGATCACGGTCAATTCGTATTTGTGGCCGATCAATATGGTGGTTACATTAGGTGGAAAGTTAATGGGACAACAATCATGTCTTATGATGACCCCACTGGCAAAACATGGACTGAAGACCTGTCACCCCGTTTGAAAAGACTGCTATGGAAAGATTTAGGATTGGATTATAATGCATTGAGTTCATTCCCAAATAGTTTAACTATGACTAATCGCTCTTACTCAATACCTGCCATTGATTTTGATGACTTTACAAATAATATCACAAACATGCTGACCTCATTAGATATATACGTGTCCAATACGAAAAAGTTCACAGCTAAGATGCGTAACATATTTACATCCCAAGTTGTGTCTTTCAAGTTTGGTAAACAGAGTAGAAAATGGCTGAACGCCCCCGATATGAATTATTGGCCTCAACAACTGAACTTTGCAGTGTGGTGTGCGACCTCTGGTTGTGGGATAAGCCCTTTTGAGAGTCTAAACTACCCCAAAGTCGTTAGTAGCTTCATTAAGTTTCATATATATTTCACAATAAGACGAATACTGTATGAATTGAGTCTTCCCTTACCTGATGAGCAACCTTTTGTAATAAACAACAACCCTTACAGCAAAGTCGCTTATCAACGATTGTGTGCTGAATTTGGAATCTCAAAAAACTCTGACTTTAGATGGAAAGGTGGACGAAACGGAGGTTTGGGTGACATATTCATCGATTATGGTGCTGGATATCATGGAGCGGGTGGTGGATATCAAAATGTCCATATGGTAAGGAACTATGATGATGAAGCTGATCAGTGGCCTGGTGAAGGTGGTAAATTTGCTGATGATGGGGGTAAGAAGGAAAAGGGCGACCTCATCTCATTCATCCGTAATGACGATTTTGCCGATTACAAATATGCTTGGTTTATCCCAACAAGTGGCTATGGACTCACTAAAGCCGGTCTTGGTAGATTGAATAGATCTGCTGAAGCTTTTGTTTACTGTGTATTGGGAGCGCAAGTCAACACTAGAAACTCGATTGTGGGTAGTGATGGTGGATCGATCGAGACTCAACAAGAATTCTTAGCCCTGTTTGAGAGTAGTGTTATCGAGAATGACATTTCTAGTTCGATCCAAAGGTATCAATTAGCTGTTCAGGAAGCGAAATTACGGCTTGATTTAGCTGTTGCTCCAGGTGTATGGCTAATGCCTAGTAATATGATAATCAACACTGATAGCGTGACTGGTTTTAATAACAAGTTAATGAAAGCGACTAATGATATGCGTTTTGGAGTGAATAGTTCCCTAAACACTGAAGCAAAACAGGTCGGAATAAAACATAACATGGGATCTTCAAAGGTAAAGTTACCACATAGAACTGAGACGAAACCAAAAACCACGAAACACGAAACTAATCTAAACTCAACGCAACACAAAAATAATATAGACTCAACGCAGCATGACTCACAGCATGAAAAGAATATATTAGCATTGATAGTTGTCTTTGGTGGATTAGCATGGTATCTATTTCGGTAGTTCATGAGTTTTTCACGTGGGAATACAATAACGATCACGTGTAGAACAATAGATTACATACCTTTACGACATAGCAACAAGCAAGTTGAAAAGTGGATTTGAAGTTTACTTTTAAAAGGCTTGTTTCTAACGTCGCTCAGGAATGTGATTACGTCAATGTAAATTCTATAGATAGCTGTTATGTAACACTGACTTGCGTTATATAACCTAGTGTTTTTGTTGTGTCTCTTGTGTTGTGTGACACTCTGTACATTGCGCCTTCTGTCTGTTGTGTTCGCATATTTGTGATCCTCCACATAACTTACAAAACCATCTTTGTTTTCCATGAATACAGATTCCTTTCCCATTGCATTCTTTACATATATACCTCACCCGTTTATGCTCACAAAGACTAGATCCGTTGCATTCTCTACATACGTTTCTCCTTCGATTATGAGAGCATATTTGAGATCCTCCACAATACTTACAGTAATATTTAACCCTTCCATGAACACACTTATATTTATTCATGTTAGTGTCTTGTGGTGTTGATGTTGATGTAGGCGCTTCGATGAGTTTACCTTTAGGGACTTGTGGTTGTGCTAGAGCTTCGATAAGTTGAGCTTTATTCAATCGATAATATCCTTTAATACCCTGATTTTTGGCAAGTAGTTTCAGTTCTTTCACTGTCTTATTCTCCATTTTTTGGTATATATGTATCTCTTTAAACTATTTTTTAGCGCGATTCAGCTAATATCTCTCGTAATTAAGTACTGAGGTTGGAGTGGGTTAGAGTCGCAAAGTATCTGGAGGAGGAGGAGGAGGAGGAGGGGGATGGGGATTGCGCCAGATACTTTATTAACAATTTTTTTAATTTTAATCAAATTTGCGCCAAACCCCGCTTATTACAACTACTTCTTACATTCCTCTACCAAAACATGAAGCCGCTTAGCTAGCAGTAGGATGTTAGAGTCAAAATGAGGCGATTTCCATTTTTGCGCTGTCAGAGGATCGCCAAACCTTAGAGACAATATAGGCCGGATTCTCTTGAAAAAATAATAAATTCCAGAGCGCTGATTCCGTCGGTGGTAGATCAAAGTTGGTTCAAAGGTGGATCAGAGTTTAATAACAATAGATAGATGGGGGCAGACACTACAATCGATTTTAGCAAAGGGCAGTTAATAATCTTCATCTTGTTTTCCACGCTTGTATGCAGACTCACTAGTTAACTTTGCTTTCTCAACACCACAGCTAGCGCAGATGCATTTCATCATGTATCTACCATTCTTTGTAGTAAAATATTCTTCGCTTCCACGAGCGCCATTTATCTATTTTCGTTTCTGTTTTATCTTGATTTGATTGTAATCGCAGACCGGAAGCGGCTTCATTTCTGTATAATTAAACGTCAATCAATTATCGCAAAGTGACAGGGATCGGAAATGAAAGATCGCGTACAACCAATAGGAGTAGGTTCATTACAATCCGTAAAAGCTTCTACTGTAAGCTAAAAGTAACGCGTGCTGGTGATTAGAGTGAAGCCTTGTGATATCAAGTAGACGGAAAATAAAACTGAAGGAGATAATATTTAAGTGTGGTTTATGTGTCTAGGGAGCGGGAAATTTATCGGGATCTCGAGAATTATCAGTTGTGTTGGCAGCGATAGAGTAATTTCCAACACACGCACACCGCACACATTCGGTTTTCTTTCTTTCTTTCACGCAGTAACTTAAAATATATACGTACCAACATATAATCTTTTTAACCATAATACTAAAATTGATAGTTATTTTAATATATATTATAAAATGGAACAAACTCCACCCGGCCTGAGGAATTAGCTGCCTTCTCTGTATTTAAACCAGAAACAATTTCAGACTCGCAATACAATATCATTTACCGAATAAAAAAATCCCTTGTATTTGCGTATTAATGAATATGCAATAATATCATAATAATAATAATATAACGTGCAATTATCAGCTATAATATTTACTGTTTGATTTCCAAATTACGCCCTACAACAGATATTTAGGCGGGAGTGTATTTTAGATGTGTTAAAACCCACCGTATTATTTATTTTCATGAGTTTTATTTTGAGGAATCCCTATCTCTTTTAGGCAGACTAAGAACTAAAGAGAATTATTATTTCTCGCATAGATATAACGTTCGACCAACTTTATCCACTGTAGAATATACTGTATTTAGTCGAACAGTAAATTCGTCAATTGACAATCCACAAATTATCAAGAACAAAGAGATCATCGTGAATATGATTGCTGGTATAAAACAAAAACGTATTAAGAGTGGAACTGACATGAATATAAGTTGATGAGGGCCCCGCTCAAGCGCCTAAAACAAAACGATGTTGACAATATAAACAATTGGGCCTATATCGAGTTGGGTGGGGTACCTCTCTACTATAATGATTCTACAAGCCGGTGATTTTTTTTTCCGTAATGACATTTTTATTTCCATTTCCATGCATGGCAATATTTACATCACATTGTGCATTTACATTAGAAAGCATTACTCAATTACAATACATTGCCTAGACATTTAGTTACGTTTAACTCTAACTCTGCCTATCTAACCCTAACCCTAACCCAACCTGTCTAACCCTAACCCCGACCCTAACCCAACCCATGTAACCCTAACCCAGCCCTTCCCTAGCCCATTTCTTAACCCAACACGCAACCATATTACATTCATCCTGACTTACTATTTAATGCACTCAGCGTGGAGGAGAAGACAGCCCTAGGTGGAGTAATCTCTCCTCAGAACGAATTTAAGAAAAAATGCCGCATGGAAGCTGAGTTGAAACAGAGTTAAGAAATATTTTCAATTCGATATTTGGGGGATATCTTATCCCTGAAGTCGTGAAGAGTGATTGCTCTAGAGTGAAGCTTGTTTATATAAATATAATGACGCATATAGAGAAGAGTGTAGTTAAATTTTAAGTTAAGATTTTTCTCATGTTCACTGGACGTGATTCCAAACAAAGTTTGTTCAATTGTAGGGGAGAAGTATGTGTTGTTCGAGTCGTTGAACCACTGAATTACACTTCCTATAAACTTTTTTGTGAAATGACAGTGGATGAATGTATGGTCTATACAATCTGGCTCACCACAGTAAAGACATTCGTCATCATCTTTAAATCCAAACCTCAGAAGTTCCTTTTTGGTTACGATGATTCTATGTATGAACTTAAAGTGAAACTCCTTCAATTTATTTTCTCTACATATCTTCTTTACAGATTTGAAAACATTTTTCCAGTTGTCCTCATTTATCGTCAGGTTTTTGCTCTATTTTGTCGGACCAGTGTGGAATTTTGAGCTCCCGCCTTTATTGATGAATAACCAATAAAAGTCTTTTGACTTAATTTTGTCTAAATTTAATTCAATAGTTTCATTAAGGGAGAATTTGGATGGATTACCGATATATTATTCTTTTTCAATGGTCTGCTCGCAGTTTCTCGCCTTAACTAAGAGGTGTTTAGGAATGGCGCTCATTACCTGGTAGAGGTGAAGGAAATTTGAATGACAGTGGTATTTTTGGTTAAAATCTTGAAGTGATAAAAAAACAACCATTTTCATCCAGAAGATCCCGAATTGAGAGGATGCCTTTTTTTAACCATTCACTATAATAAATAGATTTTCCTTCGATAAGTATATCTTGGTTGTTGTACAAGATTAAGTCTTGCAGTTGGTCAGCTGAGCTATAAAGGCATTTCAGTTCTTTAAAAAACGTAAGAATGTCACTGTAGAAAGCTAGCATTTGGGGTAAGCGTTTTGGATCGTAGTTACATCTTAAGAGGAAGCTCAGGCCTCCACACCTTTTAAAGAAATGGTCTGGAATCGCTCTCCAATTTGCGGTTTGTGTTGGCAGAAGTCTCGGGATCCAGGCTAAACGTAGTCCTTTGATCAATATCTCCACGTTCACCATACGAATCCCACCAGTATTTAAGTCCTGATAGAGGCTTTCTCTTTTTATTTTATCTTTCTTATTTTTCCATAAGAAGTTGAAACATTTCTTTTTGACCATTGACGCGATGTCATTAGGAACATTTAAATTAGAGATTGAATAGATTAATTGAGATAGTCCTAAGGACTTAATTATGAGTACTCTGCCAAAAAGAGTTAGGTCCCTAGCTCTCCACATATCCAGCTTTGTTTGCAGGTTTCTTACTTTTAAAGTGAAGTTATATTCATTATTTCCTTTCTCGTCGTATGACACGTAGACACCAAGAACTTTGGTAGGGCAACGAACCCATTTCAGATTTGACGGAGTGGTCTTGTTTGCTTCCCATTTCCCTAGCCAAATAGCTTTAGTTTTCTTTACATTTAGACTAAGCCCTGATATACTGCTAAATTGTTGTACCGTTTTCAGAGCATTCTCTACAGAGGCTATGTTAGCACAAAAAAGATTAGTATCGTCCGCGAATTGACTTATTTTAACCTCCTTTCCAAAGACTGAAATTCCTGTTATGTCGGTATTCTGGCGGATTTTATTAGAGAGTATTTCAGCCAACAGAATAAACAGGCAAGGCGAGAGAGGGCATCCTTGTTTCACACCTTTGGACGGCTTGAACCACTTTGTTGCATAACCATTATTAATCACCGCACTCTCGATGTTAGAGCAAAATCAAGTTACCCATTTCATAAGACTATCTCCGAAGCTGAACGTTTCGAGTGTTTTATGTATTAGCGGCCACTCCAAAGAATCAAATGCTTTCTTAAAGTCAAGTGAGGTTAGGATGCCTCCCTTATTTTCGATCTTAGTGTATTTCATTACGTCATTGATTAGTCTAATGTTTTCACCAATGTATCGGCCTTTTATAAAGCCTGTTTGATCAGTATGTACTATAGTTGGGAGGACTGCCTATAATCTTTTGGCAATCGCCTTGGACGCTATCTTATAGTCAATGTTGAGTAGAGTAATAGGTCTCCAGTTGGAAAGTTCTAGTAAGGAGCCGTCGTCTTTTGGTAGGAGGGTAATTATTCCTCTTCGTTGGGAGATGGAAAGTTCACCAAGTTCATAGGCGGCATTTAGACTGGCAACGAGGTCATGTCCCAATAATTCAAAAAAGAATACGTAAAATTCAACTGTAAATCCGTCTTCTCCCGGAGATTTTCCATTTTGAAAAGTCTCAAGTGACTTTTTACATTCCTCAAATGTCAAAAGCCCTTCACATGTTTCACGAACATCTTATGAAAGGCGCGTGATTTTTAGATCTTTAATAAACTCGTCATAGTCCGTATGAGAAAAGGTCATTTCGGTTGAATATAACTCTTCATAGAAGGACTCAATTTGGTATAATATTTTTTTTTCATCCTTTACTATGGTGTCGTCATCGATATTAAGTTCCGTGACGGTTTTTTATTATAATTTCTCTTCTCCAAGTTAAAGAAATATTTTGTTGGACGTTCTCCTTCCTCTAACCATCGGGATTTTGATCTAAACATTGCTGCTTTCCCTTTCTGTTCATAAATTGACTCAAATTCATTTTTAAGTTCGGAGTATTTGTCCAGAATTTTGTCTATGTCCGGATGCTGGAAGTTATTGCATATTATGTCGTCTAATTCATCTAACTGGCGCTTAATTTCTTTTTCACGATTGTGGTTAGTTTTCACTTTTCTTTTAGTAAAGGCGATAGTTGCAGCTCTTATTTCCATTTTTAATAGCTCCCAAAAGAGGCGTTTGTCTTCAACTTGGGAATTCAGCTCGCACGTTCTGATGTATGTATCACGTACCATAGTCGACTACAAGCCCTACAAGCCGGTGATGATTCACTCGGGGTGCAATCAACACATATCATTGTCAGTAACAATATTTAGAGAATAAAAGCCTTATGTCATTATATGACTGAGAAACAAGTTAATATTTATGAAACCGATTTTGTTGAAATGAATGTGCACTATGATGAGAATGGCAAAGCTACAGATATGAGATTCACGTCTACGAAAACATTCTCCATAAATAATCATAAAGCCCCAATTTGGGATTCCAGGATGGTGATGACAATGAGTATGATGTTTGCAATGAACATCGTGACGAAAATAGCAGACCTTGTGAACCCACTGATACTGAGGCAATGGCTAAACGTGCTTTGGAAGTGCTGGTGAGCTTTGAAGAAAATGAAGATGATGAAGAAGATAATAAAGATCAACAATGGGAATGATATGTAAGGAGTTAAGTAACCATATTAGAAAAAATAATATATCCTATACTAACAATGGACAGTCAATATAGGATAGTTGGATTAGGGTTAAACCCTGAGAAATTTTTACTAACATTAGATCTAGAGTTATCAATTTCATGATGCAGCAAAACAAACCCTTCAAGTTAAGTTTACAATAGCGTATAGGTTCACTAGATATAATCATGAAAATTCAGGCTATTTCGAGTACAAAGCAGAAACAATAAGTAAATGGACTAATCTATGAGTAATTTTCGATTGTATGGTACAACGATTCATGGAAGTAATACAAAAATTTAAAAATGCAAACCCAAGTTGGTGGTTTCACTAAGAAAGAAATAGAAAGTTTTGACGTAAATGTAAGTCACTTACAATAAATAAACAATTGCTCCGTTCTACTCTTTTTATTCATTCTTAATGATGACTTTCGGTTTTCTAAATTCATAACTATATTCAAAGTTGTAGTATTTACCAACTATCAGAATTAAGTCCATAATCAAAGGATAAACTTTATTCTCCAATGTCTTATAATCATTTACGATTAAGGTTAAATTACCTTCTATATTTCTTAAGATACTACATAACTTAACTGTCTCGGACCAGTATCCTTTCTCTTAAATCTGTATAATTTGCATAAATCTTCACACCTTGATCACCTTCGTTATATATCTTCATAATAAAATAGGGAGGACAAAATCATGTGATATTATAGTATCAAAGCTACCTATTAATAAATGCTTGATCATACATTAATGTTTGAGATCTTCTACAATATATCTGCGCATTCTTACGCCTATACCAATCGGCTGAAAATTCAACTTTATTACAAGCACTTGGCATAACATCAACACCAACATATTCATTATAATAATTATGCATAAAACCAAGTAAATAACTGGAGAAATTGGGTGAATCAAACGAGTTGATTAAGTAAGTTATACCACGGTAAGATAAAAGGGAGGTGCAGACGCTTCGAGCGTTAGCCCTTCGTCGGAGCGAATGAGAGGCTTGTGGGCTACGTACAATTGAGAAGCTTGGAGCCATGCTATTGGTGGAACCATAGTAGTAGTATAGGGCGCTTATATGACCGGTAACCAATCAGAAGCCGAGAAAGACAATAGGCTATTGTTTGGAGAACAATAGATGCTACTGTTTTTCAAATCCAAGATGGCGGAGGTATTTTTCAGCCAATCAGGAGCCGAATTAAGGATTCAAGATGGCGGCGCTCATATGAGCCGTAACCAATCAGGAGCAGAGAAAGACAATAGGCTATTGTTTGGAGAACAATGGATGCTATTGTCTTCCAAATCCAAGATGGCCGCCACAAATTTCAGCCAATCAGGAGCCGAATTAAGGATTCAAGATGGCGGCGCTGATAGGGCCGGTAACCAATTAGGAGCCAGGATTTGTACCACGTGACCAACAAAAACAATGGAGAATGGCTACCACAAATTTTAGCCAATCAGGAGTCGAATTAATGATTCAAAATGGCGGCACCCATGCTAATAAAAGTCACCCCATGTTGGAAAATTGCCCACCAGCCTCGACATAGGACCTGGGATCGGTCTCACAGATTTCCTTTGCAACCCAATCAATAAAAGGCGGTGAAATACAGTATTTTTACTTAAATACTTATAGTATTTTTTTACCGATGTCCATGGCAACCCAATTAATAATACTTACAGTGTCCCGTGTCCCCAAAATCCTTGCTGCAAGGGGTCATGGAAAAGACTGAGAGACTTGTGTCCGAGGTCTGGCTATAGGGAGGATGGTGCAAAGCATGGCGGGTCGATGATCTCATCGGGAACCATTTAGGAGGTGGCATGGCGATGACGTCAGCCTGCATAAGTATAGGCATTTACCTCGCTTTTATGCTGGGATTTTAATGAGATGCAACCAACTGTGACTCATGAAAATTCCTCAAGCAAAATTCATTTTAAAAACAAAGATTATATTCTCCAAAAATTCTGGTGTTACAAACTGGGTCGTGTGCTTAGCGCTTAGCGTTTAATCAAATTGCCTTGTGCTTTGATGTCCCCATGGCTATCCAGAATACTACGCGCTTTGAATGCGTTAATGAATAGGTCTACCTACCATCCCATGTCGGTAGTTTGTTTCCTTGAACATTTTAAAAGACTTGTTTAGTATCCTTTTGAACCATATTGTAATCACATTCAATTGATCAATCGACAAGCTTAGTAATGCCTACCAGTGCTGAAAAATCCAGAGAAAGATTGAAGAAACGGAGGAAAAAAAAATTTTGAACTATGCATTGGAGAATAACATCAAAGGCATTTCAAACAAACTCTTCGCGCTTAAAGTGAAGATCTAACTAAATTTACAAGCACTGCAAAGCGCACCACTCCAATTCATCAACATTGCGAACTATAAGCAGCTTTCAACGGGAATAAAACCAGTTACATTAATCATAGCCCATAGTTCTTGGAGAAAAGAGAATTGCGTGTTCCTTTCTTATTTCTTCATCCAACATCAGAGGAAAGAGTTAAAGAGAAAAAAATACAATTGAAATACTTCAAGTGGAAATGAATTGCTAATGGAGTTTTCATAGAATCTAAAGTCCTTGATCTCGACTGTTCCCTTGAGAAAAGCATCATTCAAAGGAATCTTAAACAAATAAAGTACATTTTGAGCGACCGTTGAAGAATTAACATAATTAGCCAGACATGAACCGTGAAATGAATTAAGATCCCACGACATACACCACCACCACCACCACATACACTACCACCACCACATATACTGCCACCACCACATACACTACCACCACCACCACCACCACCAAATACACCACCACCACCACCACATACACCACCACCACCACATACACCATCACCAAAACCACATACACCACCACCACCACCACATACACCGCCAGCACCACCACCACCACATACACCACCACCACCACATACACCACCACTACCACCACATACACCACCACCACCACCACATACACCACCATCACCACCACATACACCACCACCACCACAATACACCACCACATTCAACACCACTACCTCCACCGCCACCCCAACCACAACCACAACCACCACCACCACACACATTACCACCACCACCACATACACCACCAATACCAACACCACATACATCACCACCACCACCACCTCCGTCACCACCGCCACCACATACACCACCACCGCCACCACATATACCACTACCTCAAAAAACTCTATCCATCAACCATCTATAAAAATTAGGCTTTAACTGCCTCGACTCATTTTGAATTAAACTAGCAAGGAGTCATGTCCCTTTATTGTCGATATTGTCATAGACTATTCTCTCGCACTGACAGTAGAATTCGTCACGAGAAACAGTTGTCAAAGCAGTGGGTCAGAAAAAACCCGAGATGTCCCAAAGATCACATTTCCTACCGAAAAGCACCATGGGATCCCTAGGGGAATAGAATTGGGGGAAGCGTTTCGGTTCAAGACCCCCTCCAGTATTTTGATCGTGGGTCCCTCTGGCTGCGGCAAGACTTGTTTTACCGAGTCGCTACTCTTGGATCACTTGGACGAATTGTTTGTAAATCCTCCTCCCGCAATTCATTATTGTTACGGGGCGTGGCAAGACGGATTTCAAGACATGCAAGAGGCTGGTGTGCAATTTCACGAAGGGATTCCCGAGTCACACCATCTCAAGGCATGGTTTCCAAAGGGTGGATTACTCGTGTTAGACGATTTGATGGCAGAGGGAGGTGAGGACAAAGAGTTGCTGGACTTATTCACCAAACACTCTCACCATCAAAACATCACCGTGCTGTACTTGTGTCAGGACATGTTTCCACCAGGGATATACGCTAAGAGTATTTCCAGGAACGCCCACTACATCGTAGCGTTCAAAAATCCAAGAGATCAATTAGGGATAAGGAATTTACTGCTTCAAGCTTTTCCCATTTGTTGGCAAGACATGATGGATGTGTATCAAAAAGTGACCGAACGACCGTTTGGGTACGCGGTCTTGGTTCTACACCCCGCCAGTGATGACAAGAGACGCGTGTTTAGTCACCTCTTGACGCACGAAGGATACCCGCGTTGGCATCGAAGAATTAAGAGAGAGGATGTTTGATCATTTACTAAAACAGTATATTAAATATTAGTTTAATCGACTCGGCTCATTTGAAGCACGCTGTCTTTGGTGAAGGTCGACGAGAATCATGGGTGATCATTCAACAGATATTTTTGACCTGTCTGTCCGAGTCTGCAGTAGCAAAGAGGAAATTCCTGTTGAACAGACTAATGCATAAGAAGTTACTCCCCGAGGAAAATGACGACGAGGAAA